>CM054063.1:238967948-239069709 GCA_028641055.1 Alopecurus myosuroides | reverse complement strand
GTCCGATACGGGGGTTTCACCCTATAAGCGCGTGTAAACTCACGAGAGAAGTGGATGCCGGTGAAGAGCCCACACCCCGGAGTGAAATCTTTGCCATCAAAAGCACACAACACACCTATAATAACATGCTATGGCATAAACTTGCTTGTGTTGGGGTCCAGAGCTCCGGATCCACCCCTCCGGTGAAACCCTAGACCCGCAGGAGAAATACCGGACTTATACGGAAACACGCGGTAACGGCGTCGAAAGGGGGTAGCATTGTGGAACTAGGTGCTTGGTTGTGTTAGGGTAGGCCATAGGAACATAAAACAACAAGGTAGAACCCACCTCTTCGGAAGATTCACGACGTTTCGTCCGATACGGGGGTTTCACCCTATAAGCGCGTGTAAACTCACGAGAGAGAAGTGGATGCCGGTGAAGCGGCCCACACCCCGGAGTGAAATCTTTGCCATCAAAAGCACACAACACCTATAATAACATGCTATGGCATAAACTTGCTTGTGTTGGGGTCCAGACGCCGGATCCCCCTCCGGTGAAACCCTAGACCCGCAGGAGAAATACCGGACTTATACGGAAACACGCGCGGTAACGGCGTCGAAAGGGGGTAGCATTGTGGAAACTGGTGTTGGTTGTGTTAGGGTAGGCCATAGGAACATAAAACAACAAGGTAGAACCCACCTCTTCGGAAGATTCACGACGTTTCGTCCGATACGGGGGTTTCACCCTATAAGCGCGTGTAAACTCACGAGAGAGAAGTGGATGCCGGTGAAGCGGCCCACACCCCGGAGTGAAATCTTTGCCATCAAAAGCACACAACACACCTATAATAACATGCTATGGCATAAACTTGCTTGTGTTGGGGTCCAGACGCTCCGGATCCCCCCTCCGGTGAAACCCTAGACCCGCAGGAGAAATACCGGACTTATACGGAAACACGGTAACGGCGTCGAAAGGGGGTAGCATTGTGGAACTAGGTGCTTGGTTGTGTTAGGGTAGGCCATAGGAACATAAAACAACAAGGTAGAACCCACCTCTTCGGAAGATTCACGACGTTTCGTCCGATACGGGGGTTTCACCCTATAAGCGCGTGTAAACTCGAGAGAGAAGTGGATGCCGGTGAAGCGGCCCACACCCCGGAGTGAAATCTTTGCCATCAAAAGCACACAACACACCTATAATAACATGCTATGGCATAAACTTGCTTGTGTTGGGGTCCAGACGCTCCGGATCCACCCCTCCGGTGAAACCCTAGACCCGCAGGAGAAATACCGGACTTATACGGAAACACGCGGTAACGGCGTCGAAAGGGGGTAGCATTGTGGAACTAGGTGCTTGGTTGTGTTAGGGTAGGCCATAGGAACATAAAACAACAAGGTAGAACCCACCTCTTCGGAAGATTCACGACGTTTCGTCCGATACGGGGGTTTCCCTATAAGCGCGTGTAAACTCACGAGAGAGAAGTGGATGCCGGTGAAGCGGCCCACACCCGGAGTGAAATCTTTGCCATCAAAAGCACACAACACACCTATAATAACATGCTATGGCATAAACTTGCTTGTGTTGGGGTCCAGACGCTCCGGATCCCCCCTCCGGTGAAACCCTAGACCGCAGGAGAAATACCGGACTTATACGGAAACACGCGGTAACGGCGTCGAAAGGGGGTAGCATTGTGGAACTAGGTGCTTGGTTGTGTTAGGGTAGGCCATAGGAACATAAAACAACAAGGTAGAACCCACCTCTTCGGAAGATTCACGACGTTTCGTCCGATACGGGGGTTTCACCCTATAAGCGCGTGTAAACTCACGAGAGAGAAGTGGATGCCGGTGAAGCGGCCCACACCCCGGAGTGAAATCTTTGCCATCAAAAGCACACAACACACCTATAATAACTGCTATGGCATAAACTTGCTTGTGTTGGGGTCCAGACGCTCCGGATCCCCCCTCCGGTGAAACCCTAGACCCGCAGGAGAAATACCGGACTTATACGGAAACACGCGGTAACGGCGTCGAAAGGGGGTAGCATTGTGGAACTAGGTGCTTGGTTGTGTTAGGGTAGGCCATAGGAACATAAAACAACAAGGTAGAACCCACCTCTTCGGAAGATTCACGACGTTTCGTCCGATACGGGGGTTTCACCCTATAAGCGCGTGTAAACTCACGAGAGAGAAGTGGATGCCGGTGAAGCGGCCCACACCCCGGAGTGAAATCTTTGCCATCAAAAGCACACAACACACCTATAATAACATGCTATGGCATAAACTTGCTTGTGTTGGGGTCCAGACGCTCCGGATCCCCCCTCCGGTGAAACCCTAGACCCGCAGGAGAAATACCGGACTTATACGGAAACACGCGGTAACGGCGTCGAAAGGGGGTAGCATTGTGGAACTAGGTGCTTGGTTGTGTTAGGGTAGGCCATAGGAACATAAAACAACAAGGTAGAACCCACCTCTTCGGAAGATTCACGACGTTTCGTCCGATACGGGGGTTTCACCCTATAAGCGCGTGTAAACTCACGAGAGAAGTGGATGCCGGTGAAGCGGCCCACACCCCGGAGTGAAATCTTTGCCATCAAAAGCACACAACACCTATAATAACATGCTATGGCATAAACTTGCTTGTGTTGGGGTCCAGACGCTCCGGATCCCCCTCGGTGAAACCCTAGACCCGCAGGAGAAATACCGGACTTATACGGAAACACGCGGTAACGGCGTCGAAAGGGGGTAGCATTGTGGAACTAGGTGCTTGGTTGTGTTAGGGTAGGCCATAGGAACATAAAACAACAAGGTAGAACCCACCTCTTCGGAAGATTCACGACGTTTCGTCCGATACGGGGGTTTCACCCTATAAGCGCGTGTAAACTCACGAGAGAGAAGTGGATGCCGGTGAAGCGGCCCACACCCCGGAGTGAAATCTTTGCCATCAAAAGCACACAACACACCTATAATAACATGCTATGGCATAAACTTGCTTGTGTTGGGGTCCAGACGCTCCGGATCCCCCCTCCGGTGAAACCCTAGACCCGCAGGAGAAATACCGGACTTATACGGAAACACGCGGTAACGGCGTCGAAAGGGGGTAGCATTGTGGAACTAGGTGCTTGGTTGTGTTAGGGTAGGCCATAGGAACATAAAACAACAAGGTAGAACCCACCTCTTCGGAAGATTCACGACGTTTCGTCCGATACGGGGGTTTCACCCTATAAGCGCGTGTAAACTCACGAGAGAGAAGTGGATGCCGGTGAAGCGGCCCACACCCCGGAGTGAAATCTTTGCCATCAAAAGCACACAACACACCTATAATAACATGCTATGGCATAAACTTGCTTGTGTTGGGGTCCAGACGCTCCGGATCCACCCCTCCGGTGAAACCCTAGACCCGCAGGAGAAATACCGGACTTATACGGAAACACGGTAACGGCGTCGAAAGGGGGTAGCATTGTGGAACTAGGTGCTTGGTTGTGTTAGGGTAGGCCATAGGAACATAAAACAACAAGGTAGAACCCACCTCTTCGGAAGATTCACGACGTTTCGTCCGATACGGGGGTTTCACCCTATAAGCGCGTGTAAACTCACGAGAGAGAAGTGGATGCCGGTGAAGCGGCCCACACCCCGGAGTGAAATCTTTGCCATCAAAAGCACACAACACACCTATAATAACATGCTATGGCATAAACTTGCTTGTGTTGGGGTCCAGACGCTCCGGATCCCCCCTCCGGTGAAACCCTAGACCCGCAGGAGAAATACCGGACTTATACGGAAACACGCGGTAACGGCGTCGAAAGGGGGTAGCATTGTGGAACTAGGTGCTTGGTTGTGTTAGGGTAGGCCATAGGAACATAAAACAACAAGGTAGAACCCACCTCTTCGGAAGATTCACGACGTTTCGTCCGATACGGGGGTTTCACCCTATAAGCGCGTGTAAACTCACGAGAGAGAAGTGGATGCCGGTGAAGCGGCCCACCCCGGAGTGAAATCTTTGCCATCAAAAGCACACAACACACCTATAATAACATGCTATGGCATAAACTTGCTTGTGTTGGGGTCCAGACGCTCCGGATCCACCCCTCCGGTGAAACCCTAGACCCGCAGGAGAAATACCGGACTTATACGGAAACACGCGGTAACGGCGTCGAAAGGGGGTAGCATTGTGGAACTAGGTGCTTGGTTGTGTTAGGGTAGGCCATAGGAACAAAACAACAAGGTAGAACCCACCTCTTCGGAAGATTCACGACGTTTCGTCCGATACGGGGGTTTCACCCTATAAGCGCGTGTAAACTCACGAGAGAGAAGTGGATGCCGGTGAAGCGGCCCACACCCCGGAGTGAAATCTTTGCCATCAAAAGCACAAACACACCTATAATAACATGCTATGGCATAAACTTGCTTGTGTTGGGGTCCAGACGCTCCGGATCCACCCCTCCGGTGAAACCCTAGACCCGCAGGAGAAATACCGGACTTATACGGAAACACGCGGTAACGGCGTCGAAAGGGGGTAGCATTGTGGAACTAGGTGCTTGGTTGTGTTAGGGTAGGCCATAGGAACATAAAACAACAAGGTAGAACCCACCTCTTCGGAAGATTCACGACGTTTCGTCCGATACGGGGTTTCACCCTATAAGCGCGTGTAAACTCACGAGAGAGAAGTGGATGCCGGTGAAGCGGCCCACACCCCGGAGTGAAATCTTTGCCATCAAAAGCACACAAACACCTATAATAACATGCTATGGCATAAACTTGCTTGTGTTGGGGTCCAGACGCCGGATCCCCCTCCGGTGAAACCCTAGACCCGCAGGAGAAATACCGGACTTATACGGAAACACGCGGTAACGGCGTCGAAAGGGGGTAGCATTGTGGAACTAGGTGCTTGGTTGTGTTAGGGTAGGCCATAGGAACATAAAACAACAAGGTAGAACCCACCTCTTCGGAAGATTCACGACGTTTCGTCCGATACGGGGGTTTCACCCTATAAGCGCGTGTAAACTCACGAGAGAGAAGTGGATGCCGGTGAAGCGGCCCACACCCCGGAGTGAAATCTTTGCCATCAAAAGCACACAACACACCTATAATAACATGCTATGGCATAAACTTGCTTGTGTTGGGGTCCAGACGCTCCGGATCCACCCCTCCGGTGAAACCCTAGACCCGCAGGAGAAATACCGGACTTATACGGAAACACGCGGTAACGGCGTCGAAAGGGGGTAGCATTGTGGAACTAGGTGATTGGTTTGTGTTAGGGTAGGCCCATAGAACATAAACAACAAGGTAGAACCCACCTCTTCGGAAGATTCACGACGTTTCGTCCGATACGGGGGTTTCACCCTATAAGCGCGTGTAAACTCACGAGAGAGAAGTGGATGCCGGTGAAGCGGCCACACCCCGGAGTGAAATCTTTGCCATTCAAAAGCACACAACACACCTATAATAACATGACTATGCATAAACGTGCTTGTGTTGGGTCCAGACGCTCCGGATCCACCCCTCCGGTGAAACCCTAGACCCGCAGAGAAAAACCGGACTTATACGGAAACACGCGGTAACGGCGTCGAAAGGGGGTAGCATTGTGGAACAAGGTGATTGGTTGTGTTTTAGGGTAGGCCATAGGAACATTAAACAACAAGGTAGAACCCACCTCTTCGGAAGATTCACGACGTTTCGTCCGATACGGGGTTTCACCCTATAAGCGCGTGTAAACTCACGAGAGAGAAGTGGGATGCCGGTGAAGCGGCCCACACCCCGGAGTGAAATCTTTGCCATCAAAAGCACACAACACACCTATAATAACATGATATGGCATAAACTTGCTTGTGTTGGGGTCCAGACGCTCCGGATCCACCCCTCCGGTGAAACCTAGACCCGCAGGAGAAATACCGGACTTATACGGAAAACACGCGGTAACGGCGTCGAAAGGGGGTAGCATTGTGGAACTAGGTGATTGGTTGTGTTAGGGTAGGCCATAGGAACATAAAACAACAAGGTAGAAACCCACCTCTTCGGAAGATTCACGACGTTTCGTCCGATACGGGGGTTTCACCCTATAAGCGCGTGTAAACTCACGAGAGAGAAGTGGATGCCGGTGAAGCGGCCCCCCCGGAGTGAAATCTTTGCCATCAAAAGCACACAACACACCTATAATAACATGATATGGCATAAACTTGCTTGTGTTGGGGGTCCAGACGCTCCGGATCCACCCCTCCGGTGAAACCCTAGACCCGCAGGAGAAATACCGGACTTATACGGAAACACGCGGTAACGGCGTCGAAAGGGGGGTAGCATTGTGGAACTAGGTGATTGGTTGTGTTAGGGTAGGCCATAGGAACATAAAACAACAAGGTAGAACCCACCTCTTCGGAAGATTCACGACGTTTCGTCCGATCGGGGGTTTCACCCTATAAGCGCGTGTAAACTCACGAGAGAGAAGTGGATGCCGGTGAAGCGGCCCACACCCCGGAGTGAAATCTTTGCCATCAAAAGCACACAACACACCTATAATAACATGATATGGCATAAACTTGCTTGTGTTGGGGTCCAGACGCTCCGGATCCACCCCTCCGGTGAAACCCTAGACCCGCAGGAGAAATACCGGACGAAACACGCGGTAACGGCGTCGAAAGGGGGGTAGCATTGTGGAACTAGGTGATTGGTTGTGTTAGGGTAGGCCATAGGAACATAAAACAACAAGGTAGAACCCACCTCTTCGGAAGATTCACGACGTTTCGTCCGATCCGGGGGTTTTCACCCTATAAGCGCGTGTAAACTCACGAGAGAGAAGTGGATGCCGGTGAAGCGGCCCACACCCCGGAGTGAAATCTTTGCCATCAAAAGCACACAACACACCTATAATAACATGCTATGCATAAACTTGCTTGTGGTTTGGGGTCCAGACGCTCCGGATCCACCCCTCCGGTGAAACCCTAGACCCGCAGGAGAAATACCGGACTTATACGGAAACACGCGGTAACGGCGTCGAAAGGGGTAGCATTGTGGAACTAGGTGATTGGTTGTGTTAGGGGTAGGCCATAGGAACATAAAAACACAAGGTAGAACCCACCTCTTCGGAAGATTCACGACGTTTCGTCCGATACGGGTCACCCTATAAGCGCGTGTAAACTCACGAGAGAGAAGTGGATGCAGGTGAAGCGGCCCACACCCCGGAGTGAAATCTTTGCCATCAAAAGCACACACAACACCTATAATAACATGCTATGGGCATAAACTTGCTTGTGTTGGGGTCCAGACGCTCCGGATCCACCCCTCCGGTGAAACCCTAGACCCGCAGGAGAAATACCGGACTTATACGGAAACACGCGGTAACGGCGTCGAAAGGGGGTAGCATTGTGGAACTAGGTGATTGGTTGTGTTAGGGTAGGCCATAGGAACATAAAACAACAAGGTAGAACCCACCTCTTCGGAAGATTCACGACGTTTCGTCGATACGGGGGGTTTCACCCTATAAGCGCGTGTAAACTCACGAGAGAGAAGTGGATGCCGGTGAAGCGGCCCACACCCCGGAGTGAAATCTTTGCCATCAAAAGCACACAACACACCTATAATAACATGCTATGGCATAAACTTGCTTGTGTTGGGGGACGCTCCGGATCCACCCCTCCGGTGAAACCCTAGACCCGCAGGAGAAATACCGGACTTATACGGAAACACGCGGTAACGGCGTCGAAAGGGGGTAGCATTGTGGAACTAGGTGATTGGTTGTGTTAGGGTAGGCCATAGAACATAAAACAACAAGGTAGAACCCACCTCTTCGGAAGATTCACGACGTTTCGTCCGATACGGGGGTTTCACCCTATAAGCGCGTGTAAACTCACGAGAGAGAAGTGGATGCGGTGAAGCGGCCCACACCCCGGAGTGAAATCTTTGCCATCAAAAGCACACAACACACCTATAATAACATGCTATGGCATAAACTTGCTTGTGTTGGGGTCCAGACGCTCCGATCCTCCCCTCCGGTGAAACCCTAGACCCGCAGGAGAAATACCGGACTTATACGGAAACACGCGGTAACGGCGTCGAAAGGGGGTAGCATTGTGGAACTAGGTGATTGGTTGTGTTAGGGTAGGCCATAGGAACATAAACAACAAGGTAGAACCCACCTCTTCGGAAGATTCACGACGTTCGTCCGATACGGGGGTTTCACCCTATAAGCGCGTGTAAACTCACGAGAGAGAAGTGGATGCCGGTGAAGCGGCCCACACCCGGAGTGAAATCTTTGCCATCAAAAGCACACAACACACCTATAATAACATGATATGGCATAAACTTGCTTGTGTTGGGGTCCAGACGCTCCGGATCCACCCCTCCGGTGAAACCCTAGACCCGCAGGAGAAATACCGGACTTATACGGAAACACGCGGTAACGGCGTCGAAAGGGGGTAGCATTGTGGAACTAGGTGATTGGTTGTGTTAGGGTAGGCCATAGGAACATAAAACAACAAGGTAGAACCCACCTCTTCGGAAGATTCACGACGTTTCGTCCGATACGGGGGTTTCACCCTATAAGCGCGTGTAAACTCACGAGAGAGAAGTGGATGCCGGTGAAGCGGCCCACACCCCGGAGTGAAATCTTTGCCATCCAAAAGCACACAACACACCTATAATAACATGATATGGCATAAACTTGCTTGTGTTGGGGTCCAGACGCTCCGGATCCACCCCTCCGGTGAAACCCTAGACCCGCAGGAGAAATACCGGACTTATACGGAAACACGCGGTAACGGCGTCGAAAGGGGGTAGCATTGTGGAACTAGGTGATTGGTTGTGTTAGGGTAGGCCATAGGAACATAAAACAACAAGGTAGAACCCACCTCTTCGGAAGATTCACGACGTTTCGTCCGATACGGGGGTTTCACCCTATAAGCGCGTGTAAACTCACGAGAGAGAAGTGGATGCCGGTGAAGCGGCCCACACCCCGGAGTGAAATCTTTGCCATCAAAAGCACACAACACACCTATAATAACATGCTATGGCATAAACTTGCTTGTGTTGGGGTCCAGACGCTCCGGATCCACCCCTCCGGTGAAACCCTAGACCCGCAGGAGAAATACCGGACTTATACGGAAACACGCGGTAACGGGAAAGGGGGTAGCATTGTGGAACTAGGTGATTGGTTGTGTTAGGGTAGGCCATAGGAACATAAAACAACAAGGTAGAACCCACCTCTTCGGAAGATTCACGACGTTTCGTCCGATACGGGGGTTTCACCCTATAAGCGCGTGTAAACTCACGAGAGAGAAGTGGATGCCGGTGAAGCGGCCCACACCCCGGAGTGAAATCTTTGCCATCAAAAGCACACAACACACCTATAATAACATGATATGGCATAAACTTGCTTGTGTTGGGGTCCAGACGCTCCGGATCCACCCCTCCGGTGAAACCCTAGACCCGCAGGAGAAATACCGGACTTATACGGAAACACGCGGTAACGGCGTCGAAAGGGGGTAGCATTGTGGAACTAGGTGATTGGTTGTGTTAGGGTAGGCCATAGGAACATAAAACAACAAGGTAGAACCCACCTCTTCGGAAGATTCACGACGTTTCGTCCGATACGGGGGTTTCACCCTATAAGCGCGTGTATCACGAGAGAGAAGTGGATGCCGGTGAAGCGGCCCACACCCCGGAGTGAAATCTTTGCCATCAAAAGCACACAACACACCTATAATAACATGATATGGCATAAACTTGCTTGTGTTGGGGTCCAGACGCTCCGGATCCACCCCTCCGGTGAAACCCTAGACCCGCAGGAGAAATACCGGACTTATACGGAAACACGCGGTAACGGCGTCGAAAGGGGGTAGCATTGTGGAACTAGGTGATTGGTTGTGTTAGGGTAGGCCATAGGAACATAAAACAACAAGGTAGAACCCACCTCTTCGGAAGATTCACGACGTTTCGTCCGATACGGGGGTTTCACCCTATAAGCGCGTGTAAACTCACGAGAGAGAAGTGGATGCCGGTGAAGCGGCCCACACCCCGGAGTGAAATCTTTGCCATCAAAAGCACACAACACACCTATAATAACATGATATGGCATAAACTTGCTTGTGTTGGGGTCCAGACGCTCCGGATCCACCCCTAAACCCTAGACCCGCAGGAGAAATACCGGACTTATACGGAAACACGCGGTAACGGCGTCGAAAGGGGGTAGCATTGTGGAACTAGGTGATTGGTTGTGTTAGGGTAGGCCATAGGAACATAAAACAACAAGGTAGAACCCACCTCTTCGGAAGATTCACGACGTTTCGTCCGATACGGGGGTTTCACCCTATAAGCGCGTGTAAACTCACGAGAGAGAAGTGGATGCCGGTGAAGCGGCCCACACCCCGGAGTGAAATCTTTGCCATCAAAAGCACACAACACACCTATAATAACATGATATGGCATAAACTTGCTTGTGTTGGGGTCCAGACGCTCCGGATCCACCCCTCCGGTGAAACCCTAGACCCGCAGGAGAAATACCGGACTTATACGGAAACACGCGGTAACGGCGTCGAAAGGGGGTAGCATTGTGGAACTAGGTGATTGGTTGTGTTAGGGTAGGCCATAGGAACATAAAACAACAAGGTAGAACCCACCTTCGGAAGATTCACGACGTTTCGTCCGATACGGGGGTTTCACCCTATAAGCGCGTGTAAACTCACGAGAGAGAAGTGGATGCCGGTGAAGCGGCCCACACCCCGGAGTGAAATCTTTGCCATCAAAAGCACACAACACACCTATAATAACATGATATGGCATAAACTTGCTTGTGTTGGGGTCCAGACGCTCCGGATCCACCCCTCCGGTGAAACCCTAGACCCGCAGGAGAAATACCGGACTTATACGGAAACACGCGGTAACGGCGTCGAAAGGGGGTAGCATTGTGGAACTAGGTGATTGGTTGTGTTAGGGTAGGCCATAGGAACATAAAACAACAAGGTAGAACCCACCTCTTCGGAAGATTCACGACGTTTCGTCCGATACGGGGGTTTCACCCTATAAGCGCGTGTAAACTCACGAGAGAGAAGTGGATGCCGGTGAAGCGGCCCACACCCCGGAGTGAAATCTTTGCCATCAAAAGCACACAACACACCTATAAACATGATATGGCATAAACTTGCTTGTGTTGGGGTCCAGACGCTCCGGATCCACCCCTCCGGTGAAACCCTAGACCCGCAGGAGAAATACCGGACTTATACGGAAACACGCGGTAACGGCGTCGAAAGGGGGTAGCATTGTGGAACTAGGTGATTGGTTGTGTTAGGGTAGGCCATAGGAACATAAAACAACAAGGTAGAACCCACCTCTTCGGAAGATTCACGACGTTTCGTCCGATACGGGGGTTTCACCCTATAAGCGCGTGTAAACTCACGAGAGAGAAGTGGATGCCGGTGAAGCGGCCCACACCCCGGAGTGAAATATTTGCCATCAAAAGCACACAACACACCTATAATAACATGATATGGCATAAACTTGCTTGTGTTGGGGTCCAGACGCTCCGGATCCACCCCTCCGGTGAAACCCTAGACCCGCAGGAGAAATACCGGACTTATACGGAAACACGCGGTAACGGCGTCGAAAGGGGGTAGCATTGTGGACTAGGTGATTGGTTGTGTTAGGGTAGGCCATAGGAACATAAAACAACAAGGTAGAACCCACCTCTTCGGAAGATTCACGACGTTTCGTCCGATACGGGGGTTTCACCCTATAAGCGCGTGTAAACTCACGAGAGAGAAGTGGATGCCGGTGAAGCGGCCCACACCCCGGAGTGAAATCTTTGCCATCAAAAGCACACAACACACCTATAATAACATGATATGGCATAAACTTGCTTGTGTTGGGGTCCAGACGCTCCGGATCCACCCCTCCGGTGAAACCCTAGACCCGCAGGAGAAATACCGGACTTATACGGAAACACGCGGTAACGGCGTCGAAAGGGGGTAGCATTGTGGAACTAGGTGATTGGTTGTGTTAGGGTAGGCCATAGGAACATAAAACAACAAGGTAGAACCCACCTCTTCGGAAGATTCACGACGTTTCGTCCGATACGGGGGTTTCACCCTATAAGCGCGTGTAAACTCACGAGAGAGAAGTGGATGCCGGTGAAGCGGCCCACACCCCGGAGTGAAATCTTTGCCATCAAAAGCACACAACACACCTATAATAACATGATATGGCATAAACTTGCTTGTGTTGGGGTCCAGACGCTCCGGATCCACCCCTCCGGTGAAACCCTAGACCCGCAGGAGAAATACCGGACTTATACGGAAACACGCGGTAACGGCGTCGAAAGGGGGTAGCATTGTGGAACTAGGTGATTGGTTGTGTTAGGGTAGGCCATAGGAACATAAAACAACAAGGTAGAACCCACCTCTTCGGAAGATTCACGACGTTTCGTCCGATACGGGGGTTTCACCCTATAAGCGCGTGTAAACTCACGAGAGAGAAGTGGATGCCGGTGAAGCGGCCCACACCCCGGAGTGAAATCTTTGCCATCAAAAGCACACAACACACCTATAATAACATGATATGGCATAAACTTGCTTGTGTTGGGGTCCAGACGCTCCGGATCCACCCCTCCGGTGAAACCCTAGACCCGCAGGAAATACCGGACTTATACGGAAACACGCGGTAACGGCGTCGAAAGGGGGTAGCATTGTGGAACTAGGTGATTGGTTGTGTTAGGGTAGGCCATAGGAACATAAAACAACAAGGTAGAACCCACCTCTTCGGAAGATTCACGACGTTTCGTCCGATACGGGGGTTTCACCCTATAAGCGCGTGTAAACTCACGAGAGAGAAGTGGATGCCGGTGAAGCGGCCCACACCCCGGAGTGAAATCTTTGCCATCAAAAGCACACAACACACCTATAATAACATGCTATGGCATAAACTTGCTTGTGTTGGGGTCCAGACGCTCCGGATCCACCCCTCCGGTGAAACCCTAGACCCGCAGGAGAAATACCGGACTTATACGGAAACACGCGGTAACGGCGTCGAAAGGGGGTAGCATTGTGGAACTAGGTGATTGGTTGTGTTAGGGTAGGCCATAGGAACATAAAACAACAAGGTAGAACCCACCTCTTCGGAAGATTCACGACGTTTCGTCCGATACGGGGGTTTCACCCTATAAGCGCGTGTAAACTCACGAGAGAGAAGTGGATGCCGGTGAAGCGGCCCACACCCCGGAGTGAAATCTTTGCCATCAAAAGCACACAACACACCTATAATAACATGCTATGGCATAAACTTTCTTGTGTTGGGGTCCAGACGCTCCGGATCCACCCCTCCGGTGAAACCCTAGACCCGCAGGAGAAATACCGGACTTATACGGAAACACGCGGTAACGGCGTCGAAAGGGGGTAGCATTGTGGAACTAGGTGATTGGTTGTGTTAGGGTAGGCCATAGGAACATAAAACAACAAGGTAGAACCCACCTCTTCGGAAGATTCACGACGTTTCGTCCGATACGGGGGTTTCACCCTATAAGCGCGTGTAAACTCACGAGAGAGAAGTGGATGCCGGTGAAGCGGCCCACACCCCGGAGTGAAATCTTTGCCATCAAAAGCACACAACACACCTATAATAACATGATATGGCATAAACTTGCTTGTGTTGGGGTCCAGACGCTCCGGATCCACCCCTCCGGTGAAACCCTAGACCCGCAGGAGAAATACCGGACTTATACGGAAACACGCGGTAACGGCGTCGAAAGGGGGTAGCATTGTGGAACTAGGTGATTGGTTGTGTTAGGGTAGGCCATAGGAACATAAAACAACAAGGTAGAACCCACCTCTTCGGAAGATTCACGACGTTTCGTCCGATACGGGGGTTTCACCCTATAAGCGCGTGTAAACTCACGAGAGAGAAGTGGATGCCGGTGAAGCGGCCCACACCCCGGAGTGAAATCTTTGCCATCAAAAGCACACAACACACCTATAATAACATGATATGGCATAAACTTGCTTGTGTTGGGGTCCAGACGCTCCGGATCCACCCCTCCGGTGAAACCCTAGACCCGCAGGAGAAATACCGGACTTATACGGAAACACGCGGTAACGGCGTCGAAAGGGGGTAGCATTGTGGAACTAGGTGATTGGTTGTGTTAGGGTAGGCCATAGGAACATAAAACAACAAGGTAGAACCCACCTCTTCGGAAGATTCACGACGTTTCGTCCGATACGGGGGTTTCACCCTATAAGCGCGTGTAAACTCACGAGAGAGAAGTGGATGCCGGTGAAGCGGCCCACACCCCGGAGTGAAATCTTTGCCATCAAAAGCACACAACACACCTATAATAACATGCTATGGCATAAACTTGCTTGTGTTGGGGTCCAGACGCTCCGGATCCACCCCTCCGGTGAAACCCTAGACCCGCAGGAGAAATACCGGACTTATACGGAAACACGCGGTAACGGCGTCGAAAGGGGGTAGCATTGTGGAACTAGGTGATTGGTTGTGTTAGGGTAGGCCATAGGAACATAAAACAACAAGGTAGAACCCACCTCTTCGGAAGATTCACGACGTTTCGTCCGATACGGGGGTTTCACCCTATAAGCGCGTGTAAACTCACGAGAGAGAAGTGGATGCCGGTGAAGCGGCCCACACCCCGGAGTGAAATCTTTGCCATCAAAAGCACACAACACACCTATAATAACATGATATGGCATAAACTTGCTTGTGTTGGGGTCCAGACGCTCCGGATCCACCCCTCCGGTGAAACCCTAGACCCGCAGGAGAAATACCGGACTTATACGGAAACACGCGGTAACGGCGTCGAAAGGGGGTAGCATTGTGGAACTAGGTGATTGGTTGTGTTAGGGTAGGCCATAGGAACATAAAACAACAAGGTAGAACCCACCTCTTCGGAAGATTCACGACGTTTCGTCCGATACGGGGGTTTCACCCTATAAGCGCGTGTAAACTCACGAGAGAGAAGTGGATGCCGGTGAAGCGGCCCACACCCCGGAGTGAAATCTTTGCCATCAAAAGCACACAACACACCTATAATAACATGATATGGCATAAACTTGCTTGTGTTGGGGTCCAGACGCTCCGGATCCACCCCTCCGGTGAAACCCTAGACCCGCAGGAGAAATACCGGACTTATACGGAAACACGCGGTAACGGCGTCGAAAGGGGGTAGCATTGTGGAACTAGGTGATTGGTTGTGTTAGGGTAGGCCATAGGAACATAAAACAACAAGGTAGAACCCACCTCTTCGGAAGATTCACGACGTTTCGTCCGATACGGGGGTTTCACCCTATAAGCGCGTGTAAACTCACGAGAGAGAAGTGGATGCCGGTGAAGCGGCCCACACCCCGGAGTGAAATCTTTGCCATCAAAAGCACACAACACACCTATAATAACATGATATGGCATAAACTTGCTTGTGTTGGGGTCCAGACGCTCCGGATCCACCCCTCCGGTGAAACCCTAGACCCGCAGGAGAAATACCGGACTTATACGGAAACACGCGGTAACGGCGTCGAAAGGGGGTAGCATTGTGGAACTAGGTGATTGGTTGTGTTAGGGTAGGCCATAGGAACATAAAACAACAAGGTAGAACCCACCTCTTCGGAAGATTCACGACGTTTCGTCCGATACGGGGGTTTCACCCTATAAGCGCGTGTAAACTCACGAGAGAGAAGTGGATGCCGGTGAAGCGGCCCACACCCCGGAGTGAAATCTTTGCCATCAAAAGCACACAACACACCTATAATAACATGATATGGCATAAACTTGCTTGTGTTGGGGTCCAGACGCTCCGGATCCACCCCTCCGGTGAAACCCTAGACCCGCAGGAGAAATACCGGACTTATACGGAAACACGCGGTAACGGCGTCGAAAGGGGGTAGCATTGTGGAACTAGGTGATTGGTTGTGTTAGGGTAGGCCATAGGAACATAAAACAACAAGGTAGAACCCACCTCTTCGGAAGATTCACGACGTTTCGTCCGATACGGGGGTTTCACCCTATAAGCGCGTGTAAACTCACGAGAGAGAAGTGGATGCCGGTGAAGCGGCCCACACCCCGGAGTGAAATCTTTGCCATCAAAAGCACACAACACACCTATAATAACATGCTATGGCATAAACTTGCTTGTGTTGGGGTCCAGACGCTCCGGATCCACCCCTCCGGTGAAACCCTAGACCCGCAGGAGAAATACCGGACTTATACGGAAACACGCGGTAACGGCGTCGAAAGGGGGTAGCATTGTGGAACTAGGTGATTGGTTGTGTTAGGGTAGGCCATAGGAACATAAAACAACAAGGTAGAACCCACCTCTTCGGAAGATTCACGACGTTTCGTCCGATACGGGGGTTTCACCCTATAAGCGCGTGTAAACTCACGAGAGAGAAGTGGATGCCGGTGAAGCGGCCCACACCCCGGAGTGAAATCTTTGCCATCAAAAGCACACAACACACCTATAATAACATGCTATGGCATAAACTTGCTTGTGTTGGGGTCCAGACGCTCCGGATCCACCCCTCCGGTGAAACCCTAGACCCGCAGGAGAAATACCGGACTTATACGGAAACACGCGGTAACGGCGTCGAAAGGGGGTAGCATTGTGGAACTAGGTGATTGGTTGTGTTAGGGTAGGCCATAGGAACATAAAACAACAAGGTAGAACCCACCTCTTCGGAAGATTCACGACGTTTCGTCCGATACGGGGGTTTCACCCTATAAGCGCGTGTAAACTCACGAGAGAGAAGTGGATGCCGGTGAAGCGGCCCACACCCCGGAGTGAAATCTTTGCCATCAAAAGCACACAACACACCTATAATAACATGATATGGCATAAACTTGCTTGTGTTGGGGTCCAGACGCTCCGGATCCACCCCTCCGGTGAAACCCTAGACCCGCAGGAGAAATACCGGACTTATACGGAAACACGCGGTAACGGCGTCGAAAGGGGGTAGCATTGTGGAACTAGGTGATTGGTTGTGTTAGGGTAGGCCATAGGAACATAAAACAACAAGGTAGAACCCACCTCTTCGGAAGATTCACGACGTTTCGTCCGATACGGGGGTTTCACCCTATAAGCGCGTGTAAACTCACGAGAGAGAAGTGGATGCCGGTGAAGCGGCCCACACCCCGGAGTGAAATCTTTGCCATCAAAAGCACACAACACACCTATAATAACATGATATGGCATAAACTTGCTTGTGTTGGGGTCCAGACGCTCCGGATCCACCCCTCCGGTGAAACCCTAGACCCGCAGGAGAAATACCGGACTTATACGGAAACACGCGGTAACGGCGTCGAAAGGGGGTAGCATTGTGGAACTAGGTGATTGGTTGTGTTAGGGTAGGCCATAGGAACATAAAACAACAAGGTAGAACCCACCTCTTCGGAAGATTCACGACGTTTCGTCCGATACGGGGGTTTCACCCTATAAGCGCGTGTAAACTCACGAGAGAGAAGTGGATGCCGGTGAAGCGGCCCACACCCCGGAGTGAAATCTTTGCCATCAAAAGCACACAACACACCTATAATAACATGATATGGCATAAACTTGCTTGTGTTGGGGTCCAGACGCTCCGGATCCACCCCTCCGGTGAAACCCTAGACCCGCAGGAGAAATACCGGACTTATACGGAAACACGCGGTAACGGCGTCGAAAGGGGGTAGCATTGTGGAACTAGGTGATTGGTTGTGTTAGGGTAGGCCATAGGAACATAAAACAACAAGGTAGAACCCACCTCTTCGGAAGATTCACGACGTTTCGTCCGATACGGGGGTTTCACCCTATAAGCGCGTGTAAACTCACGAGAGAGAAGTGGATGCCGGTGAAGCGGCCCACACCCCGGAGTGAAATCTTTGCCATCAAAAGCACACAACACACCTATAATAACATGCTATGGCATAAACTTGCTTGTGTTGGGGTCCAGACGCTCCGGATCCACCCCTCCGGTGAAACCCTAGACCCGCAGGAGAAATACCGGACTTATACGGAAACACGCGGTAACGGCGTCGAAAGGGGGTAGCATTGTGGAACTAGGTGATTGGTTGTGTTAGGGTAGGCCATAGGAACATAAAACAACAAGGTAGAACCCACCTCTTCGGAAGATTCACGACGTTTCGTCCGATACGGGGGTTTCACCCTATAAGCGCGTGTAAACTCACGAGAGAGAAGTGGATGCCGGTGAAGCGGCCCACACCCCGGAGTGAAATCTTTGCCATCAAAAGCACACAACACACCTATAATAACATGATATGGCATAAACTTGCTTGTGTTGGGGTCCAGACGCTCCGGATCCACCCCTCCGGTGAAACCCTAGACCCGCAGGAGAAATACCGGACTTATACGGAAACACGCGGTAACGGCGTCGAAAGGGGGTAGCATTGTGGAACTAGGTGATTGGTTGTGTTAGGGTAGGCCATAGGAACATAAAACAACAAGGTAGAACCCACCTCTTCGGAAGATTCACGACGTTTCGTCCGATACGGGGGTTTCACCCTATAAGCGCGTGTAAACTCACGAGAGAGAAGTGGATGCCGGTGAAGCGGCCCACACCCCGGAGTGAAATCTTTGCCATCAAAAGCACACAACACACCTATAATAACATGATATGGCATAAACTTGCTTGTGTTGGGGTCCAGACGCTCCGGATCCACCCCTCCGGTGAAACCCTAGACCCGTAGGAGAAATACCGGACTTATACGGAAACACGCGGTAACGGCGTCGAAAGGGGGTAGCATTGTGGAACTAGGTGATTGGTTGTGTTAGGGTAGGCCATAGGAACATAAAACAACAAGGTAGAACCCACCTCTTCGGAAGATTCACGACGTTTCGTCCGATACGGGGGTTTCACCCTATAAGCGCGTGTAAACTCACGAGAGAGAAGTGGATGCCGGTGAAGCGGCCCACACCCCGGAGTGAAATCTTTGCCATCAAAAGCACACAACACACCTATAATAACATGATATGGCATAAACTTGCTTGTGTTGGGGTCCAGACGCTCCGGATCCACCCCTCCGGTGAAACCCTAGACCCGCAGGAGAAATACCGGACTTATACGGAAACACGCGGTAACGGCGTCGAAAGGGGGTAGCATTGTGGAACTAGGTGATTGGTTGTGTTAGGGTAGGCCATAGGAACATAAAACAACAAGGTAGAACCCACCTCTTCGGAAGATTCACGACGTTTCGTCCGATACGGGGGTTTCACCCTATAAGCGCGTGTAAACTCACGAGAGAGAAGTGGATGCCGGTGAAGCGGCCCACACCCCGGAGTGAAATCTTTGCCATCAAAAGCACACAACACACCTATAATAACATGATATGGCATAAACTTGCTTGTGTTGGGGTCCAGACGCTCCGGATCCACCCCTCCGGTGAAACCCTAGACCCGCAGGAGAAATACCGGACTTATACGGAAACACGCGGTAACGGCGTCGAAAGGGGGTAGCATTGTGGAACTAGGTGATTGGTTGTGTTAGGGTAGGCCATAGGAACATAAAACAACAAGGTAGAACCCACCTCTTCGGAAGATTCACGACGTTTCGTCCGATACGGGGGTTTCACCCTATAAGCGCGTGTAAACTCACGAGAGAGAAGTGGATGCCGGTGAAGCGGCCCACACCCCGGAGTGAAATCTTTGCCATCAAAAGCACACAACACACCTATAATAACATGATATGGCATAAACTTGCTTGTGTTGGGGTCCAGACGCTCCGGATCCACCCCTCCGGTGAAACCCTAGACCCGCAGGAGAAATACCGGACTTATACGGAAACACGCGGTAACGGCGTCGAAAGGGGGTAGCATTGTGGAACTAGGTGATTGGTTGTGTTAGGGTAGGCCATAGGAACATAAAACAACAAGGTAGAACCCACCTCTTCGGAAGATTCACGACGTTTCGTCCGATACGGGGGTTTCACCCTATAAGCGCGTGTAAACTCACGAGAGAGAAGTGGATGCCGGTGAAGCGGCCCACACCCCGGAGTGAAATCTTTGCCATCAAAAGCACACAACACACCTATAATAACATGCTATGGCATAAACTTGCTTGTGTTGGGGTCCAGACGCTCCGGATCCACCCCTCCGGTGAAACCCTAGACCCGCAGGAGAAATACCGGACTTATACGGAAACACGCGGTAACGGCGTCGAAAGGGGGTAGCATTGTGGAACTAGGTGATTGGTTGTGTTAGGGTAGGCCATAGGAACATAAAACAACAAGGTAGAACCCACCTCTTCGGAAGATTCACGACGTTTCGTCCGATACGGGGGTTTCACCCTATAAGCGCGTGTAAACTCACGAGAGAGAACTGGATGCCGGTGAAGCGGCCCACACCCCGGAGTGAAATCTTTGCCATCAAAAGCACACAACACACCTATAATAACATGCTATGGCATAAACTTGCTTGTGTTGGGGTCCAGACGCTCCGGATCCACCCCTCCGGTGAAACCCTAGACCCGCAGGAGAAATACCGGACTTATACGGAAACACGCGGTAACGGCGTCGAAAGGGGGTAGCATTGTGGAACTAGGTGATTGGTTGTGTTAGGGTAGGCCATAGGAACATAAAACAACAAGGTAGAACCCACCTCTTCGGAAGATTCACGACGTTTCGTCCGATACGGGGGTTTCACCCTATAAGCGCGTGTAAACTCACGAGAGAGAAGTGGATGCCGGTGAAGCGGCCCACACCCCGGAGTGAAATCTTTGCCATCAAAAGCACACAACACACCTATAATAACATGATATGGCATAAACTTGCTTGTGTTGGGGTCCAGACGCTCCGGATCCACCCCTCCGGTGAAACCCTAGACCCGCAGGAGAAATACCGGACTTATACGGAAACACGCGGTAACGGCGTCGAAAGGGGGTAGCATTGTGGAACTAGGTGATTGGTTGTGTTAGGGTAGGCCATAGGAACATAAAACAACAAGGTAGAACCCACCTCTTCGGAAGATTCACGACGTTTCGTCCGATACGGGGGTTTCACCCTATAAGCGCGTGTAAACTCACGAGAGAGAAGTGGATGCCGGTGAAGCGGCCCACACCCCGGAGTGAAATCTTTGCCATCAAAAGCACACAACACACCTATAATAACATGATATGGCATAAACTTGCTTGTGTTGGGGTCCAGACGCTCCGGATCCACCCCTCCGGTGAAACCCTAGACCCGCAGGAGAAATACCGGACTTATACGGAAACACGCGGTAACGGCGTCGAAAGGGGGTAGCATTGTGGAACTAGGTGATTGGTTGTGTTAGGGTAGGCCATAGGAACATAAAACAACAAGGTAGAACCCACCTCTTCGGAAGATTCACGACGTTTCGTCCGATACGGGGGTTTCACCCTATAAGCGCGTGTAAACTCACGAGAGAGAAGTGGATGCCGGTGAAGCGGCCCACACCCCGGAGTGAAATCTTTGCCATCAAAAGCACACAACACACCTATAATAACATGATATGGCATAAACTTGCTTGTGTTGGGGTCCAGACGCTCCGGATCCACCCCTCCGGTGAAACCCTAGACCCGCAGGAGAAATACCGGACTTATACGGAAACACGCGGTAACGGCGTCGAAAGGGGGTAGCATTGTGGAACTAGGTGATTGGTTGTGTTAGGGTAGGCCATAGGAACATAAAACAACAAGGTAGAACCCACCTCTTCGGAAGATTCACGACGTTTCGTCCGATACGGGGGTTTCACCCTATAAGCGCGTGTAAACTCACGAGAGAGAAGTGGATGCCGGTGAAGCGGCCCACACCCCGGAGTGAAATCTTTGCCATCAAAAGCACACAACACACCTATAATAACATGATATGGCATAAACTTGCTTGTGTTGGGGTCCAGACGCTCCGGATCCACCCCTCCGGTGAAACCCTAGACCCGCAGGAGAAATACCGGACTTATACGGAAACACGCGGTAACGGCGTCGAAAGGGGGTAGCATTGTGGAACTAGGTGATTGGTTGTGTTAGGGTAGGCCATAGGAACATAAAACAACAAGGTAGAACCCACCTCTTCGGAAGATTCACGACGTTTCGTCCGATACGGGGGTTTCACCCTATAAGCGCGTGTAAACTCACGAGAGAGAAGTGGATGCCGGTGAAGCGGCCCACACCCCGGAGTGAAATCTTTGCCATCAAAAGCACACAACACACCTATAATAACATGATATGGCATAAACTTGCTTGTGTTGGGGTCCAGACGCTCCGGATCCACCCCTCCGGTGAAACCCTAGACCCGCAGGAGAAATACCGGACTTATACGGAAACACGCGGTAACGGCGTCGAAAGGGGGTAGCATTGTGGAACTAGGTGATTGGTTGTGTTAGGGTAGGCCATAGGAACATAAAACAACAAGGTAGAACCCACCTCTTCGGAAGATTCACGACGTTTCGTCCGATACGGGGGTTTCACCCTATAAGCGCGTGTAAACTCACGAGAGAGAAGTGGATGCCGGTGAAGCGGCCCACACCCCGGAGTGAAATCTTTGCCATCAAAAGCACACAACACACCTATAATAACATGATATGGCATAAACTTGCTTGTGTTGGGGTCCAGACGCTCCGGATCCACCCCTCCGGTGAAACCCTAGACCCGCAGGAGAAATACCGGACTTATACGGAAACACGCGGTAACGGCGTCGAAAGGGGGTAGCATTGTGGAACTAGGTGATTGGTTGTGTTAGGGTAGGCCATAGGAACATAAAACAACAAGGTAGAACCCACCTCTTCGGAAGATTCACGACGTTTCGTCCGATACGGGGGTTTCACCCTATAAGCGCGTGTAAACTCACGAGAGAGAAGTGGATGCCGGTGAAGCGGCCCACACCCCGGAGTGAAATCTTTGCCATCAAAAGCACACAACACACCTATAATAACATGATATGGCATAAACTTGCTTGTGTTGGGGTCCAGACGCTCCGGATCCACCCCTCCGGTGAAACCCTAGACCCGCAGGAGAAATACCGGACTTATACGGAAACACGCGGTAACGGCGTCGAAAGGGGGTAGCATTGTGGAACTAGGTGATTGGTTGTGTTAGGGTAGGCCATAGGAACATAAAACAACAAGGTAGAACCCACCTCTTCGGAAGATTCACGACGTTTCGTCCGATACGGGGGTTTCACCCTATAAGCGCGTGTAAACTCACGAGAGAGAAGTGGATGCCGGTGAAGCGGCCCACACCCCGGAGTGAAATCTTTGCCATCAAAAGCACACAACACACCTATAATAACATGCTATGGCATAAACTTGCTTGTGTTGGGGTCCAGACGCTCCGGATCCACCCCTCCGGTGAAACCCTAGACCCGCAGGAGAAATACCGGACTTATACGGAAACACGCGGTAACGGCGTCGAAAGGGGGTAGCATTGTGGAACTAGGTGATTGGTTGTGTTAGGGTAGGCCATAGGAACATAAAACAACAAGGTAGAACCCACCTCTTCGGAAGATTCACGACGTTTCGTCCGATACGGGGGTTTCACCCTATAAGCGCGTGTAAACTCACGAGAGAGAAGTGGATGCCGGTGAAGCGGCCCACACCCCGGAGTGAAATCTTTGCCATCAAAAGCACACAACACACCTATAATAACATGCTATGGCATAAACTTGCTTGTGTTGGGGTCCAGACGCTCCGGATCCACCCCTCCGGTGAAACCCTAGACCCGCAGGAGAAATACCGGACTTATACGGAAACACGCGGTAACGGCGTCGAAAGGGGGTAGCATTGTGGAACTAGGTGATTGGTTGTGTTAGGGTAGGCCATAGGAACATAAAACAACAAGGTAGAACCCACCTCTTCGGAAGATTCACGACGTTTCGTCCGATACGGGGGTTTCACCCTATAAGCGCGTGTAAACTCACGAGAGAGAAGTGGATGCCGGTGAAGCGGCCCACACCCCGGAGTGAAATCTTTGCCATCAAAAGCACACAACACACCTATAATAACATGATATGGCATAAACTTGCTTGTGTTGGGGTCCAGACGCTCCGGATCCACCCCTCCGGTGAAACCCTAGACCCGCAGGAGAAATACCGGACTTATACGGAAACACGCGGTAACGGCGTCGAAAGGGGGTAGCATTGTGGAACTAGGTGATTGGTTGTGTTAGGGTAGGCCATAGGAACATAAAACAACAAGGTAGAACCCACCTCTTCGGAAGATTCACGACGTTTCGTCCGATACGGGGGTTTCACCCTATAAGCGCGTGTAAACTCACGAGAGAGAAGTGGATGCCGGTGAAGCGACCCACACCCCGGAGTGAAATCTTTGCCATCAAAAGCACACAACACACCTATAATAACATGCTATGGCATAAACTTGCTTGTGTTGGGGTCCAGACGCTCCGGATCCACCCCTCCGGTGAAACCCTAGACCCGCAGGAGAAATACCGGACTTATACGGAAACACGCGGTAACGGCGTCGAAAGGGGGTAGCATTGTGGAACTAGGTGATTGGTTGTGTTAGGGTAGGCCATAGGAACATAAAACAACAAGGTAGAACCCACCTCTTCGGAAGATTCACGACGTTTCGTCCGATACGGGGGTTTCACCCTATAAGCGCGTGTAAACTCACGAGAGAGAAGTGGATGCCGGTGAAGCGGCCCACACCCCGGAGTGAAATCTTTGCCATCAAAAGCACACAACACACCTATAATAACATGCTATGGCATAAACTTGCTTGTGTTGGGGTCCAGACGCTCCGGATCCACCCCTCCGGTGAAACCCTAGACCCGCAGGAGAAATACCGGACTTATACGGAAACACGCGGTAACGGCGTCGAAAGGGGGTAGCATTGTGGAACTAGGTGATTGGTTGTGTTAGGGTAGGCCATAGGAACATAAAACAACAAGGTAGAACCCACCTCTTCGGAAGATTCACGACGTTTCGTCCGATACGGGGGTTTCACCCTATAAGCGCGTGTAAACTCACGAGAGAGAAGTGGATGCCGGTGAAGCGGCCCACACCCCGGAGTGAAATCTTTGCCATCAAAAGCACACAACACACCTATAATAACATGATATGGCATAAACTTGCTTGTGTTGGGGTCCAGACGCTCCGGATCCACCCCTCCGGTGAAACCCTAGACCCGCAGGAGAAATACCGGACTTATACGGAAACACGCGGTAACGGCGTCGAAAGGGGGTAGCATTGTGGAACTAGGTGATTGGTTGTGTTAGGGTAGGCCATAGGAACATAAAACAACAAGGTAGAACCCACCTCTTCGGAAGATTCACGACGTTTCGTCCGATACGGGGGTTTCACCCTATAAGCGCGTGTAAACTCACGAGAGAGAAGTGGATGCCGGTGAAGCGGCCCACACCCCGGAGTGAAATCTTTGCCATCAAAAGCACACAACACACCTATAATAACATGATATGGCATAAACTTGCTTGTGTTGGGGTCCAGACGCTCCGGATCCACCCCTCCGGTGAAACCCTAGACCCGCAGGAGAAATACCGGACTTATACGGAAACACGCGGTAACGGCGTCGAAAGGGGGTAGCATTGTGGAACTAGGTGATTGGTTGTGTTAGGGTAGGCCATAGGAACATAAAACAACAAGGTAGAACCCACCTCTTCGGAAGATTCACGACGTTTCGTCCGATACGGGGGTTTCACCCTATAAGCGCGTGTAAACTCACGAGAGAGAAGTGGATGCCGGTGAAGCGGCCCACACCCCGGAGTGAAATCTTTGCCATCAAAAGCACACAACACACCTATAATAACATGATATGGCATAAACTTGCTTGTGTTGGGGTCCAGACGCTCCGGATCCACCCCTCCGGTGAAACCCTAGACCCGCAGGAGAAATACCGGACTTATACGGAAACACGCGGTAACGGCGTCGAAAGGGGGTAGCATTGTGGAACTAGGTGATTGGTTGTGTTAGGGTAGGCCATAGGAACATAAAACAACAAGGTAGAACCCACCTCTTCGGAAGATTCACGACGTTTCGTCCGATACGGGGGTTTCACCCTATAAGCGCGTGTAAACTCACGAGAGAGAAGTGGATGCCGGTGAAGCGGCCCACACCCCGGAGTGAAATCTTTGCCATCAAAAGCACACAACACACCTATAATAACATGATATGGCATAAACTTGCTTGTGTTGGGGTCCAGACGCTCCGGATCCACCCCTCCGGTGAAACCCTAGACCCGCAGGAGAAATACCGGACTTATACGGAAACACGCGGTAACGGCGTCGAAAGGGGGTAGCATTGTGGAACTAGGTGATTGGTTGTGTTAGGGTAGGCCATAGGAACATAAAACAACAAGGTAGAACCCACCTCTTCGGAAGATTCACGACGTTTCGTCCGATACGGGGGTTTCACCCTATAAGCGCGTGTAAACTCACGAGAGAGAAGTGGATGCCGGTGAAGCGGCCCACACCCCGGAGTGAAATCTTTGCCATCAAAAGCACACAACACACCTATAATAACATGATATGGCATAAACTTGCTTGTGTTGGGGTCCAGACGCTCCGGATCCACCCCTCCGGTGAAACCCTAGACCCGCAGGAGAAATACCGGACTTATACGGAAACACGCGGTAACGGCGTCGAAAGGGGGTAGCATTGTGGAACTAGGTGATTGGTTGTGTTAGGGTAGGCCATAGGAACATAAAACAACAAGGTAGAACCCACCTCTTCGGAAGATTCACGACGTTTCGTCCGATACGGGGGTTTCACCCTATAAGCGCGTGTAAACTCACGAGAGAGAAGTGGATGCCGGTGAAGCGGCCCACACCCCGGAGTGAAATCTTTGCCATCAAAAGCACACAACACACCTATAATAACATGCTATGGCATAAACTTGCTTGTGTTGGGGTCCAGACGCTCCGGATCCACCCCTCCGGTGAAACCCTAGACCCGCAGGAGAAATACCGGACTTATACGGAAACACGCGGTAACGGCATCGAAAGGGGGTAGCATTGTGGAACTAGGTGATTGGTTGTGTTAGGGTAGGCCATAGGAACATAAAACAACAAGGTAGAACCCACCTCTTCGGAAGATTCACGACGTTTCGTCCGATACGGGGGTTTCACCCTATAAGCGCGTGTAAACTCACGAGAGAGAAGTGGATGCCGGTGAAGCGGCCCACACCCCGGAGTGAAATCTTTGCCATCAAAAGCACACAACACACCTATAATAACATGCTATGGCATAAACTTGCTTGTGTTGGGGTCCAGACGCTCCGGATCCACCCCTCCGGTGAAACCCTAGACCCGCAGGAGAAATACCGGACTTATACGGAAACACGCGGTAACGGCGTCGAAAGGGGGTAGCATTGTGGAACTAGGTGATTGGTTGTGTTAGGGTAGGCCATAGGAACATAAAACAACAAGGTAGAACCCACCTCTTCGGAAGATTCACGACGTTTCGTCCGATACGGGGGTTTCACCCTATAAGCGCGTGTAAACTCACGAGAGAGAAGTGGATGCCGGTGAAGCGGCCCACACCCCGGAGTGAAATCTTTGCCATCAAAAGCACACAACACACCTATAATAACATGATATGGCATAAACTTGCTTGTGTTGGGGTCCAGACGCTCCGGATCCACCCCTCCGGTGAAACCCTAGACCCGCAGGAGAAATACCGGACTTATACGGAAACACGCGGTAACGGCGTCGAAAGGGGGTAGCATTGTGGAACTAGGTGATTGGTTGTGTTAGGGTAGGCCATAGGAACATAAAACAACAAGGTAGAACCCACCTCTTCGGAAGATTCACGACGTTTCGTCCGATACGGGGGTTTCACCCTATAAGCGCGTGTAAACTCACGAGAGAGAAGTGGATGCCGGTGAAGCGGCCCACACCCCGGAGTGAAATCTTTGCCATCAAAAGCACACAACACACCTATAATAACATGATATGGCATAAACTTGCTTGTGTTGGGGTCCAGACGCTCCGGATCCACCCCTCCGGTGAAACCCTAGACCCGCAGGAGAAATACCGGACTTATACGGAAACACGCGGTAACGGCGTCGAAAGGGGGTAGCATTGTGGAACTAGGTGATTGGTTGTGTTAGGGTAGGCCATAGGAACATAAAACAACAAGGTAGAACCCACCTCTTCGGAAGATTCACGACGTTTCGTCCGATACGGGGGTTTCACCCTATAAGCGCGTGTAAACTCACGAGAGAGAAGTGGATGCCGGTGAAGCGGCCCACACCCCGGAGTGAAATCTTTGCCATCAAAAGCACACAACACACCTATAATAACATTATATGGCATAAACTTGCTTGTGTTGGGGTCCAGACGCTCCGGATCCACCCCTCCGGTGAAACCCTAGACCCGCAGGAGAAATACCGGACTTATACGGAAACACGCGGTAACGGCGTCGAAAGGGGGTAGCATTGTGGAACTAGGTGATTGGTTGTGTTAGGGTAGGCCATAGGAACATAAAACAACAAGGTAGAACCCACCTCTTCGGAAGATTCACGACGTTTCGTCCGATACGGGGGTTTCACCCTATAAGCGCGTGTAAACTCACGAGAGAGAAGTGGATGCCGGTGAAGCGGCCCACACCCCGGAGTGAAATCTTTGCCATCAAAAGCACACAACACACCTATAATAACATGATATGGCATAAACTTGCTTGTGTTGGGGTCCAGACGCTCCGGATCCACCCCTCCGGTGAAACCCTAGACCCGCAGGAGAAATACCGGACTTATACGGAAACACGCGGTAACGGCGTCGAAAGGGGGTAGCATTGTGGAACTAGGTGATTGGTTGTGTTAGGGTAGGCCATAGGAACATAAAACAACAAGGTAGAACCCACCTCTTCGGAAGATTCACGACGTTTCGTCCGATACGGGGGTTTCACCCTATAAGCGCGTGTAAACTCACGAGAGAGAAGTGGATGCCGGTGAAGCGGCCCACACCCCGGAGTGAAATCTTTGCCATCAAAAGCACACAACACACCTATAATAACATGCTATGGCATAAACTTGCTTGTGTTGGGGTCCAGACGCTCCGGATCCACCCCTCCGGTGAAACCCTAGACCCGCAGGAGAAATACCGGACTTATACGGAAACACGCGGTAACGGCGTCGAAAGGGGGTAGCATTGTGGAACTAGGTGATTGGTTGTGTTAGGGTAGGCCATAGGAACATAAAACAACAAGGTAGAACCCACCTCTTCGGAAGATTCACGACGTTTCGTCCGATACGGGGGTTTCACCCTATAAGCGCGTGTAAACTCACGAGAGAGAAGTGGATGCCGGTGAAGCGGCCCACACCCCGGAGTGAAATCTTTGCCATCAAAAGCACACAACACACCTATAATAACATGCTATGGCATAAACTTGCTTGTGTTGGGGTCCAGACGCTCCGGATCCACCCCTCCGGTGAAACCCTAGACCCGCAGGAGAAATACCGGACTTATACGGAAACACGCGGTAACGGCGTCGAAAGGGGGTAGCATTGTGGAACTAGGTGATTGGTTGTGTTAGGGTAGGCCATAGGAACATAAAACAACAAGGTAGAACCCACCTCTTCGGAAGATTCACGACGTTTCGTCCGATACGGGGGTTTCACCCTATAAGCGCGTGTAAACTCACGAGAGAGAAGTGGATGCCGGTGAAGCGGCCCACACCCCGGAGTGAAATCTTTGCCATCAAAAGCACACAACACACCTATAATAACATGCTATGGCATAAACTTGCTTGTGTTGGGGTCCAGACGCTCCGGATCCACCCCTCCGGTGAAACCCTAGACCCGCAGGAGAAATACCGGACTTATACGGAAACACGCGGTAACGGCGTCGAAAGGGGGTAGCATTGTGGAACTAGGTGATTGGTTGTGTTAGGGTAGGCCATAGGAACATAAAACAAAAATAAAATAGACTTAGTGTGTGAAAACCCACTCGATAGTTGTGTCGGTGTAGTATGAATAAATGAAATCGACTTAGATCTCTCGATACATGGTAACGGTTGTGAATTAATATATTTTAAACATGAAATATTAACATATTAATTTTATCAATTGATAGTAACTAATAAATACACATGCATGCACAAAATAAGAACAAAAAAATTTACCTGTGCCGACGGCAAAGCCGTCGGCATAGTGCTGGGTAGGGCCCAGCCAGCGGGCGCAGTAAGCAGTGCCGACGGCCTCTCGGCCGCCGAGGGCCACCGTCGGCCTATTTGTGGCTGTGCCGACGGCTAAAGTTTTGCCGAGGGCCACCGTCGGCCTATGTCGTACTGTGCCGACGGCCAGAATTGTGCCGACGGCCTCTGGCGCAGGCTGGGGGTCTGACCCCCTGTGCCGACGGTGCCCGACATTTGGCCGTCGGCACCTGTTTTGGCCGTCGGCACATATTGCCATTCCTGTAGTGTCTCCTCGTCGTGTTATGCCCCGAGGAATATCACCCGAGCTGGTGGGGCCCACGTGCATGCAGGGGTATGAGTGGGCAAGGTAGAGCTATCGCTACGTACGCCCGGACCGGAATCCACTATATCCACCACCGCCACTAGCCAGGTCCATGCACACTCGCATGCATGCATGCATGCATGAAGTAAAACGCTCTCGGAGATGACAGGAGAGGCTAGCTAGAGGCTCCAGGGACCATGCATAAGGTGATAGGTCATAGCTGGTACGCCCGCCACGTGTATCCCATGTCGTTTTGTCCCGTTGTAGCCAGACGGGACAAACCCGGTCCAAGCCTGCAAAGTGCAAACCACAATGAGGTAGTACTACTATTGCACGAATGATGAATGTCACGATATGTCGATGAGCGTACGGTGTACTGTCTAACCTGTTGTCGTTGGAGGTTCTTGGCTTCGCAGTATACTTACATGTACTACGTGTCTGTAGAGTGTCGGCAAGTCAGAATCAAATCATTGTACCAAATATTATGCCTTATGACAAATTAGAAAATTCGAACCACAAAGCAAGTAAGAGCAACTATAGCAAAGCCCATGTCCCGCGGAACCGTAAACACGGGATAGCGGCCGCGAAAAGGTCGATTTAAGGTTGGAAACGACTTGGACGGAACAACACTCGTAAACCCGACCCGTAAAATATAATATTCTGCTTCGTCGACGGTTTCGGTGCTTTCGACACCCCAGTCGCAGCGGCAGCGAGCAAACTCACGCCTCCTCCAGCGGCGGCTTTAGCAGCGCCGTCGGGGCCTCAGGCGCTTGTGCTTCACCGGCACGGGCCGGGCACAGTTGACGCGACTGCCGCCAGGTCTGAACGGCCCGCTGGATGAGATGATGGCGCGGAGCCAATGGGGATGGTGAGAAGGGACATCCGCATGTCGTTCATGGCTGGGCTAGAGGGAAGAACGGTCTGAGCGGGAAGGAAGGTCGGAGCGGGGGAGATAGAGGCAGAGACCTCTAGGATGGCCAGATCTCCCGGAAGACCCAAAGGGAAAGGCAACAAGACCAAGAACAAGTAACCGGATAACTAGTGCGAATTAGAGGATTCGATTCCCGTGAACTAAACCCACGGCCGCCTCCAGAAACCAACCAAGTAGAACTCACCTTAATAGGAACCAATTCAACCATGTAGCCGTTCCACCGCACCAATAGATTCTCGAGGGCCCGTCGAGAAAGATTGGGAGAACACCGACTGAATTCCCAAGGGGAAATGACGGCAATTCTAGAGTAGACTTGATACGATCCAAATTACGGAAGTAATAGGAGTAGCCCTGATTCAGTCTTAGATACACATCATAAGAGTAGTTGTTGGAAATATGAGAGGCAATAGCAAAGTAATGTTATTATTGTATTTCCATGTTCATATAATGTTTATACTCCATGCTAGAATTGTATTAACAGGAAATATAATACATGTGTGGTTTCATAAATAACAATGTGTCCCTAGTAAGGCTCTACTAGACTAACTCGTTGATTAATGGATGGTTACCGTTTCCTAACCGTGGACATGAATTGTTAATTAACTAGATGACTCCCCGCGCGTTGCTGCGGAAAAATTTGATATATCTATAATGTAATAAGAGAAAGAATAGGAACACCATTGATTTTAGTTACAAAGGATATGACGATCCAAATAATAAGCGTACATGGGACAATAAGCAGGGCTTATTTTTAAAGAGATGGTAGTAGATTTCATAACATGGTATGTCTGTTTCGCTCGCCACAACACTCAATAGACAGGAGGCGGAAGGTTTGAGGTTCCGGAAACAACAAACACACCTCATATGTTGTTTCACTTGGCATTTGTCGCCTTAACACTACAGAAAAAAAAAGTATACCTTTGAGAATACTGACTGCAAACAACAAAATAAATTCACAAATATAGGAAATAGAATAATTAAAAGGTCTGTAATACCCCTGCTACCACAAATGTAATACTCCATTAGTCCATTTTTTAGAATGTATAATTTGGTTCCAACCGGTCATCCTAGTGGTAGATCAACAAACTCATTGAATTCAAAATTCTTTTGGTCTATGGAAGTATGAAAAGTTGAAGAAAAGGGAGTGCATACAACTTAATTAAAATTATGAAATACCCACCCTATATTTCTATGCCTAATATTCGACGAAGCAATGTTTTAACCGTATATAACATCAAGAATGTTCCCACTACATCTTATATTGAAGTTTTTTTTCTAGTCAATGATGTGTTGATAGTGGGCCATTCCAATGAATCGCAGCGAAGTACGCCACTGTCTACAGATTAGTCATTACCTATCGGATAGCCAGTTAAAAGATCAGAATAAGAAGCATGATTATTTCAGTAGAATCATACCTATCAAGCCTGGAAGTTCCTGTACAAATCCGTTCATCAGAATGTAGAGGCCACCCAATCTGGTTACGGTGGATTAATAATGTATGTTCAGATGCTGGTACCTTTGGCTGAATTGAAACAAAATGGTATATTTCTCTAATTAATAAACTTCATGTGGAAACGCTTAATCAAATGGAAAATCTTGCATGATAAGATCCAAAATTTTGCTAACAGTATATCTTTAGAAGATAGTCTTTGAAGTGAATCTGCAATGGTAAACTAAAAGTGAATTAGTAATAAATTCATGTATGAAGGAATCTGCAATTGAAAAAGAACGTGGTTGAGTTAATACTTGCCCAAGTCGCTGTAAAAAAAACCGGCAAGGAATCCTTAAAAAACAGGAAAGACAAACATGAGAAAATAAAGGATGATCCACACACCTTAAAATTTGGGCACTCACCGTAGACCCAGTTCAAATACATAACAGCACAGGGTTCAAAAAAAGAAAAAATACGAGCACATATCTCTCAAGCACCAGAATAAATCCTCGATGCAGTGCTAGCTGAGATACCAATCTCACCATGATTTCTCCAAATCGACGTCTCAGCAATTTGCCGTATCACTGAAGTACAACTTGAACAGAGAGATGAAGGGACACATAGATAAACTTGGTGAGGCCAATGCATGCAGGGCTGGAGCATTAAGGAACCGAGAGAGAGGAGGCAGCCAGTGGAGCCTCCAATTTCCGCAGAAGAAAGAAAAAAACGGATAGAGAATAGGAGAAGGAGGAGGAGACGGAAGAACACGGGGTGGGTGGTTAGCATTGAGGAGTGGTGTCGCATCATGGATTTTATAGGGCGAAACTCTCCCGTTTCTCACGAGAATGGCAGGGGAAACCAAGAGGAAGTAATTGAGAGCATTACCGTGGACATTGAATGCTACAACTGGGTCGATTCAGATCATTTCCGTGGAGAAGAGAAACAATGGTGGGCAAAATTATTTCTTTCATGAACGGGTCAGATGATTGACTGGCTGGTTCGAACGCTGGACTCATTAATAACCGGGATTTTTCGGAGAAACTAAATAGAAATGCTGACCTGGCCCCAAAACGAGAATTGCTGAGCTGGATAGCTTGCATGTTTAGAGAAATAGGTAGTGGGGATGAACTATTTAGTTATTATAGATAACTAGATCATTGTCATTGGAGAATGACGTGATGGACATACCCAACCTAAACATAGCAATTAATCGTGTCACATAGTTTAAATTGCAATGTCTTTTATTGTCAAGTATTCTGATTCTTAGACCATGAGATAATGTTACTCCCGGATGCCGGAAGAATGCTTTCGGGACATCAACCGTCACTTCGTAACTGGGTGATCATAAAGGTGTCTTACAAGTATCTCATAAAGTACATGTTGAGTTGCATGTGTCAAGATTGGGATTTGGCCCTCCATGTAACATAGAGATATATTCTGGGCCCACTCGGTGACACACATTCGGTAATGCTTGCAAGAACGTGATTAAGGAATTAGTCAAAGCGAATGGTGTATTGTGGAACGAGTAAAAAATACTTACCGCGGGCGAGATTGAACTAGGTATGGTGATACGGACGATCAAATCTCGGGTAAGTAAAATATCGTGAAACAAAGGAAACAAAATATGGTTTATGACATAGTGGTTCAGCCGATAAAGATCATCTTGAATAAGTAGGAGTCGTCAAGGACATCCAGGTCCCGCTGATAATTATTGATAGGAGAGGAGTCACGATCATGTCTGCATGTCCTGAAACCCGTAGGGGCACACACTTAATGTACGGTAACGCTAGGGTAGAACCGGGGTATTTTGAGGGTGAGAAGAATTTTGTTTAGAGTCTCGGATGTGATTCAGGATATCACGAGGAGGTCCGAAGATAAATTTATATATACAGAAAGTGGTTTTCTTGGTTTTGGAGAAGTTATCAGTTTTTTCGGCAGAGTACCGGGAAAGTTCTAGAAGGTTCCGGGGTACCACCAGTGGGCTCCACGAACCGGGAGGGGTCACATGGGCCAAATGAGATGCAACATCCCTAAATGGTCCAGACTCATTGAAAGAGCATTTCTTGACCCCTAGTGTTTTGTTTGTTAGTTAACAATACTAGTGATATATTTAATCATGTGTTAAGTGATGCAGGTCGTTAAATTTATCTTTTGCATCAAACACCAAAAAGTGTGAATTCAGAAGGCAACTTGAAATTTCCAGCCGGAAATTTCTCGTCAGCCGGATTATCCGGTTCTAAAGAATCTCAGCGAAAACGGCTAAGGAAAGATATCTCCCTGGCACTAGAGGTAGCCGGAAATTTCCAACCGGAAATTTCTGGCAACCCGGATTATCCAGTTTCCTCCAGGGCCTAGAAAAAATGGCTAAGAACCAAGCGTTTTGGGTACAGAAACCAGCCGGAAATTTCCAGGCAACCGGATTATCCGGTTTGTGTAGAAGGACTCGAAATTTGGCTAACTTCCAGAATTGTTTCGGCACAGAAGCCAGCCAGATATTTGCTACCGAAAATTTCTAGAAACCAGAATTTCCGGTTTGGTCAACGACGTCCGGAATATCCGGTTCAAGTTTGAACCAGAAATTCCGACTGCTTCCTGCACACCAACGGCCACATTTCACGAGGGGGGATTTATACTGCTCCTTTTTCTCCAAGAGCTGTAGTTTGTCCAATCCTTCAAGATCCATTCTTAGAGCTCACCAAAAGCCCCGATGTACAACTTCACCAAGCCAATCTTCATTTCCCCCTTATTCACTTGAGGGAATCTTGTCTAGAGTTTCATTGTGGGAAACCTAGACCCCATTGTTGCTCACTTATTGATTGCAGCAATATTGTTGGTGTTCTTGGGAGCCCCCAATTTGGTTGTGGGTGTGTGCCTCAAGCTCGTTCTAAAGGCACCACTTTCCGCCTCGAAGGGAATAAACAGTGGAAGGTGAACTAGGTCTTTATGGCGAAGTTCATTGGAGAATAGGGTGAGGCTTTTGTGGCGTTGAGTAGGCCTTCATCGCGAAACTCACACCCCTCCAACGAGACGTACTCTCCTCAAAAGGAGGAACTCGGGAATACATCCTTGTCTCCGTGTTCTTCCGTTATCGGTTACTTCTACCCTTTACCTTTACTTTGTGTTTGTATCTTGCTTAGTATTGTTCTTGTCATATAGGTAAACTCACCGTAATTGCATATCTAGAGAATTTACCTTTGTGTCAAGACTAAATCGAAAAAGAGTTAAGATTTGAAGTAGCACCTATTCACCCCCCCTCTAGGTGCCCATACTATCCGTTTAATTGGTATCAGAGCCTCGACTCATAGTTTGGGCTTAACCGCCTAAGAGTTTAGTATGGCCAACGGAGGGGAAACCGCCGAGCTCGTGGCGCCAGCCACCATGAATGATCTCAAGTAAATGGAAGTTTCCTTGAAATCATCCATGGATGCCAAAATGAAGGAGTTGCGTGATTTAATGATGCAACTCTTGAAAGCCAAGTGTCCGGAATCTTCATCTTCGATTCCTCCGGAAGTAATTGCGGATGACAAGTGATGCTCCCTACTCCCATAAAACTTCATCTACTAAGGGAAATGATGAAAAGGAGTAGTAACATAATGTCGTCGGATAGAACTGTCCCAATCCTCCTATCCCACATCCTCATATTAACCCTAGAGGCGAACCTCCTAAAATTGATGCACATTCTTTTAGTCAATGGAAATATTACATGAAAACTCACTTGAACTCTTCTTGCATTGAGCTTTCGAGGGTCGTTCAATATGGATACAAGCCTCGTGACCCCAAGAACTTGACAAGAAGAGAAGTGGTAGATTTCCAACTCAACTACACCGCTTTGCACATGCTCCAACAAGTCGCGGGTGAGAAGATCATGCCTAATATTCAACAATTCTCCACCGCCAAAAGAAACATGGGAAGCACTTATATCCATGTTTGAGGGCAACAAAAGAATGAAGAGGAATAGGCTTGATGCCTTGAGCAATGAGGCCGAAGGGTTCTATATGCTTGATGGTGAAAGCCACGAGGACATGTACCAAAGACTCAACACCCTTTCTACCGCATTTATTGGCCTTGGTTCCACTCATGTTAATGATTCTTGGATCAATAAGAAGTATGTGAGTGCCCTCATGCCCTTTGAGCCCATGTACTTGAAGAGTCCTCAAGGAAGACACACCTATCACCTCATGATTTCGAGTAAGGTGATGCAAGAGATGGCATCCTTTCAAGTTCAAACAAAGCTTTCTCATGAAACTCGTGCTCGTACTATTGGAATGCACAAAGTAGCCTCCATTTCTTTGAAGGCCAAAGTTGTGACCAAAGTGGTGGATCAACAAGAAGAGGTTTCCTTGAGGAAAAACTTGGCTCCGCTAAATGATCAAGAATATGATCCCGTGCTTAAGGAGTTCATAGCTCTTGCGGTGCAGAAATTTTGTAAGAACCCTCCCAAGGAAAAAGCATATGTTGAGGTGAAGACCAAGTCAAGATACGACAAGGAAGGGACACACAAAGTGAGGGATTGTTTTAATTGTCAAGACAAGTGTCACTTTGTTGCGGAGTGCCCCTTTGAGAATAGCGAAAGCCAAGGAGGAAAACTTGTTCTCAAGGATAATTCAAAGCTCCCCAACAAGAAGCCTTAATTCAAGAAGAAACCATCTTCTAGGTATGTGCTAGTGACTCAATAAGAGTATGGTTCCGGTGATAAAGAAAAAACCACAAGTGAAGTGGCCGCTATTGCTGTTGCATCTTCATCATCTCCATCAGTCTTTGAATCCCCCAATGAAAACCTTCCTCAACCTTCCGCAAAGTGATTCATGGCAAAGGCCACCGAGGTATCATATTCATCCAACTCTAAGACTCAAAGTGAAAAGAATAACCTTGCTAGTCCTAGTGTTGAAGATGAAATTGCCTCTTTGGGTCTATTTGTGTCTAAGGTGCAAGGTGAGACCAAGAGGTACTTTGATCTCCTGATGAGCCAATTGGGAGAGGCCCAAGAGGCTCTTGAGAAGAAAGGTGAGACCGAGAGGGAAGATGCCATTGAAAAGGGCTCCCTCTTAAATGCTCTTGAGGAAGAATATGAGCTTCGAGTATCTCTTGAGGAGAAACTTGAAACTATTTAAGAGTCACATAATGAATTAATGTCTAAACTCACTAAATAACGTGATCATGCAATTAATAAATATAAAAGGGCTAAAAAGAAGAAGGTTGAGTTTTGGGTTGGTTATGAAGAACTAACCTAGGAGCTAGAGAAGCTCACCAAGGCTCACAAGGTCTTGGAGGGTGAAGAATCTACGCTCAAAAAGTCTTATGAACAACTTCAAACTCAACTCGATCGTGTGCATAATACTTCTTCTTATTATTGTGATCATGCAAATATTATTTAGGAAAATGCTAGGTTGAAGGAAGAGTTAGCAAGAATCAAGGGAAAGGGCCCTAGTGTTGAGAAGATTGTGGCTCCTAGGCCACCAGTGGCTCCAAGGCCACAAGTGGTTTCTCCTAGACCACAAGCAATCAAGTTCTTGGATATGTTGAAAAGAGAAAGAATAAGAAGAAGAAGAAGATCAAGAATAATGCCAAGCCCGCACAAGCAAATAAGAATGTTGGTGTGAGTGGTATTGTCATTAGGGACAACACTACTCGTAGCACCTCCACGGGAACTAAAAATCCACACCATTTCTTATTGGTTGATTTTTATGGTGTTGTGCAAGCTAAATATGGTGGTCATATTGATTGTTTCATTGATTACACTATTTGGGTTCCAAAGACCCTAGTTGCCAACATGAGAGGACCCTCCTCAGGTCCTAACTCAAGTCAATGATTTCTTGCAGGACTATGCTTCCGGTGGATCAAAATGGATACTTGATAGTGGGTGTATAAGTCATATAACTGGAAGAAAGGCACTTATGACGGAGTTGATACCAAGTATAAATCAAGAAACCGTCACTTATGGAGATAAATCAAACTCTAAGGTAACGAGTTTTGGCAAGGTGGTTGTTGCTCCAAATATCACCCTTGAAAATGTCATGATTGTCGAATCCCTTGGTTTCAATTTAATTTCAGTTCTTGCTTTAGAGAAGATGTTCTTTTCCGTCTTCTTTGAACCTGACATCATGGTCATTGATACGTCATAAATGTATCCTTAATTTTGGATGTTCCATGTTGGTTTCATGTTGTTTCCTACATGTTTGCTATACACTTTATGTCATTTTTATCGATTTTCCGGACTAACCTATTGACAAGATGCCAAAGAGCCAGTTCCCTGTTTTCTGTTGTTTTTAGTTTCAGAAAAGTTGTTCTGGAAATATTCTCGAAATTGGAAAATTCAAAGTCCGGAGGTCCTAGAATTCTCGAAGGTTCCACGGAGTCCCAAAGAGACCCGGAGGGGGGCCACAGGGGGCCCACACCATAGGGTGGCGCGCCCCCTGGCCACGCCATGGGGTGGTGTGCCCCCCCAGGCCTCCACCGCCGTTTCCCTTTCGCCTATTTATACCCCCGACATATTAACCCTAAAAATATACCACTTCGTCCCGAGAAACACCCGAGTCCGTCGTCATCGTCATCCCGAGATCGGAAGGGTTCTGGAGCTCTCCCCGACACCCTGCCGGGAGGGAATTCATCACCGGAAGGGTCTACACCACCATGCCCTCCTCCGAAGTTATGCGTGAGTAGTTCATCCCTGGACTACGGGTCCATAGCAGTAGCTAGATGGTTGTTATCTCCACTTTGTACCTCATGTTTAGATCTCGTGAGCTGCCTCACATGATCGAGATCATCTTTATGTAAAGCTACATGTTGTGTTTGCTGGGATCTGATGAATGTTGAATGCTATGTCTTCTGATTATCAATATATCATTTTATCTTCATGCTTATGTCATTTATGATCTTGCATGCTCTCCGTTATTCGTAGATGCTCTAGACAAGTAGATGCTAGTAACTCCAAGAGGTTATGCTCGATAGTGGGTTCATGCCTCCTTTGCATCTGTGCTCGAGTGACAGAAATATGACGGATGGAGGATGTGTTGTTGCCATTAGGGAGAAAACAACGGTGTTTACCTAGTTTAGATTGCTTATATTACACACTTTTCTTACTGCGATAATCTACTACTAGCAACTTAATACCCAACGTTTGTTCGGATGATATTCGGAGGGTGGATTATTAGACATGGATGCAGTTGGATGATGGTCTATGTATATTTTTGTAATGCCCGCATGAATCACATAGTAATCTTTATGCCTTGCATATGCACTACGGTGCAACCTTCAGTTTTGTCAATTGACCAATTGTAATTTGTTCACCACGCATGTTATTTATCTTTCATGGAGAGACATCACTAGTGAACTGTGGACCCCGCTCCTTTTTCTCATACTGCTAATACACACACTGTTCTCACACTGCTTTTATACCGTTACTACTGCTTTCATACTGTTTTCCACACCATATGTTTAACCTCTTCGTGTTCAACAAAACCGGTGAGATTGACAACCTCACTGCTTCATTGGGGCAAAATGATTTGATTGTGTTGTGTAGGTTCCACATTGCTGCTGAACAGGTAGTGAGCCCTGCCATCTCAGCTGCATCAACCTTCTGAAGTTACTCCTTCCTCCTACTGGTCAATTCAACCTTCGTTTCTTTCTGAGAGAAACTTTCTGCTACACTCTTCATACCTTCCTCTCGGGGTCTCCCAACGAACGTGTGTTCACACGCATCAAACACTTTTCTGGCGCCGTTGCCGGGGATTTCAAAGCAAGAAGTCTCCCGTCAACTACACGCCATCAACAAGTTTTCTGGCGCCGTTGCCCGGGAGGAAGAGAATTTCTACAAGGGGAGTCTCCCACTTCCAATCTCTTTACTTTGTTTTAGTTTTGCTTAGTTTATTTTATTTTATATTGTTTGCTTCTCTTTATCAAAAACACAAAAAAATTAGTTCTTATTCTAGCTGTAGTTTTATTCCTATTTTTAGTATTGTTAAAATGACTACTCCTGAGAACACTAAGTTGTGTGACTTTACTAGCACCAACAACAATGATTTCATTAGCACACCTATTGCTCCACCTGCTCCTACTGCTGATTTTTATGAGATAAAGCCTGCCCTGTTAAACCTTGTTATGAGAAAGCAATTTTCTGGTGTTAGTACTGATGATGCTGCTGCCCATCTTAATAATTTTGTTGAACTATGTGAGATGCAAAAATATAAAGATGTAGATGGAGATATTATTAAACTTAAATTGTTTCCTTTCTCTTTGAGAGGAAGAGCTAAAGAATGGTTGCTATCTTTGCCTAGAAATAGTATTGATTCTTGGACTAAGTGTAAAGATGCTTTCATTGGAAAATATTATCCTCCTGCTAAGATTATATCTTTAAGAAGTAGTATTATGAATTTTAAGCAACTTGATAATGAGCATGTTGCTAAAGCTTGGGAAAGAATGAAATCTTTAGTGAAGAATTGTCCCACTCATGGACTGACTACTTGGATGATCATCCAAACCTTTTATGCAGGTCTGAATTTTTCTTCAAGAAAAGTTCTGGATTCAGCTGCTGGGGGAACCTTTATGTCCATTACCTTGGGGCAGCAACAAAACTTCTTGATGATATGATGTTAAATTATTCTGAGTGGCACACTAAGAGAGCTACAACTGGTAAGAAGGTAAATTCTATTGAAGAAACTTCCTCTTTGAGTGATAGACTTGATGCTATTATGTCTATGCTTGTGAATGGCCATGCTCCTATTGATCCAAATAATGTTCCTTTAGCCTCTTTGGTTTCTCAAGAAGAGCATGTTGATGTGAACTTCATTAAAAATAATAATTTTAACACAGAATGTTTAAAGGAACAATTTTGGTAGCAACAATTATAGGCCATATCCTCCCAACAATAGCAATGCTTATGGTAATTCTTATGGTAATTCCTACAACAACAATAAAAGTGTACCCTATGATCTTGAGAACATGCTTAAGAATTTTATTAGTACACAAACTGCTTTTAATAAATCTATTAAGGAAAATTTTGGCAAAATTGATGTTCTTGCTTCTAAAGTTGATAGCCTTACTCTTGATTTTATGAAACTAAAGTTCATGCCTCATGATGTTAAAGAAATTAAAACTTTGAATTCCATCCAAATTCGAATGATAATGTTAGGATGCTAGCTAAATTGCATGCTAGATGGGAAAAAGAAGATGAATTAGCAAGAAAGAATAATATAGCTAATGTTTGCACCATCACCACCACTAGTAAAACTGAAGCTTATCATTCTATAAAACCTTCTAGTATCAATGGTAAAGTAATTGGTGTTGGATACACTCCCACTTCTGCTATTAAAAATGCAGAACTGCCTGAAAGTGCTAAAAATGTTCCTGATAAAAGTGCTGAAATTTTTAGAAATATGGGAGACAATGGTCCCATTATCTTTGATAAAAATGATCTTGACTTTGATGATTGCAAAATAACTGAAGTGGTTAAGTTCTTACAAAATCTTTCTAGTTTGCCTAATTCTAGTGCTATGAATATGGCTTCCACAAAACATATTACAAATTATCTCATGCAAATTAGAGAGGATGAATTAAGATGTGAAGCCTCTATCCCTAGGAAGCTAGATGATGGTTGGGAACCTATTATTAAAATCAAAGTGAATGATTTTGATTGCAATGATCTTTGTGATCTTAGTGCTAGTATTTCTGTTATGCCCAAGAAACTCTATGATATTCTTGATTTACCACCATTGGAACCTTGTTATTTGGATATTCGTCTTATTGATAATGTTAGAAAGAAACCTTTGGGAGAGTTGATGATGTTCTTATCATGGTTAATAATAATCTTGTACCCGTTGATTTTGTTGTCTTGAATATTTAATGCAATGCTTCTTGTCCAATTGTTTTGAGAAGACCTTTTCTTAGAACCGTTGGTGCTGTTATTGATATGAAAGAGGGGAATATTAAATTTCAGTTCCCACTCAAGAAAGGTATGGAACACTTTCCTAGCTAAAAGGCGTTAAAGAAAAGCACTTCTTGGGAGATAACCCATGGTTTCATTTTTGCTTTGTTTTTATCTGTTTTCTTTGAGTCAAGGAGTTTAATACTTCTATAGAAAATACTCAATATCTTTATTTTCATGTTTTAGTTGTGCCAAGTTTCTGACGAGAGTTGGAGTTGGTTTTCTGATTTCTGCGCAGGAAACAGATTTCTGCTGTTCACAGTAAAAAATCGTATAAATCACAGAAAAATCAGAATGACCTGAAATTGCTTGTGCTTATTCCTTGGATAGTTCCGCAGATTTTTTTGTTCTTTAAATATTTCTATCTGAGCAACATAAGTGCCCCAAAAAAATCGTCTTTACAGACTGTTCTGATTTTGACAGATGTTTGCCATTTTTCTTACATTTGCTGTTTTGCGATGTCAAGTGGATTTCTTTGCTTCACGAAACATCAGTGGCCGTAGGTAATGTTTAAAAGTATCAATAGAACTTGTTCCCTTACAGAACCCATGGATTTTTTTATTATTGCACTAACCCTCTAATGCGAATTACTCTTTGAGTGTGGTGTGAAGGAAGTTTTCAAGGGTCAAGAGAAGAGGGTGATATATGATATATGTGATCAAGAAGAGTGCAAGGTCAAAGCTTGGGGATGCCCCCGTGGTTCATACAAGAATATTTTAAGAAGACTCAAATATCTAAGCTTGGGGATTCTCAAGGCATCCCCTTGTTCGTCAACAATCTATCAGGTCACTTCTAGTGAAACTATATTTTTATTTGGTCACATCATATAAAGTTTACTTGGAGCATCTGTTTATTTTTCTTTTGTTTTCCTTTGTTTTCTTTTGTTTCCCTTGCTGATATAATATAGTTGGACCCTAGCATTCTTTGTTTGGGAGAGAGACACGCTCCACTTTTTCGTTTGAATACTTGTTATGCTAGTATTCTTAGTTTTCCTTCTAACTGCTGCAAATTTCCTGTTTAGCTCTTGTTTTCATTGCATCTCTTGCTCAGAGCTGTTAGGTTTATTATGTGAGACTCTCATGTTTTCTTGATGTAGCATTTATAGAGTTTTTGTTAAAGCATGTTTTGTATGGTGCTTGTTGGGAAAAGAAACTGCTGCTTATGGTATAATTTATAACGGTGCAAGTAGAAGCTTGTATAGACTCTGGCTAGACTTTTTATATCATGCTAGATGTTATTTTAATTCTAAAGCCTTGTGGTTATTTAGTAGCATGATTAGCCTCAAATAGCTGAGAGTGTTTAATGTGTCATTGAAAGAATCATGAGTTGTTGTTGTCATATTGAAGCATAAATTTGTGGTGTTCTCCTTTGAATGTTTTATTTGGTTGATTTGGCGCATGCTCACACCATGTTTATGACTATGAACCAGTCACTTATAGCCTCCATTATCATTTAGTTTTTGAACTTGTGGTACCACTTATGCTTTCATTAATGATATTTATGTCGCTATGCATGATTATGGCTCTTATGCTCTCTTGATTTGTCGCTCCCAATCTTTTGCTAGCCTCCACCTGTACTGAGTATGATCTCTACTCGTGCATCCAACTACCAAAAACCAAAGTATGCCCAATGTGTCGACCATACCTACCTACATGTGGTATTTAACCGCCACTCCAAAGTAAATTGCTCATGTGTTACCTTTAAAACTTTCAAAATTACTCCTATTTTGTGCTCCCGTTTTAGCTCATGAGGACGTAAATAGAGAATCTTTATCTCACTTGTTGATTGTACTTTAACACCCTGGACTAGTGGCTTCATCCTTATCCAATGATAGAAGAGCTGGCAGCAGGGTTCTTAGCCCCAAATTAATAACAACAAATTCTCTTCAATATTTTTACCCCTGATTTATCAGTCAAAGCATAATTGTGTAAAAAAAGAGAAAGAGGGATGACCTTCTACCCAGATGCGTCCTTCTATGGGAGCCGCTTTTGTGAAGTCTAGTTGGCTTGTGGCGTACTATATTTTTTGTTTACCATTCGTTGACATAAGCATACACCTCTGTAAAAAATGTTTTCAATACCTCTGTTTAATAAAATAAATGCTCTAACACATGAGTTGATCCCTGCTTCCCTCTGCGAAGGGCCTTTCTTTTACTTTTATGTTGAGTCTCCATCTTCTAACTTTATGCACAGTTGAGAGAGCATAGTTTCCATTCTGAGTATTATGTGCATTTGTCGTAGAAACATTATTAATTGATTCATGATGTGTTATTGCTTGTTCTCTAATTATTTGTTCTAGTCTTCCTCATGAAATTTGAAGGTGTCCTAGCATTTATGTTTTGCCCCACTCTTAAGGACTAGCGAAATATCACTTTGCATGTTCTCTCTATTGAAATAAACGTATATCTTTTGTTGCATTGTTATTCATGATCTTTAATTTGTGTTACTTCTCATGATGCAAGGTGATTACTATGCTTTATTGTTAAAATTATTTTTATCATGCTTGTGTTGAAGTTCTATGATCTCAGCTTACTGATGCTTTTACATTATTGATGATCAAGTTTATGTTGGTAGCATGTCACCTTAGAAATTATGTGTTTTTATCGTTTACCTACTCGAGGATGAGTCGGAAATAAGCTTGGGGATTGATGACGCACAAGTATAGGGGATCGCAACAGTCTTCGAGGGAAGTAAAACCCAAATTTATTGATTCGACACAAGGGGAGCCAAAGAATATTTATTAGACTTAACAACTGAGTTGTCAATTCAGCTGCACCTGAAAGTAGACTTGCTCGCAACAATTTAACAGTTTTATAGCAGAAGTAGAAATAAAATAACAGAAGTAGTAAAATAGTAACAGCAGCAGCGATCGCGGAAAACAACAGTATGGGAACGATACGTCTCCAACGTATATATAATTTCTGATGTTCCATGATGATAGTATGCCAATTGCTACATGTTTTCTCCCTTCTTTATATCATTTTTATCGATTTTCCGGACTAACCTATTGACAAGATGCCACAGAGCTAGTTCCCTGTTTTTTGCTGTTTTTAGTTTCAGAAAAGTTGTTCTGGAAATATTCTCGGAATTAGAAAATTCGAAGCCCGGAAGTCTTGGAATTCCCGAAGGTTCCACCCTATGTTTAAATCTCGTGAGCTTCCTAACATGATCGAGATTGTTCTAATGTAATTCTATGTGACGTGTTTGCTGGAATCCGATGAATATTGAACTTATGCCATGTTGATTATAGTCTTTATTGCATATCTTATTTGTGATCTTGCATGCTTTCCGTTGCTAGTGGTTGCTCTGGCCAAGTAGTTGCTAGTGACTCCAAGAGGGAGTATTTATGCTCGATAGTTGGGTTCATGCCTCCTTTTCGCCTGTGCTCGAGTGACAAAAACGTGACGGGCGAGGATGTGCCGTTGCCACTAGGGAGAAAACATCAGTGTGAGTGTCCGCGTGCACAATCATTGCTTACATTACACACATTGCTTAATGCAATTATCTGTTGCTTGCAACTTAATACCTAAGGGGGTTCGGATGATAACCTGAGGGTGGATTATTAGTCATAGATGCAGTTGGATTAGGTCTATGTATATTGTTGTAATGCCCGCACTAAATATCATAGTAGTCATCATGTCATTAATGTGAACTACGGTGCAACCTCTATTTGTCAATTGCCTAGCTGTAATTTGTTCACCCAGCATGCTATCTTTTATGGAGAGACACCACTAGTGAACCTATGAACCCCGGTCCATTTTCCTAGACTGTTAAACAAACCACTACAGTTTCCTGCTTTATTTACTTACTGAAAGCATACACTAGTTTCCACACTATAAGTCTAATCTTTGTTTTCAGCAAGACCGGGGAGATTCAAAAACTCACTGTACCGCTGGGACAAAGTATTTTGGTTGTGTTGTGTGCAGGTTCCGCGTTGTTGCTGACACCGGTGAGGCACCATCACCATCGTCAGTGGCATCAATCTTCCGAAGATCCTCTTTCTCCTACTGGATTGATAACCTTGGTTCTTCACTGAGGGAAATTCTTACCGATGCACTCATCACACCCTCCTCTTGGGGTTTCCAACGCACCATCAACGTTTGCATCAAAGAATTTCTGGCGCCGTTGCCGGGGATTCAAAGCCATCAAGAAGCAACCACTCCCTCGTCAACTCTGCCAGCAACAGGGAAATACCGTAGGCATAGAGGGAATGGATGAACGGGCGTTGCATGGATAACATAGATCATGTAATAATCTAACATGGGCATTGCAGATAATAATAATAAAGCATCAAACATGTAGGAAAACCATAGGCATGTGTTCCAATATAGTCATACGCGCTCGCAATGAGAAACTTGCACAACATCTTTTGTCCTACCAGCTCGTGGCAGCGGGGCCTCCGGGGAAACTACTGGTAATTAAGGTGCTCCTTTTAATAAAGCATCGGAGCAAAGCATTAACACTCCATGAACACACGTAATCCTCACATCACAACCATACCCTCTCGTTTTCCCAATTTCTGTCACTTTGGGGCCTCGGGCTTCGGACAATGACATGTGTGAACAACTTGTAGATATGATCAAGAAACATAATTATACTCATGAAACAATAACATGTTCAGATCTGAAATCATGGCACTCGGGACCTAGTGACAAGCATTAAGCATAACAAGTTGCAACAACGGTAGAAAACACTATAAATGCATACTAGGCACTATGCACTAACAACCTGGCATTATTACATATCAATCTCATCCAATCCCTTCCACCCCTCTCAGCCTACAGTGGTGTTTACTCACACATGGACGAGGAAATCATGGATGGTTGATGGAGAAGAGGTGGCGGTGTCAATGGCGATGATCCCCTTTGAATCCCCGTCCCGGCAGGGCGCCAGAACAGGAACTTCTGATCCCCGAATCAAGGTTCGGGGTGGCGGCGGCGCTCTATTGTGTTTCTGTGGAATATGACGAACCCCCTCGGTTTTTACGTTACCAGGCATATGTAGTCGAAGGGGGAGTCCGAGGGGGTGAGGTCGTGGCCCACACCACCTGGCGGCGCGGCCAAGGGGGGTGGCGCCGGGGGGTGGTGTGGCCCCCTCCTAGCTCCCGGGGTCTTCTGGTGTTTTAGGACCAATGGGATCTTTTCTGGGTATTTTCCCCAAAGTTGATTTTTCTACACAAAAACGAGACACCAAGGTAATTCTGCTGAAACAACGTTAGTCCGTGTTAGTGGTATCCAAAACTCACAAGTTTAGAAGAAAACAATAAGAAACGTGTTCAGAATAGGAGATACGTTTTGGACGTATCAACTCCCCCCAACCTTAGCTTATTGCTTGTCCTCAAGAAATTCAGTGACAACTGAGTGCGATAAAAGACTTTTACGAACACATTTATTTCATATGATGTAAATATACTCACTACATGATCAAGTGCTGAGGCAATTCATAATAAGATGTATGGAAGATAAAAGTCACCTAGCAGTTATGCAAACCATGAAGAGATGCCAACAAACTAATAAAAAACAACATGAAGTATATCAATCTGCAAGATTGCAATACTCATAATAGGGTGTGATAAAGTGTACTCGCTTGCCCTTAATAGTGGAGCAAAACATAAATGCTAGGGTACCTATGAAGTTCAAATGAAGACTAAAAATAAAGATATCAAAGTTATACCATCATCAACCGTGTTTTGGGACAAGCACATTACACTAAGAATAACAGTCATGCTCTCAAGAAGGTGCATAAAGCGAGAAGGTGAAGACTCAACATAAAAATAAAAGAAAGCCCCTTTGCAGAGGGAAGCATGGATTAACTCATGTGCTAGAGCTTTTTATTTTATTAAACAGAGGTATTGAAAACATTTTTAAGAGAGGTGTATGCTTATGTCAACGAGTGGTAAACAGACAATACAGTACGTCACACGCCAACTAGACTTCACAAGAGCGGCTCCCATAGAAGGACGCATCTGGGTAGAAGGTCATCCCTCTTTCTCTTTTGTTTACACAATTATGATTTGACTGATAAATCAGGGCCAAAACGAGTGAAGAGAATAAATTTGGGGTTGTGCACCCCGCTGCCGGCTCTTCTATCATTGGATAAGCGGATGAAGCCACTAGTCCAGGGTGTGAAATCCAATCAACAAGTGAGATAAAGATTCTCTATTTACATCCTCATGAGCTAAAACAGTGGCACAAAACAGGAATAATTTTTCAAAGGTTTTAAAGGTAGCACACGAGAAGTTTACTTGGAGTGGAGGTTAAATACCACATATATAGGTAGGTATGGTGGACACATTTGGCAAACTTTGGTTTTTGGGATTTGGATGCACGAGTAGAGCTTATACTCAGTACAGGTGAAGGCTAGCAATAGACTGGAAGCGACAATCAAGAGAGAAACAACTGTCATAATCACGCTCGCGACAAAACTAAATTAACATGGGCATAAAAATGATACAAATAATCTGAGGCAAAATAGATCATCGAGGCTTACCTTTTGTTTTCAGTCATAGAATGCGTAATCATGTGCCAAGTCGATTCAAGCGAAACAATCAGAGGGAGATACCACAATGTCATACCCTTCTATGAATAAAACAATGCAAGCAAGATTCATACGACATGCTATCTTATATTAATAAGTTGGAACTATCACGTGAGAGCACGAACTACTAAGCATCAATTAAATAACATACACTTTACATGAACGGACTAAGCATGTTCACACAACGAGTATATATACAAAAATAAAACAAATAGAGTTCATACCAGCCTCTCACCACAACTTTGATTGCCGTAAATCATCATTACTGCTCTTCACTTGTGGATTGAATAATATAGAATGATAATCAAGCTCCAATGGAGACACGGAAGTCCGGTGAACTCTGCAACAAACTTTACAAAACCAAAGAAGAACAACAAATATATTTGAGTTTTCGAATTAAAACAAGAACAGAAAGAACAAGCAAACAAAGCAAAATATTTTTGGATTTTTTTGAATACTAAACCGAAACGAGAAAAGAAAGCAAACCAACTAAAGAAACTAAAGAAGAAAACAAAGAGAAACAACAAAAATATTTTTGGTCTTTTTGTGTTTTGGAAAAGAAGAATGAAATGATAAAACAAAGAGAAACAAAAGAAGCGAAAGAAAACAAAAACAAGCGAGGGAAACGAAAGCATGGGTATTTAATGAACCGACCGAACATGATATATAAATGAGTGTGATGTCGGTATACCTCCCTCTAAGCTTAGGCTTTTGGCCTAAGTGGAGATCATCCCCAAGGGAACCATGAGGTGGCACCCCCGTAGTATGCTGAGGAGGAACCCTCCTCTTGATATGTGCTCGAGAATGTGCCGGTCTACTGCGTGTTGTGGTCCTCAGGAGGCGCGTCTCGCCTCTCCTGCTTCCTGTAAAACTCCATAGTGCTCAGATGCTCGTCTACCTCCTCCTTGGAGCGTGACCATGGTGACCTGTCAATCTTAAACAAAACAGTCTGCGACAAAATAACTTTCCGCTCCTGTCCATCCATATATAAAATTCTATATACTAAGAGATCAGCAGTAGAGTTAGTAGTGACAAACTGATGAGAATTCATGGCAGCAAGGTTGAGTCTATAGGGAGCAATCAATTCATCATCACGAGCTATCGAAAATTCTAGAGCAGTTGCTATACATGTAGCAATAATTCTCCCAAAAATAGGCCCCTTAGCAGCAAGGCAGTGTGCAACAAGTGCACCAAGGTTGTAATTCTTGCTACGGTTAAGCGCAACATCAATGAAAGCAAGGTGGTAACCAGAAATGTTGCTAGTGTTCTCCCTACCAAGGATACTAGTAGCAATATAGTAAGTAAAATATCTAAGAGTAGGAAGTTGAATGTTCCTTATCTTCCCAGGCTGGGATGAGTGGCCATCATCTTTGGTGATTTCTCGGTAAAGCGCCAAAAGATTCGCGGTTTATCCTGAATCCTGCATGTTTTCCCGGTAGAGTTGATACCTACAATGGCACAAAAAGTCTCCGAGGGCAAAGAAAAAGAACTACTATATAACTTGAAGGCAACAACTGGACCAAAATGCGTGTTCTGAAATTTAAAACTCCCAACAAAAGTTTTTGTGAGAGCGTCATAGTGAAGGATTTCATCCTCCATATAGTTGGTTAGACCAACTCTTTTAATAAGCATCAGAAAGTCATCTAATATACCCGCACTTCTTAGAAATGTAATGAAAGGAAGCTACCGGGATTAGCGATACCATCACCTCCCGCATCATCAATACTAGCTGCAATAAGGTCTTTATTATATGATGGACTCACTAAAGTGGACGAGCGTGAGGTCCTTGTCTTCCTAGGAGCATCACTCCTAAATATCTCTCCAAAATTATGACTATCCATCTCTGAAATTTTCAACAATCATCACAAAAGTTAATTTCAAGCAACTACAAGGTGGAAACTACCATAGGGACTTATAGGAGAGCTAAACATGCATCAAAACTACATTATTTAAAATCAAATCAAGCATGCAAACTCACGTAAGCTGTCACCTACAGTACCAAAATACTCAAGAAATACTCCACTAAACAAAATTTTACTTGGATGATCGGAGAGTCACGTACTGGAGAGAAAATGCACCAAATTTCAGCACAAATGATGGGCTGAGCCAAGAGATCAAAAAATATTGAGGAAGAACGGAAAGAACTCGTGTTCCAGGAAATGTGTTAAGTTTGGGAGGTGAGAGAGGGAACTTTGGTAGGGGAGAGAATTAGTGGGGGGGCAGAGGGGCGCACACCATGTGCTGGCGCCACTAGGGGGCTGGCCGCGCCACCCCATGGTGTGCCTGACTGGTAGGCCCCCTGGGGCCTCCCAGATGGATCTCTACCTCATTTTTGACGTAAAAAATTATTATAATTTTTCGAGAAACTTTTTTTTGAGGTATTTCCAGAATTTTAATAATTAATAAAAACCAGAAAAACAAAAGTGAAAAGGTGGAAAAAACCAAAACCAGAACTATAGAGGGTCTAAGACACTCCAATGGAAAAATATCCAAAGAAAACAAAGGTGGAAGTGGTGAAAAAAAATTATGGATAGTGAAAACATGCATAACCACAGTAATCAGGGTGAAAACATCAGGAAAACATAAATATGGATGATGGAAAACATAATCGTACTAAAGTAGTAAGGTGATAACACAAGTAAACATGATGAAAACATAATGGGGAAGGTGAAAACATAGTGAAAACATTGTCCTCTTCATTAAAAAACATTTTTTTAACAAGGGTGATCAAGTCTTGTTACAAGAACAATTTTCAAGTGAAGCAAAACTTTGCTAATCACTAAATAATTATGTTACCTCAACCTTGATAGGCATAGTCCCAATCATAATAATTTCATATTCTTTTGGTGGTACTAGAATGGGACAATAAAATTCTCCAATCTTGATGGTCTCAATATTTTCAATTGAATTTAAACCATATCTTCTATCAATCTTCTTGGGAAGATAAATAGTATGCTCTTTATCATTAAAATTAAAAGTTACTTTTCCTTGATTGCAATCAATAACAACCCCTTCAGTGTTAAGAAAAGGTCTCCCAAGAATAGACAAATTATCATCTTCAGGCATTTTCAACACAACAAAATTAGTTAATATCAAACAATTAGTAGCAACTTGCAGAGGAACATTCTCACATATACCAACATGAATAGCAGTAGATTTATCAGCCATTTGCAAAGATATATCAGTGTGTATAAATTTTTCAAGAGAGAGTATCTTATAAAGAGAGAAAGGCATAACACTAACTCCAGCTCCCAAGTCAATAAAGCACTTCTAACATAATTATTTTTAATAGAACAAGGGATAGTAGGAATACCAGGATCTCCAAGCTTCTTTGGAACCTTGCCATTGAAAGAGTAATTACCAAGCATAGTGGAAATTTCCTCATTAGGAATTTTCCTTTTGTTAGAGACAATATCTTTCATATATTTAGAATAAGGAGGCAGTTTAATAGCATCAATCAAAGGGATTTGTAAAAACATAGGTTTCATCCATTCACAAAACTTGTTATAATGTTCTTCTTCCTTTGATTTGTGTTTCTTATTAGGAGAAGGCATTGCTTTTTGTACCCAAGGCCCTATTTCATTACCATGTTTATTAGCAATGAAATCCTCCTTAGTATACTTTGCAATTTTAGTTTGCTTTTCAGGTTCAGCTACAATTCCTTATTTATCGGAAGCATCACTTTTATCATTACCACTTTCAGTTTCAGCATCATAAATATACATACTATTAGGATCTTTAGCAGGTTCAGGAGATTCTACAAAAAAAAAATATGTCTCTTCTTCTTTTTCTTAGGAGAACTATTGTTTTTAGGTTGCTGGGAATCTTGTTCAATCCTTTTAGGATGTCCTTCAAGATACAAGGGGTCCTGAATAGAAACACCACTTCTAGTAATTATTTCACAAACATGTTTATCTCTAGAAGCATTAGCTAGCATGTCTTTTTGCACTTTAGTAAGCTGATCAATTTGAGTTTCAACCATTTGAAAATGTTTAACAAGCATTTCAACATCATTAGAGGTTCTCTCAATAATACCATGCAAATTATCAATAGCTCTAGAGTTTTCCATAAGGTGATTTTGCACTCTCCTATTAAAGTTGTCTTGCTTAACAACATAATTATCAAATTCATCTAAGCATTGATCAGGTGGTTTAGAATAAGGAATATCTCTATTATCAAAATATCGGAGAGAGTGTACCTCAATAGTTGATGGATGAGGAATAGGCTTACATAATTCTTCTATAGGAGGTAAATTCTTCACATCTTCAGATTTAATACCCCTCTCTTTAAGAGATTTCTTGGCTTCCTTCATCACTTCATCATTTAATTCAATCACCCCTCTCTTCTTGAGTGTTGGTATTGGTGTTGGCTCTGGTGTAGGTGTAGGATCAGGTATATTCCAATCATCATTATTTTTGGCTATTTTAGCCATTAATTCCTCAACTTCTTCTGGAGTTCTTTTCCTGAAAACACAACCAGCACAACTATCTAGGTATGTCCTAGATTCAACAAGTAGTCCATTATAAAATATATCTGGGAGCTCAATTTTAGGTAATGGATATCTAGGGCTAGCTCTTATTAAAGAACAAAACCTTGTCCAAGATTCAGGAAATTTTTCTCCTTCAATTTTCTCAAAGTTAAAGATGTCCTGCACAGCAACATGTAGGGCACTAGCAGGAAAATATTTTTGAAAGAAAGCATTAACCAAATCCATAGGATCAATAATACACCCAGGTGAAAGATTGTTAAACCAAATTTTAGCTTCATCTTTCAATGAGAAAGGGGAGATCTTGGTAACAAAATAAGTACATGATACGTCCATTTTGTATCACTATTGTATATCATAATTTCCTCTTATGCATCGATATATTTCATGTTATGATGCATCCCTTATGTTATTTTATCTTATTTTGCATGTTTCATATTTTTTGGAGAATAAACACCGGGACCAGAAATCTATTGGAAAAAAGCACCGCCAAGATACCATATTTCAGAAGATCAGAAGAATTAGTGGGACACTGGGGTCTTTTAGAAGTTCACAGGAGGAGTCCAGCCAGAAGAGGAGCCAGAGGGGGCCACCAGGGGCCCACACCATGAGGTGGCGCGCCCCCTGGCCACGCCACCAGGTGGTGTGGCCACCCTGGCTCAACCCTGGTGGATATTTTTGGCGTACTTGGCCCCCAGGGAACCCTAAGCCTCATACCATCGTTGAAGAATTATTCCGCCGCCGCCTCGGGGCAGATATCACCCGAAAGAGGAAATCTCTCTAGCAGGGAGAAATCTGCCGAGGAAATTCCTCTCCGGAGAGGGGAAATCACCGCCATCGTCACCGTCATCACTCCGGGCATCATCGAGATCGTCATCATCATCATCATCACCACCACCACCATCACCCTCATCATCCACCTTCATCCTGCTGTAACAATTAGGGGCCTATATCGTTGTTTTACATTAGATCTCTCTCCCGGTGTGGATTACTTGTTAGTAGTTGATGCTTGTAAAATTTATCGGTGTTTGCACTTTATGACCAGATTTTTATCATCCATTATATCACCGATCATGATCCATATGATGTCTTGTGAGTAGTTCGTGTTGTTCTTGAGGACATGGGAGAAGTCAAGTTGTTAGTAGTGAAGTAATGTTGAGTAATATTTCATGTTTGATATTTAAGTTGTGGTGTTATTCTTCTAGTGATGTCATGTGAACGTCGACTACATGATACTTCACCATTTATGGTCCTAGGGGGAACGCATCGTGTATTTGTCTACTAATTGTGGGGTTGCCGGAGTGACAGAAACCTAAACCCTAGTTAGAAAACCATTACACGAGGGAGCGTAGGATCCCGGAGTTTAAAGCTGTAGTTAGATTTGTTTCTTAATTACTTTCTTGTAGTTGCGGATGCTTCCAAGGGGTATAATCACAAGTATGTATTAGTCTTGGATAGGACGTTACATTAGCATAGGTTCACCCACACAACACTTATCAAAACACTAAGATTATTCAAGAGGCATTTAACAAAAGCACTTGACAGAAACCTCCCGTTTGTCCTCGAGAACGTTTTTTAATCATAAGTAAACCCACCGGCTTGTCCTTTGCTGGAGAAAGGATTGGGCCACTTGGTGAAATTATTATTACTACATTTTATTTACTCGCACTTTATTTCTCTGCAATATCAAAAACCCCTACAAATATATTTTCAGTATTTACAATTATTCCTTCATCGAAACTGCTTGTCAACACCTTCTGCTCCTCGTTGGGTTGGACACTCTTATTTATCGAAATTACTATGATACACCCCCTACACTTGTGGGTCATCAGTACGCAACTTAGTATCATCAGTAAATAAACTACTCAAAGATGAAAGCTCATTCATGTGTTCCATAGCACTTTCACTTTCAGTTACACAAAAAGGTTACTTCTCAACAATGGATATATTAGATAAATCTAAATAGAAATCATAATCCTTTTCTATAATGTGTATGGGAGATGTGGCAAACTTAGCATCAAGAGAATATTTCTATATTTCATAGCATGTCTTGCAAGAAGACTCTTAAGAGCACTTGCACCAGTAGTAGCACGAGCTTCTTCAATAAAATCATCATTAAGTTCAATATAGGTTTCATCAAGATCATCAATAAGCTCCGTTGAATCAACAGGTGTACCAATATTTTCAAAAAAAATTGCAGTATTTTTAATTTGTTTGGATCTATCAATAGTAGCATATAGGAAAGGACCTAGAGAACCAGTATCATCAAGCAGACTAGAAGAATAATCGAAAGTATCAGAAAAATTCTCAGACTCGGTAAAAGTAGCAGTACGTGTAGCATGTGGTGGAGTTAGAAGCTTACTCATAACAAACGGTGAATAAAGAGCAGCAGAGGTGTTTAGAGTTGTACCTCTTCTTGTAGTGGATGGTAATATAGGAACTTTTCCATCACGAGTCTTGCCCATTGTAATATCCCAGTGTTTGGGAGGTTATAAGGATCTAAATATAATATGTGCATTTGCAAAGCATGCATCTAAAAATACGGGAAATTTTGGCGCGAAAGTTTAAACAAACCAAAGTGACCAATGTTTCACTTGACATGATGAAATAGGATTAGATCATCTGGTCAGGAGTACATTTGGAGTGATCTTTATAACATAGTATCTCTACAAACTAAATCATTTGATGAAACAAACCATAATTGGTTGTGACCAACACAAATTCTCAACAACCTTAACCACAAGTCTTTAAGTGACTTGGGATAATTCATTAGGTATCTAGAACTCAAAGAGGGGTGAGTATCCAAATCAAATAAGTGATAATCACACTTCCACAAGATAGTAATACACAATTGAACCAACACATCAGCAGAGATAATGTATTCTCTAATCGTGAACTCTTAAGTTATCAACCATTCACACAACATCTTTCCAAATTATTTAGTAACTATTAAGTAATTCCTTACAAGTAAATATAAAGATTCAATAGAAAACAAATGATGAAACAAGTGTTAACTCAAAACCCACAAGTGGGAAATGACTTGATAATTGTATTAACATATTTATCGAATATGTACATATCTCATCAACCATAAAAGAAGTACCTAAAAGAAGAACTAAATCTTCTTAAACTACTGTTAATCCTTAATCATTACATATGATCTTTTCAACCTCTATGTGTGCATTATATTTACAAAAGAAGGATATAAAGTAAAATCATGACACCTGAGAAAACAATTAACAACTATGACATAAATCATTACACCCCAATAACCTTCACATGCTCATTGTTTCAATCATCTTATACAAGTGAGCATATGAAATCTCAACACATAAATGAACCATTTGATAAACTTACTATCTAAAGACATCATTCCACAAACACTCCACATTTCTATTGAAATCATCATTCAACAACTAAAGTATCTCTGGATACAAGTAATGAATAACAACAAGTTATAACCTCTACTAGAGGAATTGAATTGAAAGCCATGTAAAACCAATCATGTATGAGTGAAGTACATATATGAGTAATACAATAAGAAATGTATGGAAGGAAAATAAAATCTTAACTAAGTCTTAATCAAGATCTTTCTACTTTGTCTAGATTATCTTTTTTTACAATCTTCTCTGAATCATTCTGCAAGAGAAGCAACTCACCAGAAATGAGGAACTACCACAAGAAGGTCTTCAAAAGGATTCTCTAGAGTATTCTAGAAGTGCTATTCCAATCTATCATAAGAGTATTTGGAAACTCTTATATCCTGATCCGATCTCATTAACTCCTCTTGAAATAGGGTGATACTCCAATGTTAGTGTTCTATAGAAGTAGTTTAGTAACAAGTCTTGCAACCTTGTTAACATATCACTTTTGTATACTCAAACAATTGATTGTCATACACAAACAAGCATAAGGTTGATAATTTAGCACATCTCAGCCTATTTTATATGAAAAGTAATTTGGGGCAAGCCTTGCAAACTTGTTCACATATTCTTCTTATATGCATAAGGAAAATTGATGATATAAAATACATCTACATTTTGTTATATAAAAAACCATGATCCATAGAAGGAGAAGTATAACAAGAAGAAAATAATAAACCACATTATAACTTGAACCACATATACAAGTTATAAGTAAGGAAGAAACCAAGATAAGGAAGAAAACAAGCAACATGTTGAAATCCAATTGTTTGATGTTATATAAGAATAATTTGATTACAAGGTCAGATCAACCTTGTGAACAAAATATTCATGTAAGCATTAAAACAACTGAGTTTCAATAAGTTAATCTTCATCATAATTGAATACACCACAAGAATGAAATGGTTATGGAATCAAATGAATTCCTTTCATCAGGAGATACAAATTTCTACTGAAGTTAGTATCTGGGAACCACCCCATATATATCCTATGAGCTTTAGTGGTCAATTTCTAAAGTCAAGAGACCAATAAGGAAGAGAAAACACTTAAGTAATTCCAGAGATGATCATTCTTGCAAAGGACCAAGGCAATGTCTGAAGACAAGTGGAAATTAGAGACAAGTACATCAGGCAACAGAAGACCACAAGAATCAACACTGCCTCAGGAAGGGAGTATTAGAAATTATCCAGTGAATCATTAGATCTTTCTCACCGATAATACAAATGGAGAATAACAAGAATTCATCCATACACCCCACATGTAAATGATTACATGTTCTGAAACAAACATGGGATAATATCCATATTGGAACATATGTGGAAAACAAGCAAATAATATTCCAAAGCCACACATGTTTTCCACTTGATCAAGTGCTTAAAATAACAAAACATGGTTTACATACATCCAAGTAAAATGTCAACCAAAATTATTGAGAGTTTTACTTGTGAAAATAACAAAGCGACTTAACGGAAAACAAGTTCCTTCACCCATTAAAATCATTTGGTTTGACATAGAATAAAATTCCCTATTAAGTGGTTATCATGTCAATGTATAGAAACATTACCATGTAATGTTATCAAATTATTTCCTATAAGAAATTGTATCTAAAATTGTCCAATCAAGTTATACCACCTTGTTAAAGCACATGTTTGTTGTGTGCTCAGGATAATTTTGTCTATGATAATTTTAAAGCCATTTAATAAATGAAATGGAGAGGAATAACAAAAACCACTTAATTTAGCACCCTAAGCATAAAATTTAATATTGCCCAAAATTGATAAAGAAAAACATGGTGAGCTTGGAAATTTAAGAAGGATTCCAAAACTGATTTTTATTCTTTTTTATATTTACAGAAAGGCCCTTAAAAAGTGTTTCTTTCAAATAGAAGGACAAAATTGCAATATCTAGAAAGTTCAGGGGGTTATTGAAAATCACCATTTCTTTTCCTCTTTCTTCTTCCACTGCCAGAAGGCAGAGGAGAACGCCGCCGTGGCTTTGCCACTGCCACCTCCTGCTGCCGCCATTCCGCGAGGATAATACCACCAAAGGTGGCGTCTACATCTCTCTCTACTCCCTATCTCCCATCTCGCTCGCTCTCTGTCTCTCTCTTGCCCGAAATGAACAAACACTAACCCTAGCCGTACAGCCGTCGGCCGTTACTGTCGTCTCCGGCCATCCCTGGAAAATCGAGACCACCGGGAGCTGCGCCTCGCCTTCCTCTACCTCCCCGCTGAGTATCACTTTCCGGGACGTCATGAAGCCACCGGATTTCATCATCACCCTCAACTCCAGCCGCCGGCCGATTGTCGACTTCGCCGTTGCTCAGGACATCTGCGTGCTGCACCGAGCCTCTCCACGTGCTCAGGGTGAGCTCAAGCTCCTCACAGTACCTCCCATTTTGAAGTTGGACCACGAATTCCATGCTTTCACCGTGCACCGCCGCCGGATGCCGCGCTGGTGGTCGCCGGGAGCACTCCGGTGACCATTTGGCAGAAGCGCCGCCACCTACGGGACGGCCACACTCTCCTCTAGCTTGTAGCAACAACCAATTGCATCAATTTCGACTACATCGCGCAATTGCAATCCATCTGAGAGAATAAAGCTCGGGGTGAGGTCATTTGTGACGTCACCATGACGTCACGGTCCTTTCTAGTTTTCTTTTTCTTTTATTTTTTTATTTAAAATCAAATATGACAGGTGGGACCCACGCGTCAATTTAAAAACAGAAAATCAATTAAACTTAATAAATCAATATCTTTTAATCTACTTATCAGAAAAATGCAAATTAAATATTTAAATGTTCAGAAAAAGAAAACATATCTATTTATCAACTTTTCAGAACTGTTTGATAAAGTTTAAAATTCAACATTTTCTTTAATAAAATTAAATCATTAAAAATTGTAAAAATAATAAATAATTCATAAAATCAGAAAAATACAAGTTATATACCAAAATACTCCAAATGACAAATGCAACACATCTATGATGTTTTCAAAGTAATTTAACCAAGTATTCATATGTGCAACATTTTTCCTAGTCATTTAATTCATTTAAAATTAATAAATTAATAACTTATTCAAAAAAATTCAGAAAACTTCAAATGATATACCAAATTAAAGAGAAAAATATTCTCAACTCAAATATGTCAAACAAATTTTTTTTTTAACTTTTAAACTTGTTTCTATAAGTATACTAATATTCTGTTATAACCAGAAATACCTACCACACCATTAATCTCCTTATTAATAAAACCCTAGTGTTTTCACACCTACTATGTCAATCATCACATGTAAATAGAAAGTTATGTGATGATAGAGTTAGTTGTATCAAATCATCATTTTTTCAATTAAACTCCTTATCATAAACTCTACACTTTTGAACATAAAATCAAACATGTGTAATATATTTTTTGTAGTTGTTTTCCATATGTTATTGTTTTCTCGTTTAATCATGTGATAACACTTTTACTTAAACATAATAACAATTGTTTGCTAACTAAAAGTGAAACACATGTAAGTCTAAAAGAACTAATAACCACATGACCCCAAGTAGTGAAACATTTCACCTAAAACCTGTGTGAGTAAGTTGTTGTGTCAAACGTGGCTTACACTTGTAATCTGGGGCGTTTTCCAGGGTAATTCATGATGCATCTCATTACTATGAATGTATCATCTTGCCAATGTTTTATGTAGTCCTTACCGGGACTACTTTGCTATCTTTCACATGTCGGGATTCTCTACGCGGCCCTCAAACCCGAAGACATGGTTTATTATTGTTATTTCAATCTCAGGCAAGTTCATAACCTGCTCATATCCTTTGCAGTCTTACATAACGAACTATTTGCAAAACCCTATCGTATTACCACCTATGCTCAAAAGAATGCACGATCCTATTTTTATAATAACATGACTAATTGAATGACTACCCGAGTGGTAGTGTTCTATTTGGTGGGCGGATGGGACCATGGTAAGATGAATAGGTCAAAGGAAGGTTCCATCTGCATGGGAAAGTATTACCTAGGAATTAATCACAAATGCCGTCAGAACTCGGTGCGCCGTAAATACCGCGTTGACCATGGGTCTTCTATGGGGGGAGTAAGTCAACTATGATCTTCTCTCGTTCGCATGTCAACGGGCTGCCAGAGACGTATGCTGTAGGTCTTGGGGGACTACATGCACATGGGTGGGAGCCCTTACGTCCCACGGACTCTGGGGTGTATGAGTGTCTGCCAGGGGCGCATAGGTCTCCCTCGTGAGGGGTGGAATTAGGGGTTCAACATGCTGGTGGAAATGGGTGGGCATGCGTTGTGCGGAGAAGCACGGTTTGGCTTGGAACAACAACCGGGCCCCACACCTGTGTTGGAGTGGACAGGAATGTACACCTGGTTGTGCAGCATGGTCTTGGTCGGCCATGGGTAAAGTAACGCACCTCTGCAGAGTGTAAAAGGATGTGGCATGTTACCCCTTGTTCATTGAAGGAACTGCAAACGCTACAGGAAAGGCAACTCCATGAAGTTCTAGTCCTGTGATGGCCTCGCGGACATAGTTTTCGAAATTAAAAGCAAACTCTTGAAGAAATATTTACAAAACCTTGCATTAGCTTATGACTCTTTCGAGACTAAAGCTGTAGTTAGTGGATCAAACTACCCACTATATATCATGAACTTGCTGAGTAATGCTCGTTACTCATTCGTTCCCGTTTGACCCTTTGCTTAGAGTTGAAGCCCTACGAAAGCCGTCATCGTGAAGCCATCGCTACCCCATGAAGCTAGGTGGAGTGATCTATTACTTAGTCGGTAAAGCATCGTCATCAACAACGCTGGTGGAGGAGAAGATATCAAGGTGTAGGTAGAGTCCATTCATCGAATTAGATTCTCTTAAGCCATAGATTAGGGCTGACATCAGCCGTAGTGGATTAGTTCTGAGCTAGAGTTTTTCTCCAGCTTCGATCTTCGTACAGCTTCTTCTGTTGTTTCATTTGCATGAGATCTTCTTTGATTCTTCAAGGAGATTCTCAAGATTTTGTAATGAAGTTTGTATCCTATAGCTTTGCTTGGACCTGCTGTGTTTCTATTGTACCACTTTGAGAGATGTAATATTCACGGATAAGTCCTTCTGTGAGTATTATGTCACCGACTTGCGCACTACACATGCAGTGGTGTGCTGGGTCACCACAGATGGTATCAGAGCGAAGCGACCTTAGGTTTAAAACCTTTTAGGACATCTGTAGGTTGGTAAAGACTATAGGAAGTCATCTTATCTAAACCACATTTCCTACAACTATGTTGATCATCCACTTGAGAATGATATGATCATACTTGTATAGAATGTTCTTACTCAACTTGAGTAAATATACATATCTATTTTCTGTATACCTAGGTATGAATAGTTAGAAGTCTAGCATGTATCAGTTTCAATGAGAAAAAGAGTTATGACATAGTCAGAGATGATTAAGTCAAAGTGAGGATTACTCCATTCTATGAATGAGTAGGATGGAGTAGAACACGGTATTGACTTAGTATAGGAGTCATCAAGAAGGGATGTTAGAGAATCATTAAGAGTTATTAAAACCATGGTAACTATGGGGTAAATATCATACCCTCAGTTATCAAGTCTAGAGGTGAATCATTATAGTATAGTATAGTGTAGAATTAGGAGAAATCATAAGCATTGATGGAAGCTATATTACTACTCCTACGATGTGATCAACACCATGAAGGATCAACAGATGCCATGAGAAGTTTATCGTAATCAAGATGTAGGACTTTAGTTGTTATGATACTTAGTCCTATATGGAACCAGGTTAGACAACAACTACTATAGGGTCATTTTGTCTTGGTTTATTCCATTGCAATAAGGCATGCAAATCGAGTAATTACCGAGGCAAAGAGTGGTTGTGTAGACTAGGATTATAGGGTACTATATACCTACTTGTAGTGTATAGCATTTAAGAGCCTTGGTACTTGAGATGTCTTACTCTAAGTACTTTTATTCCACGGGCTTTTAATGCATGAGTGATAACTGCACTTGGGATTTACTGGATCTTATTTGGATTTTTTATTGACTAGATCTGTACATGAAGATGGAACTTGATGTGCAAGTGCATGTGCAAACATTGAGTTCTTTCTTGATCTTACGGGTCTAGAGGGTATAGGATTAGTATGAGAGCGGTCTGAACTATCAGCAGATTGAAGTAACCACCAAAGCTCTGGAAGACCAGGAAGTCAAGAAGGAAGATGACAATGAAGACACTGATGGGAATGGACCACATTCCACATCTTGTTTGGAGTTGGTGACATACTTCATCAACACATGGAGATAAACCACAAGTGATGCCAAGAAAATCACATGAGTAGTTATATTGTAACATCCCAATTTTGCTAAATTAGGGTTGTGGTGTTGTTGGCATCTCATACATGCATGAGTCAAAAAATTAAACCATGTTTTAAACAATTTGGTTTGTGAATTCAAATGGTTTGAGAAAATTCCAGCAAATAGTACTTAACAGGGGTTCCAAAATTTTGTATTGAAAAGTATTTCAATTTCACCAAAGCAATATATGGTGTGGTTGGAAATTTTGTGAGCTTTCCAAAAATATTTTTTGCCAAATTTTATTCTTGCAAAAAGGGGCTAAAAACTTTGTTCTCTGTACTCTTTTATAAAAGAAAAGGGCCATTTTGTAAAAACCCAGAGTTTCTAGGGGGTTTTTGAAAACCTCCTTTTGTCTTCTACCTTGGGACAGAGGGAGCAGCTGCGTGGCAGCTTGGCTACATCGCTGCCACCTCCAGCTCGACTCTCCCGCGACGATACCATGAGGTCGTCGTGATCTCTTTCCCCTCCTCCCTATTGGCCTCTCCTTGTCCTCTCTCTCTGCTCCTCTTTGCAAACTGAACCAAACCCTAGCACCCTACTGTACCCACGCCGCCGGCGAGCGCCGTCGCCTCGAGCCTCCTCGTGACCTGCTGCTGATTCTGTGAGCTCCGCCCGAACGTCCTCTACCTCCCTGTGTATGGAATCGAGCCGGGACGCCCTACGCCGTCGCCGCCGCACCCATCTTCCCCGCGGCCGGCGAGCACCCACCCGCCGTCGATTCGCCGCAACTGCCCCGCCCCTGCCTTCCCCGACCATGCCTTCGGAAGCGTGGTGAGCTCCCGGACCTCCCGGACCCCTCCGTTTCCCCTCTCCCCCTCTGGAGCTACCCGTCGCCGGAACCCGTGGTCGCCGCCGCGGTTCCTCGTCGCCGGCGAGCATTCCGGCGACCATCCGGCGAGCCAACGCCACCCTTAGGTTCCCCTCCACCTTCTCTTGCTAGTGGTACAATTTAATTTGGGTTTGGCGCGAGAAATCGATCAATTGCTTGATCGGCAGAGGAGATTGTCTTCCGAGTGATGTCACTGTGACGTCACTATGACGTCACAAATCTCAATTTCTTAAATTCCAGAAAATAATAAAAGTTGTTAAATTAATAACTTCATTTTGGTAGCTCAGAAAAATATGAAAAATACATGGTTGAGTTCAGAAAAATATTTGGAACCCAAAAATGTCACTTTCATACATGTTTAACACATTTCATTTTTGGACATTATTTTAATATTGTTTATTCAATTTAAAATAGAAAAATAAGTTTTTATTCACTAAAATTAGAAAATTAAAAGTTATATACCAAATTGCTCAAAATGACAAATGCAATCTAGTTATGATGTTTTCAAACTCATTTGAGCTTTTAAAATGGTACTCACGTTCAGAATCGTCCGAAACCCCCTCCGGGGTCCATTTCGGGCAAATTTCAATAAAAATGCATAACTGACATACGAACCCTAGCAAACCAACGAACATGTTTAGGGCTTTATTTCAGTGCATTAACTTGCTCATGCATACATGTTTAGGTCCATTTCGGGCATCGATGCCATGATTGATTGTTGTTCCTCTTTTCGGTGTTGTTTCCCCCTCGGTAGAACGTGACTCCGAAGTGAAGGCCAGCAGTCCAATGGCGAATACTTGATCTTAACCGACAAGTCAAGCACTTATTCTAGAAGATCTTTATCTGGTTTTCTTATAACCAAGGCAAGCATAACCTCTTATCTGCTCATATATGCTTTCAACCACCATTTGATTCTCGTACTTTGCATTCGGTTCCAAAGTATTTGATGCTAGTAGATATAGTTCACCTATATACTGCATTGCCTCAATATCCTGATCCACTGCTCCTAGCCGCCATAGATTTGCTTGTGCGCATCGCCAGAGCCTCATACCTGCTTCGCTTAGCTTTACATGCTTGTTTACCTCTGCTCCATCCGGTTGATGAATCAGAGATGCGATAACCTAGTATGATATGATGACATGGTGAGATGAGCACTGTGTGGTTAACTTGATTAAGGCTTGCACGGAAGGCCACTTGGGAAGTGGTTGTTCGTTCCGTACTCGCCAACCCTAGGAGTAAGGTCGGACGCAGAAGCCAAGACTGAGCGTACAACCACGCGCGATGGCCATGAGCCTCGCCGACCGACTAACTTAGCTGGCTTTATCCATGAGTCACGTAGTTTGAGATTTCCATTCGGCACCACAAATAAAACCTTTTAAACGGTTTTGAAAACAAAATGCTCCGCTAGGGCGTGACCGGGGCCAAGTGATGGACGTACACGGATCTTGACCCCGCCTCACAGAGACAGGTGCCGTCAGGAGGATGGCCAACTCCCTGTTGACGGGGTGGCCCTGTCTTGGGTTGACTCATGGATAGGGTTGGGTGAGGTAAAGGTCGTGGCCAGCCACCCTCTGCCGCGTTCCATGGAAGAGCGTACATGTGGCGCTAAGAGTCGGATGGTACGTGTGGGTAAAGTGTACCCCCTGCAGGGATAAATCTTTTCGAGAAGCCATGTCCGCGGTTAAGGACGGCTTGGTGGAAGTAATTTGGCCATAGATGACTTGAATATGACGTAAAAGATGTTGACAAGGCATGGGGGAAATAGATGAAGGGTGCCTCCCCGGAAATGCCGGGAGGGGTGATCCTTGTAGCATGTGAGATGCTGGGAATTGATATTGGTGGTTTTACAAGATGATGATTTCAGAAGTTGAGTAGTCTTCTCATCTGTTTTGTAAATACTCCTTTAGATGTGCTATTCCTCCTCGATTTGTAAAACAAAGATTGCTTTACGCAAATCAGCCTTTCATAAAACCCATTCTGAAACTAGCGGATATATAATAGGTTAATTAAGTCTTGTTGAGTACCTCCCGTACTCAGGTTTGCTTATTTTGGTTCAGGAGAAGAACTCCCTCGGTGGTGATTCAACGTGGACATCGACGAGTAGTTTGGGGTTCCCAGGTGGCAGCTGGAATCTATGGGCTGGGACGTCGCCTTATGTTGCGGCCTCTTAGGCCTTTTTGGTTCTTGTTGATTAGCAACATAATTTGCTTTCCGTTGTCTGATGTAATGTTGGGTCGTGTGACCTCTGCTTGTAAGCTATACTCTAGTAACACTTGTTTAATACAGCTTCATGTTTAGAGTACTGCTTTGATCGGTTGTTGGTTTCGAGCTCATTGTTATACAGTTTTGGCTATGCCTGCATAGTTGTCGCAGTCGAGGGGTTGTGGAGCCGATGATCCATGTCCGAGCCCGCCTGTCGATTTGATCGGCCTGGGGCGAGGTAACCCCAGTAACCCTCGATTGTTGTTGCACTTTCTAGACACATAGCAACTCTGTATAACTTTGGTCCCGTTCCTTCAGTTTCATCCGACTCGTGGACGCTTGGGTATGCATAATTGGTTATGACTAGCATGGATACAAGGAGTAGTAGACCGGGGATCCGGACTACGTGCCGATGAATCCGGTCTGCCTGCCGTTGTTTGTTGCGGCCGGGGCTGGTAACCCTGAAGCCCTTGTGAGTCCATGGCTAGGAGCACATAACAGTATGTATATCTCGGGGTCCGGGGTCTGACAGGTCTTGGTATCAGAGCAGGACTGCCTGTAGGAAAACCTTACTGATTGGTCGATGTCGAGTCTAGAGTTTGTGAAAAATATTTTGAAACTCAAATGGATTGTGAAAATCTCTTTAGGATTCTTTTTACTCCTTATCTGGTATCGCTCTAACTCTGGGTCACCTTACCTGTTTTGATTTGAAAAGGTTTTGCTATCTCTTCTAGTCATTCAGAACCTAGGTGCCTTTTCTGGCAAGGACGTCTTTTATCCAAGTTGACCTAGTTATGAGTTTCTAGAGTTGTGTGTGTTCTGTGTTCCGCTATCTCTTAAACTGGGATATTCCTTCCATCCTAGTCTCTCAAAGTTGTGTGGATTCCATAGTCTTTCATGTTCTAAAGTCTCGAAATCCTGAACCTCGAGATCTTCTTTCCATCTCGAATGTATCTGTTATCCTCAGCTCAAATTCTTCCGGAGCTATCGTTGTCCTTCGAAAGATACTTCGTGGCTGCTATTCGTAGTGTTCTTCATGGCACTAAGATAGTAGTTACTCCTTTCTCAATGTTTTCAACCTTGGACTTGAACCGAAGGTCCCGGAATGTGCTGAATTGCGGTGAGTTGAGTCATGTGGTTTCATAACCAGGTGATGCTCATGCCATCAGTACAGGATGCTGACCTTTAACCCAAGTTCTGTTTCGTTGGATCCTTAGGAATCTGTTCTACCTCAGGGTGGTTAGGAAATTCCAACTCTCATAGCCATAGGCTTTCCTTTGGAACCAAAAAGGGATCACAACAAGAGTGTTCTTTATGATTCCCATATCCTTGATCTTGACTCTGTTATACCTCTCGTTCTAGCATGGGTTCTACAAATGAGTATGATCTTGTGCATCCAACGTGATCTCAGGATTTTCCAGAGCACGTTCCTACCCTTTAGTTGCTTTCTGAACTCCGTCCGTTGTTTGGAAACCAAGTTGCATAGGTGTGTTGGATTCTTCCATTGCAGTTCCTCTTGAGTTCCGTGAAAACATTCCACCTTGGAATATCAGGAGAAACAAACTCCAGCACCTCGTTCATCTCTAGAACTAGGTCAAAGTTTTGTAATCCGCAGATTAAAGAAGTTTCACTAGCTTCTGTTCTGTTCTACCTTCGAGTATCACACTCTTTTATATCACGAGACCGTGTTAAGTTTCATAGCCTTACTGATGAAGTGGTGCTCTTACACCTTTTTACTCACCCTTCCGCCAAGCTTGAATGCTTGAGTGTGATGGGTTTGCGCTTTGAGGTGTGTATCAGATATTCCTAGCAATTTCTTATTGCTTTGAAAAATCTAAAGAAACCTCTGTATCCTTCTTAGCAATATCGATCACCCGGTCTCTATTCAAAGTTGGTTGTGTTACCAAATCTGTTCATTACGGTGCACATCCTCGGTCAGAGAGTTAGGTTCATGCCAAAGCTCTCCAGACCATATCAGTTGCTTAAAAAAAAACATGCCTCCTTTCGATTTCTAAGACATACCGGTAGGTTGTGATGTTCTGGTTGTCTTTCTAGAAGTATCACCAGGTTATTACCTGACCGTTATGTCTAAACAAGGGGTAATCTGGATTGCTCCTTTCTCCAAGGAACTCTGTTGGATATCCCGGACTAGTTGGTTGAGCTTAAACAATAACTTGGAGAGTTGAAAGGCAAAAGCTCCGCTTAACTTGTTCCTTTGATAAGGGATATCTAGTTTTTCCTCGTGTTGAAGCATGATAGTATCTCCTTAATGGCCATGCTGTCATTCTACCTTGATTTGATTTGGGCTATCGTCAGATCAAGTCCGGATTCAAGGATTATCTTGATGGTGCTTCTACTCATGGTGTTCTGCCGAGTACATCTTCATGTCCTATGTTCTGACCAATATTCTGCCTTGTTCATATCGCATATGAATCCCTCTTCTTGGAGTGTTTTCATAAGTGTGTTTTCGAGTCCATCGATGACATTCCTATTTTTTCCCAAGTTGCAAGAGGTTCATGCTGAACAAATGGCACTAATGTTGGAAACTTTTGCGAACCACCTTTGTGTCATCACGAAGTTGTGTTCTAGAGGTTCGAAGTGGCTTACTCCAGTCCATGTGCTTATGGTGAAAGTTGTCGCCGTGGATTCGAGTAAAGTTTTCTTGTTCCTTCGGGAATAACCCCAAGTTGGTCATGCAGGTGTAGATTACTCTTGAGACGGTAGGTTGTTACCTCCATCTATCCGAAGAAGTTTACATCCACACTAAGCCACTGACTGATTGTTCGTAAAGAGAAGAAGTCTATGAACTTCGTTATCTTTGTAATCATCTTCCCAACAAGGACTCTGATGTGTTTCATCGCAAGCAGTCCATGTAGGTGCAACCGTCTTCCACAAGTTGCTAATACATGAGTTCTGCGATCTCACTCATCTTCTCGAGTGTGGCATCGTAGTCCATATCTTGAGAATCCAACATACGTATCTCGTTGATAAACGGTGCAAGCTATTCGATCAAACACGTTGAGTCTCAGTTATTCAATCCACTAACCAGAGCTGAATCTCAAGCAGCAACGATGGTTGGTGTTTTCTCAAGGGTATTGAATTAGGTCTTTTCAGAATTCGGCATGGTTGATGTGGTGGTTGACACAATTAGCCGGAAGGCCTAATATCATATCTCTTTGAATTCGTAAGAACAACCACTCTCTGTGAGAATTCTTGTGTGACTCATTCTAGAAGTTTCCCTTCCCGTTCTTCCAAACCGGAGTTCATCTTCCACTTGATTACCTATAGAAGGTTTGTATAAGCCTGATATTGGTATCCAGAACATCCAGCAGAACCTGGAAGTTGATTCTTCCAATGTCTCTTCGTTGAACCTCCAAAACCTTAGTTCTCGTGAAAACTAGTTCCTCGTGAGAACATCTCTTGGTGTTTTGTAACCCCATTGATCAGTTTCCCTTTTCAAGTTGTTTATACTTGAAGTTCCGTTCATCTCACACATTGTGTGAATTTGTCAGTCACTCCAGCCAGGGAGTCTTAACCATGTGGTAGATGTATGGCTACGTCCAAACCACCATAGGAAAGAGATTGCCTATTCCTTCTGGTGTTTCAATCCTCGTTGGTTAACCAGCTTTATGGTGTTACCAAGAATACCTCCTTCATTACGGTGTTCCAACATTCCGTGGTTACCCATATTCTGTCGTGAAGTAACATCCCGATCTTTGACAAAGTTTTCGATGAAGTTTTGACGGAGTGAAAGTTCCGTTATCTTTCGTGTCCACTCCGAAGAGTGAACATGGTCCTATATCAAATTCTCTCCGACTCACGATTACAGTGTTTTCTCGTGATTTCCCTCGTCTAAGGATATTACATTGTGATGTTCAAGACCATCCTCTCCATCTTGGTATTCTGTTTGAAGAAACCTCTATGTCACAAGTTGTTCAACCTTTCTTTTCCAAAAGGATTTAAAGTCTTGTGCAAAGCTCATATTCTAAATCCTTTCAAGAACATTCATCCACAAACTTGAAACCTTCTTTTATTCCCTCCGTTATCTTGATGTATTTCATGCATGTTAACTCAACAGTTCTTTATGAACGTTCCTGTCATGAGTTACCCATGAGACACTCGATCTTCGTAAAGATCAGTTCCTAAGAGTTTTCCCTCTCACCTAAGGTGTAGCCGCTGGAGATCTTCGCAAGTGCTACGGATCAACCTCTTCGAGAAAAGAACCGTAAGGTTCGAGAAGATCGTTCAAAACCGGTGTTCCTTCTTTCTTCTCCTTCGGGAATCTCGGGACGAGATTCTTGTAAGGGGGGTAGATTTGTAACATCCCAATTTTGCTAAATTAGGGTTGTGGTGTTGTTGGCATCTCATACATGCATGAGTCAAAAAATTAAACCATGTTTTAAACAATTTGGTTTGTGAATTCAAATGGTTTGAGAAAATTCCAGCAAATAGTACTTAACAGGGGTTCCAAAATTTTGTATTGAAAAGTATTTCAATTTCACCAAAGCAATATATGGTGTGGTTGGAAATTTTGTGAGCTTTCCAAAAATATTTTTTGCCAAATTTTATTCTTGCAAAAAGGGGCTAAAAACTTTGTTCTCTGTACTCTTTTATAAAAGAAAAGGGCCATTTTGTAAAAACCCAGAGTTTCTAGGGGGTTTTTGAAAACCTCCTTTTGTCTTCTACCTTGGGACAGAGGGAGCAGCTGCGTGGCAGCTTGGCTACATCGCTGCCACCTCCAGCTCGACTCTCCCGCGACGATACCATGAGGTCGTCGTGATCTCTTTCCCCTCCTCCCTATTGGCCTCTCCTTGTCCTCTCTCTGCTCCTCTTTGCAAACTGAACCAAACCCTAGCACCCTACTGTACCCACGCCGCCGGCGAGCGCCGTCGCCTCGAGCCTCCTCGTGACCTGCTGCTGATTCTGTGAGCTCCGCCCGAACGTCCTCTACCTCCCTGTGTATGGAATCGAGCCGGGACGCCCTACGCCATCGCCACCGCACCCATCTTCCCCGCGGCCGGCGAGCACCCACCCGTCGTCGATTCGCCGCAACTGCTCCGCCCCTGCCTTCCCCGACCATGCCTTCGGAAGCGTGGTGAGCTCCCGGACCTCCCAGACCCCTCCGTTTCCCCTCTCCCCCTCTGGAGCTACCCGTCGCCGGAACCCGTGGTCGCCGCCGCGGTTCCTCGTCGCCGGCGAGCATTCCGGCGACCATCCGGCGAGCCAACGCCACCCTTAGGTTCCCCTCCACCTTCTCTTGCTAGTGGTACAATTTAATTTGGGTTTGGCGCGAGCAATCGATCAATTGCTTGATCGGCAGAGGAGATTGTCTTCCGAGTGATGTCACTGTGACGTCACTATGACGTCACAAATCTCAATTTCTTAAATTCCAGAAAATAATAAAAGTTGTTAAATTAATAACTTCATTTTGGTAGCTCAGAAAAATATGAAAAATACATGGTTGAGTTCAGAAAAATATTTGGAACCCAAAAATGTCACTTTCATACATGTTTAACACATTTCATTTTTGGACATTATTTTAATATTGTTTATTCAATTTAAAATAGAAAAATAAGTTTTTATTCACTAAAATTAGAAAATTAAAAGTTATATACCAAATTGCTCAAAATGACAAATGCAATCTAGTTATGATGTTTTCAAACTCATTTGAGCTTTTAAAATGGTACTCACGTTCAGAATCGTCCGAAACCCCCTCCGGGGTCCATTTCGGGCAAATTTCAATAAAAATGCATAACTGACATACGAACCCTAGCAAACCAACGAACATGTTTAGGGCTTTATTTCAGTGCATTAACTTGCTCATGCATACATGTTTAGGTCCATTTCGGGCATCGATGCCATGATTGATTGTTGTTCCTCTTTTCGGTGTTGTTTCCCCCTCGGTAGAACGTGACTCCGAAGTGAAGGCCAGCAGTCCAATGGCGAATACTTGATCTTAACCGACAAGTCAAGCACATATTCCAGAAGATCTTTATCTGGTTTTCTTATAACCAAGGCAAGCATAACCTCTTATCTGCTCATATATGCTTTCAACCACCATTTGATTCTCGTACTTTGCATTCGGTTCCAAAGTATTTGATGCTAGTAGATATAGTTCACCTATATACTGCATTGCCTCAATATCCTGATCCACTGCTCCTAGCCGCCATAGATTTGCTTGTGCGCATCGCCAGAGCCTCATACCTGCTTCGCTTAGCTTTACATGCTTGTTTACCTCTGCTCCATCCGGTTGATGAATCAGAGATGCGATAACCTAGTATGATATGATGACATGGTGAGATGAGCACTGTGTGGTTAACTTGATTAAGGCTTGCACGGAAGGCCACTTGGGAAGTGGTTGTTCGTTCCGTACTCGCCAACCCTAGGAGTAAGGTCGGACGCAGAAGCCAAGACTGAGCGTACAACCACGCGCGATGGCCATGAGCCTCGCCGACCGACTAACTTAGTTGGCTTTATCCATGAGTCACGTAGTTTGAGATTTCCATTCGGCACCGCAAATAAAACCTTTTAAACGGTTTTGAAAACAAAATGCTCCGCTAGGGCGTGACCGGGGCCAAGTGATGGACGTACACGGATCTTGACCCCGCCTCACAGAGACAGGTGCCGTCAGGAGGATGGCCAACTCCCTCTTGACGGGGTGGCCCTGTCTTGGGTTGACTCATGGATAGGGTTGGGTGAGGTAAAGGTCGTGGCCAGCCACCCTCTGCCGCGTTCCATGGAAGAGCGTACATGTGGCGCTAAGAGTCGGATGGTACGTGTGGGTAAAGTGTACCCCCTGCAGGGATAAATCTTTTCAAGAAGCCGTGTCCGCGGTTAAGGACGGCTTGGTGGAAGTAATTTGGCCATAGATGACTTGAATATGACGTAAAAGATGTTGACAAGGCATGGAGGAAATAGATGAAGGGTGCCTCCCCGGAAATGCCGGGAGGGGTGATCCTTGTAGCATGTGAGATGCTGGGAATTGATATTGGTGGTTTTACAAGATGATGATTTCAGAAGTTGAGTAGTCTTCTCATCTGTTTTGTAAATACTCCTTTAGATGTGCTATTCCTCCTCGATTTGTAAAACAAATATTGCTTTACGCAAATCAGCCTTTCATAAAACCCATTCTGAAACTAGCGGATATATAATAGGTTAATTAAGTCTTGTTGAGTACCTCCCGTACTCAGGTTTGCTTATTTTGGTTCAGGAGAAGAACTCCATCGGTGGTGATTCAACGTGGACATCGACGAGTAGTTTGGGGTTCCCAGGTGGCAGCTGGAATCTATGGGCTGGGACGTCGCCTTATGTTGCGGCCTCTTAGGCCTTTTTGGTTCTTGTTGATTAGCAACATAATTTGCTTTCCGTTGTCTGATGTAATGTTGGGTCGTGTGACCTCTGCTTGTAAGCTATACTCTAGTAACACTTGTTTAATACAGCTTCATGTTTAGAGTACTGCTTTGATCGGTTGTTGGTTTCGAGCTCATTGTTATACAGTTTTGGCTATGCCTGCATAGTTGTCGCAGTCGAGGGGTTGTGGAGCCGATGATCCATGTCCGAGCCCACCTGTCGATTTGATCGGCCTGGGGCGAGGTAACCCCAGTAACCCTCGATTGTTGTTGCACTTTCTGGACACATAGCAGCTCTGTATAACTTTGGTCCCGTTCCTTCAGTTTCATCCGACTCGTGGACGCTTGGGTATGCATAATTGGTTATGACTAGCATGGATACAAGGAGTAGTAGACCGGGGATCCGGACTACGTGCCGATGAATCCGGTCTGCCTGCCGTTGTTTGTTGCGGCCGGGGCTGGTAACCCTGAAGCCCTTGTGAGTCCATGGCTAGGAGCACATAACAGTATGTATATCTCGGGGTCCGGGGTCTGACATATATCCTAGAAGGGAATATGTAGAAGTTCGATAAATAAACTTATAGAGTTGTCCCGTAGAAGTCAAAACCCAAAGATGTAGAAGGACCATAGGAAGTAACCAGTGGAATAGGTTGTAGTCATTTGTAGGAAAAATTTAAAACTCGAGGAAACTCGAAGATATTTTCGCTAAATAGATGAGTCTAAATCAATGTACACTATGTTGTACAAGTTTGTTTGAGCAGTATTCCTCTTGAGACCATTAGATTGAACCAAATGGAATCCTAAACATAGACAATATCCAGTGTACCAGAAGAATCTTATTGGTTATTCATCTCCCGGTGGATGTACCAAATGTTCTTCGGGGAGTTATGAGAGGTGGGAAACCATACCTATTTATTGGAGAATGAAACTTGGTATCCACTATGTGGTGGAAATACCGCGTGTTCTTCGTGAGACCATTAGGAAGGCCTAGTAACAAAACAGAGTTGTCATAACAACAGGCTTAGTATTAGATTATTATGCAAGACCGTGGAAGGTGAACAATCAAGATAAGAGGCTACACATGCCAAGGTCAACACAAGAAAATAGTTGTCAAGAATCAACGGTCTACAGAAGTTCTCTCTACCATTTTTACGTCAGAGAGATTGAACTTCGGGACGAAGTTCTTGTTAAGGGGGAGATACTGTAACATCCCAGTGTTTGGGAGGTTATAAGGATTTAAATATAATATGTGCATTTGCAAAGCATGCATCTAAAAATACGGGAAATTTTGGCACGAAAGTTTAAACAAACCAAAGTGACCAATGTTTCACTTGACATGATGAAATAGGTTTAAATCATCTGGTCAGGAGTACATTTGGAGTGATATTTATAACATATTATCTCTACAAACTAAATCATTTGATAAAACAAACCATAATTGGTTGTGACCAACACAAACTATCAACAACCTTAACCACAAGTCTTTAAGTGACTTGGGATAATTCATTAGGTATCTAGAACTCAAAGAGGGGTGAGTATCCAAATCACATATGTGATAATCACACCTCCACAAGAAAGTAATACACAATTGAACCAACACATCAGTAGAGATAATGTATTCTTTAATCGTGAACTCTTAAGTTATCAACAATTCACACAAAATCTTTCCAAATTATTTAGTAACTATTAAGTAATTCCTTGCAAGTAAATATAAAGATTCAATAGAAAAAAAATGATGAAACAAGTGTTTACTCAAAACCCACAAGTGGGAAATGACTTGATAATTGTATTAACATATTTATCGAATATGTACATATCTCATCAACCATAAAAGAAGTACCTAAAAGAAGAACTAAATCTTCTTAAACTACTGTTAAACCTTAATCATTACATAGGATCTTTTCAACCTCTATGTCTGCATTATATTTACAAAAGAAGGATATAAAGTAAAATGATGACACCTGAGAAAACAATTAACAACTATGACATAGATCATTACACCCCAATAACCTTCACATGCTCATTATTTCCATCATCTTATACAAGTGAGCATATGAAATCTCAACACATAAATGAACCATTTGATCAACTTACTATCTAAAGACATCATTCCACAAACACTCCAAATTTATATTCAAATCATCATTCAACAACTAAAGTATCTCTGGATACAAGTAATGAATAACAACAAGTTATAACCTCTACTAGAGGAATTGAATTGAAAGCCATGTAAAACCAATCATGTATGAGTCAAGTACATATCTTATGAGCAATACAATAAGAAATGTATGGAAGGAAAATAAAATCTTAACTAAGTCTTAATCAAGATCTTTCTACTTTGTCTACATTATCTTGTTTTCCAATCTTCTCTGAATCATTCTGCAAGGGAAGAAACTCACCAGAAATGAGGAACTACCACAAGAAGGTCTTCAGAAGGATTCTCTAGAGTATTCTAGAAGTGCTATTCCAATCTATCATAAGAGTATTTGGAAACGCTTATATCCTGATATGATCTCATTAACTCCCCTTGAAATAGGGTGATACTCCAATGTTAGTGTTATATAGAAGTAGTTTGGTAACAAGTCTTGCAACCTTGTTAACAAATCACTTTTGTATAACCAAATAATTGAGTGTCATACACAAACAAGCAAAAGGTTGATAATTTAGCACATCTCAGCCTATTGTATATGAAAAGTAATTTGGGGCAAGCCTTGCAAACTTGTTCACAGATTCTTCTTATATGCATAAGGAAAATTGATGATATAAAATACATCTACATTTTGTTATATAAAAAACCATGATCCATAGAAGGAGAAGTATAACAAGGAGAAAATAATAAACCACATTATAACTTGAACCACATATACAAGTTATAAGTAAGTAAGAAACCAAGATAAGGAAGAAAACAAGCAACATGTTGAAATCCAAGTGTTTGATGTTATATAAGAATAATTTGATTACAAGGTCAGATCAACCTTGTGAACAGAATATTCATGTAAGCATTAAAACAACTGAGTTTCAATAAGTTAATCTTCATCATAATTGAATACACCACAAGAATGAAATGGTTATGGAATCAAATGAATTCCTTTCATCAGGAGATACAAATTTCTACTGAAGTTAGTATCTGGGAACCACTCCATATATATCCTATGAGCTTTAGTGGTGAATTTCTAAAGTCAAGAGAACAATAAGGAAGAGAAAACACTAAAGTAATTCCAGAGATGATCCTTCTTGCAAAGGACCAAGGCAATGTATGAAGACAAGTGGTAATTAGAGACAAGTACATCAGGCAACAGAAGACCACAAGAATCAACACTGCCTCAGGAAGGGAGTATGAGAAATTATCCAGTGAATCATTAGATCTTTATCACCCTTAATACAAATGGAGAATAACAAGAATTCATCCATACACCCCACATGTAAATGATTACATGTTCTGAAACAAACATGGGATAATATCCATATTGGAACATATGTGGAAAACAAGCAAATAATATTCCAAAGCCACACATGTTTTCCACTTGATCAAGTGCTGAAAATAACAAAACATGGTGTACATACATCCAAGTAAAATGTCAACCAAATTTATTGAGAGTTTCACTTGTGAAAATAACAAAGCCACTTAACGGAAAACAAGTTCCTTCACCCATTAAAATCATTTTGTTTGACATAGAATAAAATTCCCTATTAAGTGGTTATCATTTCGATGCATAGAAACATTGCCATGTAATGTTATCAAATTATTTCCTATAAGAATTTGTATCTAAAATTGTCCAATCAAGTTATACCACGTTGTTAAAGCACATGTTTGTTGTGTGCTCAGGATAATTTTGTCTATGATAATTTTAAAGCCATTTAATAAATGAAATGGAGAGGAATAACAAAAACCACTTAATTTAGCACCCTAAGTATAAAATTTAATCTTTCTCAAAATTGAAAAAGAAAAACATGGTGAGCTTGGAAATTTAATAAGGATTCCAAAACTGATTTTTATCCTTTTTTATATTTAAAGAAAGGCCCCAAAACAGTGTTTCTTTTAAACAGAAGGACCAAATTGCAATATCTAGAAAGTTCAGGGGGTTATTGAAAATCACCATTTCTTTTCCTCTTTCTTCTTCCTTTGCCAGAAGGTAGAGGAGAACGCCGCCGTGGCTTTGCCACTGCCACCTCCTGCTGCCGCCATTCCGCGAGGATAATACCACCGAAGGTGGCGTCTACATATCTCTCTCTACTTCCTATCTCCCATATCGCTCGCTCTCTGTCTCTCTCTCTCTTTCCCTAAATGAACCAAACACTAACCCTAGCCGTACGGCCACTGGCCTTTACTGTCGTCTCCGGCCATCCCTGGAAAAACCGAGACCACCGGGAGCTGCGCCTCGCCTTCCTCTACCTCCCCGCTGAGTATCACTTTCCGGGACGCCGTGAAGCCACCGAATTTCATCATCACCCTCAACTCCGGCCGCCGGCCGATTGTCGACTTCGTCGTCGCTCAGGACATCTTCGTGCTACACCGAGCCTCTCCACGTGCTCAGGGTGAGCTCAAGCTCCTCACAGTACCTCCCGTTTTGAAGTTGAACCACGAATTCCATGCTTTCACCGTGCACCGCCGCCGGACGCCGCGCCGGTGGTCACCGGGAGCACTCCGGTGACCATTTGGCAGAAGCGCCGCCACCTACGGGGCGGCCACACTCTCCTCTATCTTGTAGCAACAACCAATTGCATCATATTCGACTACATCGCGCAATTGCAATCCATCTGAGAGAATCAAGCTCGGGTGAGGCCATTTGTGACGTCACCATGACGTCACGGTACTTTTCATTTTTCTTTTTCTTTTATTTTTGATTTAAAATCAAATATGATAGGTGGGACCCACCTGTCAATTTAAAAACAGAAAATCAATTAAACTTAATAAATCAATATCTTTTAATCTACTTATCACAAAAATTCAAATTAAATATGTAAATGTTCATAAAAATTAAACTTATATATTTATCAAATTTTCAGAACTGTTTGATAAAGTTTAAAATTAAACATTTTCTTTAATTAAATTAAATCATTAAAAAATGTAAAAATAATAAATAATTCATAAAATCAGAAAAATACAAGTTATATACCAAAATGCTCCAAATGAAAAATGCAACACATCTATGATGTTTTCAAAGTCATTTAACCAAGTTTTCATATGTGCAACATTTTGCCTAGTCATTTAATTCATTTAAAATTAATAAATTTATAACTTATTCAAATCTTTTCAGAAAAGTTTAAATGATATACCAAATTAAAGGGAAAAACATTCTCAACTAAAATATGTCAAACAAAAAACATTTTGTTTAACTTTTAAAGTTGTTTCTATAAGTATACTCATATTCTATAATATTCCATTATAACCAGAAATACCTACCACAACATTATTTTCCTTATTAATAAAACCCTAGTGTTTTTTTCACACCTACTAACTATATCATCACAAGTCAACAGAAAGTTATGTGATGATAGAGTTAGTTGTATTAAATCATCATTTTTTCAATTAAACTCCTTATCATTAACTCTACACTTTTGAACATAAAATCAAACATGTGTAATATCTTTTCTGTAGTTTTTTTTCCATATGTTATTGTTTTCTCGTTTAATCATGGGATAACACTTTTACTTAAACATAATAAGAATTGTTTGCTAAGTAAAAGTGAAACACATGTAAGTCTAAAAGAAGTAATAACCACATCACCCCACGTAGTGAAACATTTCACCTAAAACCTGTGTGAGTAAGTTTTTGTGTCAAACATGGCTTACACTTGTAAGCTGGGGAGTTTTCCAGGGTAATTCATGATGCATCTCATTACTATGAATGTATCATCTTGCCAATGTTTTCTGTAGTCCTTACCGGGACTACTTTGCTATCTTTCACATGTCGGGATTCTTTACGCGACCCTCAAACCCGAAGACATGGTTTATTATTGTTATTTCAATCTCAGGCAAGTTCATCACTTGCTCATATCCTTTCCAGTCTTTCATAACGAACTATTTGCAAAAACCCTATCGTATTACCACCTATGCTCAAAAGAATGCATGATCCTATTTTTTATAATAACATGACTAATTGAATGACTACCCGAGTGGTAGTGTTCTGTTTGGTGGGCGGATGAGACCATGGTAAGATGAATAGGTTAAAGGAAGGTTCCATCTACATGGGAAAATATTACTTAGGAATTAATCACAAATGCCGTTAGAACTCGGTGCGCCGTAAATACCGCGTTGACCATGGGTCTTCTATGGGGGGAGTAAGTCAGCTGTGATCTTCTCTCGTCGCATGTCAACGGGCTGCCAGAGACGTACGCTGTAGGTCTTGCTGGACTACATGCACATGGGTAGGAGCCCTTACGTCCCACAGATTCTGGGGTCTATGAGTGTCTGTCACGGGTGCCTAGGTCTCCATCGTGAGGGGTAGAATCAGGGGTTCAACCTGCTGGTGGAAATGGGTGGGCATGCATTGTGCGGAGAAGCACGGTTTAGCTTGGACCAACAACCGGGCCCCACACCTGCGTGGGAGTGGACAGGAATGTACACCATGTTGTGCAACATGGTCTTGGTCTCCCATGGGTAAATTAACGCACCTCTGCAGAGTGTAAAAGGATGTGGCATGTTACCCCCTGTTCCGGGAAGGAACTGCGAACGCTACAGGAAAGGCAACTCCATGAAGTTCTAGTCCTGTGATGGTGTGGCGTGCATAGTTTTCGGAATTAAAAGCAAACTCTTGAAGAAAGATTTAAAAAACCTTGCATTAGCTTATGACTCTTTCGAGTCTAAAGCTGTAGTTAGTGGATCAAACTACCCACTATATATCATGAACTTACTGAGTAACGCTCGTTACTCATTCGTTCCCGTTTGACCCCCTACTTAGAGTTGAATCCCTACGGAAGCCGTCATCGTGAAGCCATCGCTACCCCATGAAGCTAGGTGGAGTGATCTATTACTTAGTCGGTAAAGCATCATCATCAACAACGCTAGTGGAGGAGAAGCTATCAAGGCGTAGGTAGAGTCCATTCATCGAATTAGATTCTCTTAAGCCATAGATTAGGGCTGACATCAGCCGTAGTGGATTAGTTCTGAGCTAGAGTTTTTCTCCAGCTTGGAGCTTCGTATTGCTTCTTCTGTTGTTTCATTTGCATGAGATCTTCTTTGATTCTTCAAGGAGATTCTCAAGATTTTTTAATGAATTTTGTATCCTATAGCTCTGCATGGACCCGCTGTGTTTCTGTTGTACCACTCTGAGAGATGTAATATTCACGGATAGATCCTTCTGTGAGTATTATGTGACCGACTTGCGCACTACACATGAAGTGGTGTGCTGGGTCACCAAACCCATGATGAATGGCTTGCGGCAAACAATATCACGATCAAGTGAGCAAATAAATAAAGCTATGCTCCCTGGCAAGACGCTGAAAATAGTCTTGATGATCCACAAGTATAGGGGATCGCAACAGTCTTCGAGGGAAGTAAAACCCATATTTATTGATTCGAGAAAAGGGGAGCCAAAGAATATTTATTAGCCTTAACAAATGAGTTGTCAATTCAGCTGCACCTGATAATAGACTTGCTCGCAACAATTTATCAGTGGTAACAGTTTTATAGCAGCAGTAGAAATAAAATAACAGTAGTAGTAAAATAGTAACAACAGTAGCGATCGCGGAAAACAACTGTATGGGAACTACCGTAGGCATAGAGGGAATGTATGGACGGGCATTGCATGGATAACATAGGTCATGTAATAATCTAACATGGGCATTGCAGATAATAATAATAAAGCATCAAACATGTAGGCAAACCATAGGCATGTGTTCCAATATAGTCATACGTGCTTGCAATGAGAAACTTGCAGAACATCTTTTTTCCTACCAGCCCGTGGCAGAGGGGCCTCTAGGGATACTACTGGTAATTAAGGTGCTCCTTTTAATAAAGCATCGGAGAAAGCATTAACACACCGTGAACACACGTGATCCTCACATCATAGCCATTCCCTCCGGTTGTCCCAATTTCTGTCACTTTGGGGCCTCGGGTTCCGGACAATGACATATGTAAACAACTTGCAGATATGATCAAGAAACATAATTATACTCATGAAACAATAACATGTTCATACCTGAGATCATGGAACTCGGTCCCTAGTGACAAGCATTAAGCATAACAAGTTGCAACAACGGTAGAAAACACTAACAATGGTGTCGTGGGATAATCACGGCAGACGTTACCGGGGGTAACTTATCTTGGGGCAAGACGACACTGGTGTTCGGGAGAGGTTTTAGCTCAAAGGAAAACATGATGATATGCGATCTGGTAGCCGGCAAGAAAGTCGCCGAGTCTCCGATCTTGATATATTAATCTCAACTCTCGTGTTACGCTGGATACTCGATACCTCGCGATATTGCTCGAACTCTTGGATCTCTCTAAACTAGACCTAGGGGCCGCCTTATAAAGCACCCAGACACCCTGGCTTGCCCTCCAAGGCGCACCCTGAATCCTACCTGGACACCGCATACAGAACCCTAACTTTCCTTACCGTAACCCACAATCCGGGTTACCAGGCCTACAAACTTGGGCCCTCTAAAAGTTCCTTTATCCTTAGTCGGATCTCACGCAGTGTCCTTTGGGCCGAGTTACACCTTGGCGTTGGCCTACCGGGTTATCATCCCTCCATCAGTAGTCCCCAGAATAGCCTGGGCTTCACGGGATCCTCCTTGAAGCGCTTGCTATTCCCTGTAAAAATATCAGACGTACAAATCCAAAGAGGCCGGGTTAAGGTGCTTTGATAAACAGCTAGGCCTAACTCCAAGGTGGCCATATAGTAACCCGGCTTTCTCTAGGTCCTTCTTTACTCTTTCCGGGTCAACGCTCTGATAAGAATGTCAAAGATCCGGCTTACTTTACTCGATAACTGATCCTGATATTGCGGAGAAGATCCCCTCCTTATCTCTGTCCGGATATCTCGCCCAGCACTTAAAGCATATCTCATCAAATCAGGCAGGTATCCGTTATTCCGAAATTTCCGGTTCCCGTCCATTGGACTAGGTTTATCCGCCCGCACCCTTATAAATAGGTACTTAGGGGTTAACCTAACCCCAACAGCTCATTGACCCCTTTTCCTCCTTCTCTTCACTTCCGCGCTCAAGCTCGCAGAGCACCGCCACAGAGACCTCGCGCGCGTCACCGGAGCCAATCCGCCGCCGGCTACGCTCAGCCACGGCTCTCCCCACGCCGCCGCCAAGATCCGCCACCGCGCCCTTGTCCTGCCCGCCGGGAATCGCTAAGGGGCACCAGGATTGTGCTATTTGCCTCCACCGGGCTTCACTTCAATCTCCTTCAATAAGTTCCTTGTATCCATCAATTCAACCTCGCAATTTTTCGATTTACTCTAGATTGGATCTAGGTCAACCCGTGGGCCATTTTTCTTGTCGCGCCGGATTAGGTCGCCTAGATGCTTGCTAATTCCTCCAATAGCTTGATTGATGGTCACACACCACTCTCCTATCGTCACTAATCATCAATTTCTCCGTAGAATCGTCCGCAACTTTTTCAATCTAGATCCATTTCGCCAAAATTTTCCGCGCCTGTCATTGACACCCAGAAAATCTTCTTCTTCCGGTTCTTTTGTTTGCAGTAGATACATGGGCAATCATCCGTCTTCCTCAAACACCTTTCAATACGTAAGTACCCCATAGTTTTTATAATGATGCTTGATACCCGGATAACTTGTAACCTTGCTTTGTAGAGTGATACCCGGATAATTCTTAACTTCCATGCTTTCTTGATACCACTCGCAAATACTCGGATAGCTCATGGTTTCCGAGTCTTACTTCTTGTACCTTTTTGCCTTGTGTTTTGCAGGTTGATCCCATGGCTCCCAAGAAGCAAGGGAAGCAGTCAGCCAAGGCCAAGACCTCCAACTCCATATCCGCCAACTGGGCGCGATCCACGGTCACGAAGGCCAAGCTAGAAGAGCTGGCCGAGTTAGGAGTTCTCCCTTCTCAAAAAGATATCCATTGGAGGGTGCCGGGTGACGAAACCCGGCCCACCCCTGCCGACGACGAGGTAATTTGCTTCGTCGAACACGTGACTCGGGGATTCCGTCCCCCGGGTCACCCTTTCTTTCGTGAAGTCCTGAGCCATTACGGCCTCCGGGTATTCGACATAGGGCCTAACTCTATGTTGAATATAACCCATTTCATTGTTCTATCCGAGTCATACTTGTGCACTCCGCCAAGTTTGGCTCTCTTTACTGAACTCTTACAGTGCAAGCCGTGCCGCGAAAGCGGTGACGGAGCACTTCTCGCTTGCGGCGGGGTATCCATCCAGCGCCGTAAGAACTCACCAATGCCAACCCTTAATCTGAATTCCCACGTTAAACACTGGCAATTATCCTTCTTTTACTGCCACGACACCTCCCCACCCGGCGAGAAGAAACTGCCGGGTTATTCGGAGGGCCTCCTCGACATTTCCGAGAAATTCAACGCTTTTGTCCCTGACTCGGACAGGGAGGCAATCCAGCCCCTTCTCTCGAAAGTATCTGTCTTATCCGCCCAAGGTCTCCTTGGGCTCAATCTGGTCAAGACATGGGTGGATTTCCGGATCCAGCCCAACTCTATTCGCACTAAGCTGATGTGCGATTACTCGGGGCACACCACGGACGCGCTCCGATACTCCACCAAGAACTACACAGCCGGCGACACCAACAAGACCATCAAGGGATTCTTGACAGAGAAGTCGGAGGTGATCAAGAACATCGCCGGGTTACCGCCGTTCACCCGGGAGAATCCGGCTCCATCGGTGAGACCCAATACTTGTAGGCCTATTCTCACGCTCAACTTGACTCAGCCACTAATTCTTGCGTCCATGCTTTTATCTCAGGCTGACGACCCTTTCTGGAGCGTCGAGACCTCTCCTACTACCGGAGACCCGGAAGAAGAAGACGAGCCGGCTGACAATGATGAGGGTATTTATCCGAATCTTGTGTCATCCTCACTTGCATAATTTTCCTCTCATTTAACTTTTTCCATCGATACATACTCGGCTTGCAGGGCTGGAGGACGAAGACGAGACGGATGAGGAGGACCCGGAGGCCACCGAGTCTGATCAAGAAATAACAGTCGGGGCCAAGAGGAAGGCCAGAGGAGTGGTGTCCAAGGTTCCTTATTCCACCATGTCTTCCGAACCCTACTCTTTTGATAACATGCGTAAATTTAACCAACAGTTTTCACGCTCGTCACACTTGAAGGATCCTCTTCCGACCAAGCGCAGGGTGACCCGGAGTTCACCGGGCGACGATCCCCTAAACCCGGGTATCTCCACCTCACCAAACCGCCGGGCTGGTACTCCTCCTCCTCGCCCCTCCAAATCTCCTCGGCGTCACCCCTCCCCCAACCATCCTTTGGCCGGGCAGTTCAGGATTCCGCTATCAGCTCCTATGACAATCTCATCGGCTTCCAGCAGTGAACTCCCTCCGGATTACGCTGTGAACACCGGGTAAGTCTCCACTATATGATATCCTCGCGCACTTTGATTATTTTCATCCGCTGTTGTTGACTATTCCTCTCTTTTCCTTAGCGCCCAAGTCACGGTTAGTGACCCGGAGAATATGGAGACGGATAACCGGGAGACGGAGGGGCCGACTGATAACATGGATGCCGCAACTAGCGGTGATGCGGAGAACAACCAGGAACAAGGCCCCTTGGGCGATCCAGTTCACCAGGCCGCCGGGTCTCCAGAGTCATCTGAAGCAGTGGACGAGGAGATCGAGGTCCTGGACACGAGGATGGGTTCTCCAAACCCGGATACCCAGACCGTCCGGGTCTCGACCCCAAAGTCGGGGAAAGTTCACCGACCAAGCGACCAAGCTGCCGGCTCTTCTGGTGTCCGACCCGAAGACATGACGTTTTCCCAGATGCTCGAAGCCCTGCACACCTTGAGGGCCGATGAAGAAAATATCTTGGAAGCTTTAATAGCCAAACACGAGGTAAACCCGAATAATATTGCTTGTGTCCTTATCTAGTCCCCAAGTTCCGAGTGAATTGATTGATAATTTGCTTGGAACTTTACGGTATAACCGACTGATAGCTTGCTTTTTACCCGGCTAATCCTTCATTGCGTCCGTGCAGTCCTTCGTGACCCAATCTGAGAAGAAATTGGCAAAGGCCACCAAGCTCATTGAGAAGGAGGTGGCTCTGCGTGAGGCGGCCGAAGCTGAGGCCAGGAGGAGTGGGAAGATCACAAGGAGGTATAGGAGGAGGGCTCATGCAGCAGAAGATAATCTAACGAACCTTTCTGTTCAGATTGCTGATACGTATCGCGCTTTGCTCGGTATGATTCTTAGCATAATATTCATAATCCGGGTTATCCTTCTGATAAATAGCCGGGGTTTCCTTACTCGTATTTTCATTTCTTTCTGCAGGTCTGGATGAAGTAATGCCGGACGAAGATGATATTGCCAGGCTGAAAACCATCAAGAGCGTTATCCGGCAGCTATGTGCCGGAACCAAATGGATCCTTCAAGAACTACGGTGGTCGGGTGTTGGGCATGTCGACCTGAAGAGAATGTTGGACGCCTGCTCCACTATTCCCGAGTGGATTTGGCATTGGAAGCGCTCGTCCTGCCGGGTTGGAGTAACCCGGGGGCTTGCGCTGGCTAAAGCTTACTTCCCTAAGCTTGAGCCGGCCAAGCTGATGATCGGGTTTCCGGAATTCAACCGTGATGGGTCCAAGTTTTCCGCGAAGGATTTCAAGGCCATCCAGAAGGAATTCCGCTACCCGGCCAGCGTGATTGCTGACGGCTTGGATGTCAGTTCCATTGTCCCTTCATATGATGCTGATGGTGAAGCGGTTAAGTCGGATCTTCCCAAGCCGTACGATATGCTAGCCCGATGGAAGGAGGAAGCTGCCAAGTTGAGGGAGGAAGCCGCAAAAAAGAAGGCTGAAGCCGATTCTGCGCCTGCTACCTCCACACCAGTCGTCCCTCCTCCTGCGTGAGCCGGCACTGCTGCTGATCCGGGTGCTGCTGCTACCAAGAGTAATAGCAAGGGCAAGGAGAAGATGGACGCTGCAGCCCAGAATGCCGAGTGATACCTGCTACCTGATGCCGTTTCGTATGCGTCAATCGGCCAATGGGCCGTTTAAACAATCATTTTCTTATGATGCGCCTGTGCACCTTTGATACTAGTACCGAAATTTGTAACGCACTTTAAGTTCTTGATACACCTTGTGCCTCTTCTGAACGTTTGGATGATTTATTTATCTACTTTTGAGCCCACTTGTTCTTGATATCCGACTTTCTTTATGGTTCCTTTTGTGAGACTCGGTTTCCGATTTTCATGGGTTTTGACAAGCGGACTTTTCTCTAAGTCCCCAAGTCCCCAAGACTCGGATGTTTGGGTTTTTTGAGCTTTAGAAACTGAGCAATTTTTTCTTTTTCAAAATCCTTAGTCCCCAAGACCCGAAATTCCGAGTCTGGGATGTGTGGTCTTTCCAAGAGAACAAGTTGTTTGCTGCTAAGCCCAAACCCAGAGCAGTTTCACATAGGTATTGAAGTTATGCTTGATAAACGTTGAGTTTCCGGCTATTAGCCTTGTACTCTGCCTAACTTGTGGTTTGGATGACCCTTTTGACTATCTTGTACTATAAGCCGGCTTTCGCGTGGATATCATGTTGTTACATCTATACGAAAACAGAGTCAGGCAAGTCCCATTGGGCTTCATGGCTGATTGTAATCGTAAGCGAGCAAATCATGCCACTTTAGTGCGAGTCACATCGAGCTTAAGTAAGAAAAGTCAAGAAAATTTGGCTCCTTTGTCCGGTTATAAGATTGCAGCCGTACTCGTTTGCGAGTAATCGGCCCTTATAACTCATAGGCATCAAGGCCGGGTCATTGAGTTTGTAACTGTGCTATTCGAGCAATCAGCCCCCAAGACCTAAATATATGCAACATACTAAGAGTGAAGAACATACGAATAACCACCTCTTTATTTGATATGAGAAAGTTAGGTCAGCAAGCCGCCTCATTAAAAACCCATTTAGTCCCCAAGGGTACCCTAGATAGGAAAAGAGTGCGTCTGAAACCTGCTGCCTGTTACATCGTGCAATTCCACTTGCCAATATAGTCTATACTAAGTATAGTAGGGACGTAGCTGAGCCACGTTCCATGGTCTGTCTCTTTCTTGCATAGATGAAGTGGTATGAGCGGTGTCGTTAACTGTAGCCGACTCTTCCCTTGCGTCTATCAAGTAATATGATCCGTTGTGCAGATTCCGACTTATGATAAATGGTCCTTCCCATGGAGGTGATAACTTGTGTTTTCCTTCGTTTGACTGTACCAGGCGTAGAACCAGGTCTCCTTCCTGAAAGACCCGGGTTTTCACGCGCCGGCTATGATACCTCCGTAAATCTTGCTGATATATGGCTGATCTTTCCAGTGCTTGTTCCATTTGTTCTTCTAACATATCTACGGCGTCCTGCCGGGTCTTCTCGTTCTCCACCTCGACGTAAGCTGATACTCGAGGTGAATCATGAATAATATCACTCGGCAACACCGCTTCCGCACCATAAACCATGAAGAACGGTGTCATCTGAGTAGATCTGTTAGGTGTAGTGTTGATACCCCAAACCACGGAAGGTAGTTCTTCAACCCATGCACCAGCAGCTCTGATGCACGGGACTCGCAGTCGTGGCTTTAGTCCACGAAGCAACTCCTGATTTGCCCTTTCCACTTGTCCATTGGCCTGTGGATGAGCCACTGATGCTACGTCAAGCCGGATTCCATTGTTGCCACAGAACTTCCCCATCTCACCAAGGGACATGTTGGTTCCATTGTCGATAATTATGCTGTGGGGATACCCGAACCGATAGATAATTCTTTTCAGGAGAACTGCTGTAACTGCTTCACAATTGGTAACTGGCATAACCTCAACCCACTTGGTAAACTTATCAATAGCCACCAAAAGATGTGTCTTCTTGCAAGGTGACATGTGAAAGGGGCCAACCATATCCATACCCCAAACAGCGAACGGCCAAGTTAACGGAATAGTCCGTAATTCCATAGCCGGTACGTGGGTTTGGCGAGCGTACCTTTGACATCCGTCACACCTTGCCACCAAACGCTCCGCATCTGCTAGGGCCGTGAGCTAGAAGAATCCATGTCGATAAGCTTTGGCCACAAGGGATCTTGTGGATGCATGATGCCCACAATCGCCTTCGTGAATCTCCTTGAGAATCTGTCGGCCTTCTTCTGGTGCTACACAGCGCAAAAACACTCCTGCTGCACTTCTCTTGTATAACTCCCCATTGATGATGGAATAACCTTTTGCTCGCCTCAAAACTTGTCTTGCTAATACCTCCTGCTGTGGTAACTCGCCCCGTGATAGGTAGGCCAAGAACGTCTCTGTCCACTCGGGAACAGCGCGCACTGTGCCCACGAGCTCCAAATCCGGGTCTTGATTTGCCAGTTCTTCCTCAGACTCGGTTTTAACTGATGGTCGCCATAGTTCATCCAGGAAAACATTGGGTGGAACCGGCTCTCTGCGCGAGCCGAGTCTGGCGAGTGCATCTGCTGCCTCATTTTTTCTTCTGTCTATGTGCTCCACCTCATACCCGGAAAAACATCCGGCAACTCTATCAACTTCTCTGCGGTATGCTGCCATAGTTGCATCTTTTCTATCCCATGTTCCTGAGACCTGCTGTACCACAAGGTCCGAATCTCCGAAGCATCGTATCCTCTTAATGTTCATCTCCTTGGCTACCTTTAAGCCATGAAATAGGGCCTCATACTCGGCCACGTTGTTGGAACAATCAAAGTGAATCTGTAGCACGTAACTCAATTTGTCTCCTTTGGGTGATGTTAGCACCACTCCAGCTCCTGATCCCTCGTATTGCTTGGATCCATCAAAGTGCATGATCCAAGACTCGGAGTTTGGAGCCATGGTGGGCATGCCTGTGTGCGTCCAATCGTTAACGAAATCGACCAGAGCCTGAGATTTGATTGCTGACCTGGGCTCGTAGTTGATGTGATAATCCCCCATCTCTATCGCCCATTTGGCTATTCTTCCTGTTGCATCCGAGTTTCTGATGATATCCAACATCGATATCGAACTAACCACTGTTATGGGGTGTTCCTGGAAATACGGCTTCAGTTTCCGGCTGGCCATAAAGACCCCGAAAACCAGCTTTTGCCAATGCGGATAGCGCTGCTTTGCCTCTGATAATACCTCGCTGACGTAATAGACCGGTCTCTGAACCGGGTAACCTTTCCCATCCTCTTTACGTTCCAAAACAACTACCGCGCTAACGGCTCGGGGTCCAGCTGCTACATATAGCAACATAGGCTCCTTAGGACCCGGGGCCGCTAGGACTGGTGCTTCAGATAACTGCTTCTTTAGTGCCTCGAACGCCTCATCCGCCTCCTGATCCCACACGAATTTATCGGACTTCTTCAAGAGCCGGTACAAGGGTATTGCTTTTTCTCCGAGTCTGGATATAAATCGGCTCAAGGCTGCTACACAGCCCGTGAGATTTTGAACATGCTTCAAATTTTCCGGCTTTTTTAGACTTTGGATAGCTTTGATTTTATCCGGGTTTGCCTCAATTCCTCTCTCGGAAACGTTAAAGCCGAGTAATTTCCCAGCTGGAACTCCGAACACGCACTTTGTCGGGTTAAGCTTCATCTGATACCTCCTCAAGTTCTTGAACGTTTCCTTTAGATCATCGATAAATGTCTCCGCCTTCCTGGTCTTGATAACCACATCATCCACATAAGCGTGGACGTTGCGTCCAATTTGGTCCTCGAAGCACTTCTGAATACACCGTTGATAAGTTGCGCCAGCGTTCTTCAACCCAAATGTCATGGTTTTGTAACAGAAGGCCCCAAAAGGGGTTATAAATGATGTTTTCTCCCAATCCTCCCTCTTGAGCTTGATCTGATGATACCCGGAATATGCGTCCAGAAAGCATAATAGGTCACTTCCAGCCACTGCGTCTATGATCTGATCTATCCTCGGTAGCGCGAACGGATCCTTTGGGCAATGCTTGTTAAGACTCGTGTAATCAATGCACATCCTCCACTCATTGGTCCTTTTCATTACGAGAACCGGATTCGCTAACCAGTCCGGGTGAAATACTTCCATGATAAAGCCGGCTGTTAGCAAACGAGCAATTTCTTCTCCTATTGCTTTCCTTCTTTCCTCATTCATCTTCCTCAAGCCCTGCTTCACAGGCCTGGACTTGGGATCTACGTGCAAACTGTGCTCTGCCAATTCTGTGGGGATACCCGGCATGTCGCTAGGCGTCCAGGCGAACACATCCGCATTTGAACGGATAAACTCCACAAGTGCCTTCTCCTGCTTGCTGTCCAAGTTAGACTCTATAGCAAACTGCTTAGAGGGATCACCTTCAACAAAAGCTATCATCTTGGTGTCCTGCGCTGCTTTGAATTTTGCTCTCTCATCTTCGGTATTCGGCCTTTTCAATGTTGTTCTGTCATCCGGGTCTACTTGAGACCGGTAATACTTGAGTTCCTCTTTTCTGCAAGCCTGCTCAGCCATTACTGAATCTCCTTCATCGCACTCAGCCGCTATATCCCGGCTTCCATGTATGGTGATGGTCTGCTTAGGACCCGGGATTTTTAGCTGTAGATACACATAACACGGCCTAGCCATGAATTTAGCATAAGCCGGCCTTCCGAACAGCGCGTGATAAGGACTGCGCAACTTGACCACCTCGAAAGTGAGCCACTCAACTCGATAATTGTCCTTTGACTCTCCGAAAGCTACCTCCAATGCGATTTTCCCCTCGGGGCACGCTGAGTGACCCGGCACTATTCCATGAAAAATTGTTGAGCTTTTCTGTAGCTGAGACTCCTTGAGACCCATGCGTAAAAAGGTTTCCCAGTATAAGATATTGATGCTACTTCCACCGTCCATTAGGACCTTTTTCAACTCATAACCATTAACTTGTGGTGCGACTACCAACGCCAAGACTCCCGGGTGTTCTATCCTTTCCGGGTGATCTCTTCGGCTCCATGTTACATCCTGTTCTGACCATCTCAAGTATCCCGGAACAGCCGAGGAAACCGAGTTTATCGCTCGTTTCAGTATCTTTTTATCCCTGTTAGAAGTTCCTGTAGTATGCACATGATATTGTCCTCTTGAATCGTAAGTACGTACCATGCCGATGAAGACGCTGATCCGGCCGATTGTCACGATAGATCCAGATTCGAGGTGATCCGACTCTGGACCCCAGCCGGAATCGTCCACCATCTTCTCTCCTTCGCGGTCGGTGTAGATCTCGCCGATGACAAGATTCTCCATGTACTTCCGAGCTTCTCCCGTGATGTAAACACCTTTGGACGCAGGCCCCACGGTGGGCGCCAACTGTCGTGGGATAATCACGGCAGACGTTACCGGGGTTAACTTATCTTGGGGCAAGACGACACTGGTGTTTGGGAGAGGGTTTAGCTCAGAGGAAAACATGATGATATGCGATCTGGTAGCCGGCAAGCAAATCGCCGAGTCTCCGATCTCGATATATTAATCTCAACTCTCGTGTTACACTGGATACTCGATACCTAGCGATATTGCTCGAACTCTTGGATCTCTCTAAACTAGACCTAGGGGCCGGCTTATAAAGCACCTGGACCCCCTGGCTTTCCCTCCAAGGCGCACCCTGAATCCTACCCGGACACCGCATACAGAACCCTAACTTTCCTTACCGTAACCCACAATCCGGGTTACCAGGCCTACAAACTTGGGCCCTCTAAAAGTTCCTTCATCCTTAGCCGGATCTCACGCAGTGTCCTTTGGGCCGAGTTACACCTTGGCGTTGGCCTACCGGGTTATCATCCCTGCATCAAATGGATACCAGGCACTATGCCCTAACAATCTAGCATTATTACATGATCAATCTCATCCCATCCCTTCCATCCCTCTCATCCTACAACGATGTTTACTCACACATGGACGGGGGAATCATGTATGGTTGATGGAGAAGAGATGGAGGTGTCGATGGCGATGATCTCCTTCGAATCCCCGTCCCGGCAGGGCGCCAGAACAGGAACTTCTGATCCCTGAATCGAGGTTCGGGGTGGCGGCGGCGCTCTGTTGTGTTTCTGTGGAATATGACGAACCCCTCTCTGGTTTTAGGTTACGGGGCATATGTAGTCGAAAGGGGAGTCCGAGGGGGTGAGGGAGTGGCCCACACCACCTAGTGGTGCGGCCAAGGGGGGCACCGGGGGGTGGTGTTGCCCCCTCCTGGCTTCTCTCCTGGCCCCCTTCTGGCTCCCGGTGTCTTCTGGTGTTTTAGGACCAATGGGATGTTTTCTGGGAATTTTCCCGAAAGTTTATTTTTCTGCACAAAAACGAGACACCAAGGTAATTCTGCTGAACACAGTGTTAGTCTGTGTTAGTGGTATAAAAAACTCACGAGGTTAGAAGAAAACAATACGAAAAGTGTTCGGAAAAGGAGATACGTTTGGGACGTATCAGGGATGTTGATATGTCATAAACGTATCCTTCATTTCTGATGTTCCATGTTGTTTTCATGTTGTTTTCTACTTTTATGCTATTTTTATCGATTTTCCGGACTAACCTAATCACAGGATGCCACAGAGCGAGTTCCCTGTTTTCTGCTATTTTTAGTTTCAGAAAAGTTGTTCTGGAAATATTCTCGGAATTGGAAAATTCGAAGTCCGTAGGTCCTAAAATTACCAAAAGTTCCACGGAGTCCCAAAGAGACACGGAGGGGGGCCACAAGGGGCCCACACCATAGGGCGGCGCGCCCCTGGCCGCGACATGGGGTGTTGTGGGGACCCTAGGCCTCCACCGCCTTTGCCCTTTCGCCTATTTATACCCCCTGACAAAGTAACCCTAAAAATATACCACTTCGTCCCGAGAAACACCCGAGTCCGCGTCATCGTCATCCCAAGATCAAGAGGGTTCTGGAGCTCTTCCCGACACCCTGTCGGGAGGGGAATTCATCACCGGAGGGGTCTACACCACCATGCCCTCCTCCGAAGTGATGCATGAGTAGTTCATCCCTAGATTACGGGTCCATAGCTATAGCTAGATGGTTGTTCTCTCCACTTTGTACCTCATGTTTAGATCTCGTGAGCTTCCTCACATGATCGAGATCATCTTTATGTAATGCTACATGTTGTGTTTACTGGGATCAGATGAATGTTGAATGCCATGTCTTCTGATTATCAATCTATCATGTTATCTTCATGCTTATGTTATTTATGATTTTTCCATCTCTCCGTTTTTAGTAGATGCTCTGGCCAAGTAGATGCTAGTAACTCCAAGAGGGAGTATTTATGCTCGATAGTGGGTTCATGCCTCCTTTGCATCTGTGCTCGAGTGACAGAAACATGACGGATGGAGGATGTGCTGCTGCAATTAGGGAGAAAACAACGATGTTTACCTAGTTTACATTGTTTACATTACACACTTTTCTTACTGCGATAATCTGTTGCTAGCAACTTAATACCCAACGTTTGTTCGGATGATATTCAGAGGGTGGATTATTAGACATAGATACAGTTGGATGACGGTCTATGTATTTTGTTGTAATTCCCGCATGAATCACATAGTAATGTTTCTGTCTTGCATATGCACTACCAGGCAGACTTCATTTCTGTCAATTGCCCAGCTGTAATTTGCTCACCACACATGTTATTTATCTTTCACGGAGAGACACCACTAGTGAACTGTGGACCCTGGTCCTTTTTCTCATACTGATAATACACACCTTGCTTTCACACTGCTTTCATACTGTTACTACTACTTTCATACTATTTTCCTAATGTTTTCCATACCATATGTTTAACCTCTTCATGTTCAGCAAAACCGGTGAGATTGACAACCTCACTGCTTCGTTGGGGCAAAGTGATTTGATTGTGTTGTGTAGGTTCCACGTTGCTGCTGAACCGTTAGTGCGCCCTGCCATCTCAGCTGCATCAACCTTCTGAAGTTACTCCTTCCTCCTACTGGTCGATTCAACCTTGGTTTCTTTCTGAGGGAAACTTGCTGCTGCACTCTTCATACCTTCCTCTTGGGGTCTCCCAACGAATGTGTGTTCACACGCATCAAGCACTTTTCTGGCGCCGTTGCCGGGGATTTCAAAGTCATCATTAGAAAGAAGTCTCCCGTCAACTACACGCCATCAGTCATCTTGTGGAGGAAGTATGTCAATGTTGCTTACGTTGGGCATGTCGAAAACGAGTTGTATGTGGTAGAATTTTTGGAGTCAACCAACACTCAATCGATGTGTCTCTTTGGTAAGGCCAACGTGGGGTGGTTGTGGCATCATCTCTTATCCCATGTCAAAATTTGAACTTTCAAATAATTTTCCAAAGATCGTGTGTGTAGGGCTTGTGTTGAAGGAAAGATGCATGATTCTTCGCATCCAAGCAAGACAATTATTTCATCAAAGAGGATTCTAGAACTTCTTCATGTGGATATCTTTGGTGTCGTGCCCAAGGCAAGTCTTCGAGGAAAGAAGTATTTCTTGGTGATTGTTGATGACTACTCAAGATACACATGGGTCTATTTCTTCAAGTTGAAGAGTGAGACTCAACAAGCCGTCATCGACTTCTCCAATGAAGTTCAACACCAACACAATGTTCCATCATGGCTATTAGGAGTGACAATGGCTCCAATTTCAAGAACTACACCCTTAACGAGTTCCTTAGTGAAGAGGGTATTCGTCATGAATATTCCGCTGCATATACCCCTTAAAAAATGGTGTAGCCGAAAGGAAGAACTAGACTCTCTTTGATATGGCAAGGACCATGTTGGCGGAGTTTAAGTCTCCCCAATATCTATGGGCCGAAGCCATGTCCACCACTTGTCACTTATCTAATTGGCTCTACATTTGCAAGGGCTTAATGAAGACTCCATATGAGATACTCACAAACAACAAACCAAATATCTCCTACTTTTGTGTCTTTGGTTGTAAGTGTTTCTATTTGGTAAAAGGAGTTTGTTTGTCTAAATTTAAAGCTAAAACTATTGAGGGTACATTTGTTGGTTATGGTGCTGAATCCCACACTTATAGAGTCTTTGACAAGGCCTCACATATTGTCATTGAATCTAGTAGTGTGGTGTTCGAAGAAAATGATGGCTCCCAAGTGGCAAAATTTCGTGTTTCTGATGTAGATGTTGAAATACCTCAAGAAGCCATAGGAAGAATTGGCGTGGGATTTTTCCGCCCCATTGAGGAACACCTTGTGGCGGATCGAGAAGGACTATGCTCTACTCAAGTGGAGCCCTTGTCTACACTAGAAGAACATGCCAATGGAACAAGTGGTACACTATCAAAAGAACAAACTCAATACCCTTCTCTTGTTGACCAAGTTGCTACCCAAGATCCAAAAAATCCTATCATTCAATCTAGCCAAAATTAAGGCCAAGATCAACCTTCATCATCTCAAGTTGAAGCAAGCCAAAATGATGATCAAAGCCAACACTCCAGTCAAGACGGGGACCCAAATGATCAAGATGATTGACGTAAGGATACTTCCCCAGTCCTCCTAACGGGCCTACTCGGTCCAATTACACATAGAAGCCCAACATGTGGAGCCGCCCTGATCATCTAGAAGGCCCAGTTACGGTCCACCCGCGAGACTTGTGGTCCAAGAATCAGAGGTGCAACCGACATTAGCTTAGGGCTTTGTAACCTACCCAGGTCCGGATTCGGAACCCAACCTCCTATATAAAGGCTGGGAGACCCCCCCCCCCCCCCGGGGGGGGAAGGGATCTGATCTTTCTTCCACCATAGGCTTTGGCTCGCTTGAGATACGATCTATCTCTTGCGACCAGGGCACCCGCCATTGTAACACACCACCAATATAATCCAGACAAGCAGGAGTAAGGGTTTCACCTTATCGAGGGCCCCGAACTGGGCAAACTGTGTCCTCCTGTTAACCGTCGAGTCCACCAGCACTCACCCGTCTCCTATTCTCAAACCTCCAACATTCCATCCGGGGGATATGTCGATACGGTGAACCGACATTTGGCGCCGTCTGTGGGAACGGCAAGCGATGGAGCTACGGCCTTGCCGGTCTCATCTACATCAAGCTTAGATCTGGGTCCCAGATCTCGAATTCTGTCAAATACGATCTACCTCGGATATTTCGACTACACGCCCCACTCGCCGACCTTCCATCCGGCATTCAGCAATCTCTAGGAAGGCATCAAGCTGACATTCAGCGACTTCCGCTTCCGCGCCAGTAAGGAGGGGATACTACGCTTCCCCGACTCACCATCGATCGCGGAATCTGAGTCGGCGTCAGCCTCAAGCGTGGCGACTCCCACGTCACCACCCGCCGACTCCGACTACAACTCAAAGTCGAGCCTCGCGTCGGTCTACCTCAACGACCTTGACTTCCACTCGATAGAAGATGAAGAGTTCGCTGATCTCGAGGACGACGGTCAATTCGTCCCGGAAACTCGCGAACCTTATCTAGCCCATGTCTACATGTCCCATTCGACCGAAGAGCCCACCGAGCCGACAGAAAGCGCGTAGCAGCGGACGATCCAAGTTTCGCTAGTAGCATGGCAGAAGGCCAAGGAAGCAGTGCAAACCAATACTGCACTAGAACCGAACGCCACCCAAGAAGATCTGACATCCTATCATTTCTTCATGTCCAATAAAAACCAGAAACTGATACGGGAAAGTCGGGCACTTGTCGAACCAAGGCGCCTTGCAGATGCGCCGAGTCAGCGCAGATCGGAGCTATCAACCACGACTGGCGGATCGACGAGACCCCCGCCAAACAGGAACATGAAGTACGTTTTTCCAAGACTGCACACATGGACCAGGAGTCGCTTAGAGGAACCACTCTAAGCCTTGAATCCTCGTTCATAATCGTCGACGAAGATGGAAACGTACTACCTAAGACTCCCGCAACCATAGTTCTCGCGGCCATGACATACTTGCGGGTCACCCAGCCGCTAGAAGGTGACCCCCGTGCGGAACAACATCGCCAGACGATCAGAGGGCTAGGCATGGTCGGGGCGTCGCTCACGACAAGAGAGCACAAGAAAATCGCTGCAATAGACACCGTTGCAAAATCCCCTCGTCGTCGCGAGAACACATCTCCAAGGAGAAGGGATGAATGATCCCCGCGACGACACCGAAGCAGGGACCCATGACGCCGAGATGAAAACTCGTGACACCAGAACGATCACCCGCGACATTGTGATGAGGAACCGCGACGGTGCAGCGAGGAGCCACGACGGCACCGCGAGGAGCCACAACGGCGCAACGAGGAACCGCGACACCGCAGCAAGGAGCCGCGATATGACGACGACCGCGATCGGGGAGCATACGAAGCCCGAAGCAATATCGCCCAACACAAGGTCGACAGAGCTCGCGCGCAGAAACCAAGCATACTAAACATCTGAGTCCGATGGCGAGGAAGCTTGCGACGCGCTCTGCCTCAGTCGCGAAATTCGTGAAGCAAGGATGCCCAATAAGTTCAAGCTCACCGCGGAGGTACCCAAGTACGATAGTTCCCAGGAACCCAGAACTTGGGTGTCAGACTATCTGACTGCCGTCAAGTGCCAGAGAGGCAACAAGGTGACAACCATGCACTATTTGAACCTGCACCTCACTGGCTCTGTCCGAATTTGGCTCGAGAACAGACCTCGCGGGTGCTACAAATCTTGGGATGATCTCACTCGCAATTTTGAAAAGAATTTCCAAGCAACATACAAAAGGCCCGCATCCGTAGATGAGCTCGAGGAGCTGCGAGTCTGCAAGCAGAAGAGGGTGTTTGGTTGGGCTGTGACTTTCAAATAAGCAGCTGTGGGCTGTGGAAAACCCGCTGGCCTGGAAAGCTGCTGTGAGCAGTGAAACCGTTTGGCAAACTGGTCGTAGGCTGTCAGCTGTTAGTGGTGAAAAGTCTGAAATGTCCTTAGAATGCCAATAGTATGTTTCTATATTGAATTACTATTATTGACTCATTATATTCGTATTTCAGTGATGTTTGACTATTTTAAATATGAAAATCGACAAACTAATTTCAAATACAAAACTCGAAATTCACCGTCGTCCGTCAACATCTAAGCCGGTGCCCAGGCCAGCCGTGTCTGCTCCTCTCGCACTCGCGTACCGGAGTTCGCGGAGGGGAGTGCACCACCGTCATCGCGCCTTCCGGTATGTTGATTTTTTTGGGCTAGCCTCATCTGCCCCTCTCATGCTCACCTACCGACATTCGTGGAAGCGAGGTGCATCGCTGCCGTCGCGTCTTCGGGATTCGTTAGCTTTTTTTAATTGCAGAGAATTTTTTTAACATTACAGTATCCAACCAAACAAGTTTCAATTTTGCCCGATTTTGTTTACACTAACAGTTTCAGAATTTGATCAATCAATGTAACATAGCCTCTTTTATTAATCAAAACCATATATACTGCACATGATCCTCGAATACAATTCTTTTTTTCCTAGTCTATACCCAAATAACAGAAATATATCGTATGAATTAACTGTCTCTAAAAGTTCTCTCGTACATGAGTTCAAATGTACAATGCCTCAAACGAGCTGAGTTCAACCATCCTACATGTACTGACAAACATAAAGACAACTCTTAACAGTGGGAGTTGTTTATCTTCTGAATTCCCTTATAGTTCCAAAAATTTAAGTGCAATACTCCTAAATTCTCTTCAGGTTACCACAACATAGATCACATTATGCCCAAATTGGAGAGGAAATTGGCCAATTTTACACCAGCACCTCGCCGACGAGCAGCAGGGTCGGGCGGCTTAGGAGGTCGTGGACGGGCAGCGGGGTCAGCCGGAGGAGCAGGTCGCCGGCGAGCTGCGGGTTCGGTCGGAGGAGCAGGTTGCAGGTGAGCTGCGAGGTCGGCCGGAGGAGCAGGGGGTCGGCCGGAGGAGTAGATTGGTCCGGTCTGCAGCTGGGCCTAGATGCAGTGAGGAGGAGATGATTTGGGGGTTCTTCGTCGCCGAATACGCGGGGGATGAGACGACCGGCGGCGGCCAGTTCCGCCTTGCCGGCGGCGGAGGAGAAGGACAAGGCGGGCGGGGCGGCGCTAGGGTTTGACCGGCCGCTCGCCATCCATCTGTGTGAGCTTGGAGATGGGGGAAATGTCGTACAGGGTCAGGTCCTGGGAGTTTTCCAGCGAGGGGTCACCCGTTATATGGGATGGCATTTAGGATGTAATTTTGAGGAAGTAGTAGGGGCAAGGCAGGCGTGGGTTCGGCGGAAAGCCGGAAAAGCACCTCCAGACGTGCTTTGCGTTGCTAGTAGAAGAAATCTCGTTCGGCTGTAGAAACGCACGACTCGAAATTGTTGTTTGGTTGGGCTTCGACTTATAAGCATGGAAAGCCAGCCTAAAAGCCAAACCAAACACCCTCGAAGAGGGATGAGACAACTCGCGAGTACATCTAGAGATGAACGACACTCAAAAATATGGCAAAAGACATATCGGAAGAAGCAGCAGACGGAGCATTTTCGAGAGGCGTACAAAGAACAGCCTGCATGGAGGAGCTGGGACGCTGCGCACCAAAAACAATTGGCAAATTGACGACAATAGCCAATAGATGGGCAAACACAGAAGATTCTCTATGCAACGAAAGAGCTATCTCGCCAGGACACAATGATGACCGCAATGGAGAACACCACAGGAAAAGGAGGAACCGCCCGTATGATCAGGACGATCAGACGGAATATGTCGCGACAGAGTTCACCAGAAACCGCAAAGGAGGATCTCGTGGAAATCGCGACTGGAGGCTAAAGACGGAAGATAGGCCACCTGAAGAGGATCTGGATGGATAATGCTTCCTACACCTCTTCAGGGATAAAGAAACGGACAAACTCAAAGCTACCCATCCCCTCAAAGATTGCAGGAAATTCCTGAATCTCCACGAAGCATACTCAAAGAAACATCGGAGTGCCAGAAGCCAAGGATACCCACTCGCCCCCTGGGGGCGGCGCAGTCCCATATGGCGCGCCACCACCACCACCTCCGTTGGCGACTCAGAGCCTTCACGATGGTGACGCGGCTGCAGCCAGCCACAAATCGATCGGTTGACACATACCCACCCGCCCGCAGAACCTTGGGCATGATACAGAAAGTATGTCCATCCAGACACGTCCAGAAGACAAACACCCGCCAGGTTAACATGGCAGTTCAAGCGCCACCGGCAAAAACTGAATATCTCAAGGTGTCTGAACAACCTATTACTTTCTCAGAAGAGGATCACCCGCCTCGAGTGTATCGGTCAAGACACACATCACTCGTCATGCATGCACATATTGTCAACTACAACTTGAATAGAGTATTCATGGATGGAGGCAGCAGAATCAACATCATCTACGCAGACACGCTGAGAAAGATGAACATGAACATAGAAGGACTCGCAGAATCTGAAACCTCCTTCTACGGTATAGTACCAGACAAGCCAGTCCAGCTGTTGGGCACAATCAATATGGAAGTACTACTCGGGAGTCCTACAAACTCGGAAATTCCTCGACTTTGAGGTGGTCGGCTAGCCATCGCAGTACCATGTCATTCTTGGCCAAACTGCGTTCGCAAAATTCTTGGGAGTACTATTTCCACGAGATCCCAGAACCCTACGGAATAATCACGCTAAACGGAGAATTCCAAAAGTCAGACAAGTGCGACGCAGATTTCCACGAGACCGTGAAATCTTTTGGGGCGCAAGAAGAGCTGGAAGAACTCGTGAAAACCACAGATAACTCTATGCTTCTGCTGACAAAGATAATCGCTCCAGACCTAGAATTCAACTCTAGCAACGACACTCGCAAGCATGAGGTTCACCCGACGGACCTGAGCAAGACGGCGATGGTCTCAACAAGCCTCTCCCCCACATTGGAAAGCGCGCTTGTCGAACTCCTCCGTGGGTACTGAAAACTCTTCGTCTGGCAGCCATCTGATATGCCAGGAAT
>CM054063.1:235020012-235348570 GCA_028641055.1 Alopecurus myosuroides | reverse complement strand
GGAAGTGTTTTGTCATTTTCATAATTTTCAAAAGGGGTTGCTGTTTTGGAAATTTATTGGATTTGAAAAGGGTTTGGTATTAAATGAATTTTGATAGAAACAAAACAACAGTTTGGAATCACAACTTTTATGGAAACAATTGATTGTTTTGATTTGAAATATCATTTTGGAAATTGTAACATCACAAGTATGAAACAAAAGGTTTGAATTTTGGTTTGAAATTCAAATAGAAAACAAAGGAAAACAAAGGAAAACAGTTGGAAAACAAAGCAAAACAGAGGAAAACAAGCAACACAAATGCAATGAACATGATGTCATGATGCAAACAAAAAATAACAGAGAGCAAACATTCTAATGGCTATTTTTCATACTTGGGATGTTACAACCTACTACCAGGCTATCGTCTACATTCTGTCAGATGATGGCATGAGCGTAGTCCACCGCTACGAGGCAGTAGGTTCCACAGTGGATATGGCTGTGCAGCAGGCAGCTTATGTGAGTCTCACCGTCCTTCGTGCTGACTACTGGGGATTTGACGATTCTATCTATCGCCACATCCCCCGTGGTTATATCACTTCGGAGGGAGCTCATTTCACTCTCTACGATAACTTGGATGTCTACGAGCATGATAACTCCAGGCTGCACACCACCGCGCAGTTTGTGAGGCACAGTGACGCAGTTTCCAGCACACTATCTCAGGAGTTGGCTTCAGTCAGAGAGCAGCTCTACCTTGCTTTGACTCGTCTGGCGACGTACACCACAGACTTTGTTGGAGACGAGCGCTTTGCACGTTTCGATCAGCCAGTTGGACGTCGTCTGCCAGATGCTGGAGGTTACGAGCCGATCAGAGGTCCACTCCTTAACCTTGGTGCTGGTTACACTGGGATTCCCCGCTTTGGAGCACAGGGAGTCGACGCTATGTACTTCACCACACCTAGAGTCTCTCTCAGACCACGTCAGATCTACGTGGATCGTCGTTCTACCTACTTTCGTGGGCGTGCTCCTCACCGTACCTCTCGTCGTACTCCTAGTCGCCGTCCTGCGTGATGAGCATGGGAGTACCGATGTATCCATTCTTAGCTATGTTTAGTTATCCTTTGGCTTTCGAACCATTTGTGGTGTGTTGAATATTCTGATGTATTTGAACATGTGATGATGTACCTGTTGGTTATCTATTCATGCGTCGGAATAATCTCTCTTTCGGTTTCCAAGTCTATCCTTTTCTATTGTTGTGCTAAAATGCATTTCCATTCAGGATGCCGCCAACAAGGAACAACCCGCCTGAGCCACCGCCAATCACGGAGCTGTTGACTCAGATGACCCAAGTCATGGCACAGATGGCCCAGTTTCAGACTAATCAGCACAACAACCAGACGGCTCCACGAGTCAGCATCAAGGAGTTCCTCAGTCTGGGTCCGAGAGCTTTTGTGGCCACACGCGAGCCTCTGGACGCTGATGACTGGATCCGTGAGATAGCTAAGGCTCTGGAGATTGCTCACGTTGCTGAGGAAGACAAGGTCAAGTATGCCTCCTATCTGCTGAAGGGCCAGTCAGCTACTTGGTGGGAAAACTACCAGGCCATGAGAGCTGGTTTTCCAATCACGTGGGGTTGTTTCAAGGAAGCCTTCCTGAAGCACCACATTCCAGATGGTCTCATGGAAAGGATGCGTGAAGAGTTTTGCTCACTCAAGCAGGGCAAGTTGGACGTCATCGGCTATCAGAGTTAGTTCAATCGCCTCGCTCGTTACGCTGGTGATGAGGTGTCCACTGAAGCTAAGAAGATGGCAAGGTTCCGCAGAGGTTTTAACCCGGAACTCAAGTATGCCCTCACCAACGTCAAGGCCAACAGCTTCGAGGATCTCGTTAACACCGCGCTCAATGAAGAAAATGGGCGCAAGGCGTTCGAGGAGTCTCGCAAGCACTCGCGTGAGGGTGGTTCCTCCTCCAACATGACCACCCCTCCGCAGAAGCGCCGCATCTGGGTGCCAAATGGTGCTGTCACTCGGGCTCCATACGCCCAAACTTCTCCAGGCTTCGCTCCCCGCCCACCCAACCCTGCTCAGATGCATGATCAAAGGGCTTCGATGGGGCAACCAAGGCCAGGGCCTCCTCGTGTCGTCACTTGCTACAAGTGCAAACAGACGGGGCACTACGCTGACAAGTGCACGAAGAGGCAGCTACCTCCACCACCATCTCGTCCCAACAAAAACCAGGCAATGGTGCGCGCTCCCCCGCCTAAGGCCTTCAACTCCAACAACAGGCCTGTCGGGAGGACCGCAAGGGTGAATCATGTCAAGATCGACAAAGCTGAGGAAGCTCCTGACGTCGTTCTCGGTACATTTCCCATAAACTCTATTCCAGCTAAAGTGTTGTTTGATACCGGAGCATCACATTCTTTCGTGTCAAAGATCTTTGCGACAGCAATTAAGCTCCCTTTTGTTGGTTTGGGTTCCCCGCTAGTGGTAAACTCCCCTGGAGCAACTATGCAAACTTCCAAGATCAGTCACAAAAATCAAATCCTAATTGGAGGCCACATATTCCTTGCTTCTCTCATACTGCTTGGCAATTCTGACATTGATGTCATTCTTGGTATGGATTGGCTGAAGGCCAATAAAGCTAGGATTGACTGTGCTCAAAAGTCAATAACTCTGTTCCACCCCTCTGGCCAAATAGTCTATTCTCCAAATGAATCAAGTTCCATTCAGCTATGCACCCTCGATGCAAAACCTCTACCTTTACTTTAAAATGTTCCGGTGGTTTGCGAATTTCCTGACGTCTTTCCAAAAGAGTTGCCAGGGATGCCTCCGGACAGAGCAGTTGAGTTCGTGATCGAGCTTGAACCAGGTACTGCTCCAATCTCTAAGCATCCATACAAGATAGCTCCTCCTGAACTGAAACTGTTAAAGGAGCAAATTGATATGTACATGGAAAAAGGTTACATTCAACCTAGTTCCTCGGCTTGGGGTTGCCCAACTCTGTTCGTTGCAAAGAAGGATCACACAAAGAGACTCGTTGTTGACTATCGTCCTCTTAACGAGAAAACCATCAAAAACAAGTATCCAATTCCTCGTATCGATGATCTTTTTGATCAACTGGCTGGAGCCTCAATATTCTCAAAGTTGGACTTGAGAATGGGTTACCATCAGATAAAGATCAGAAAAGAGGATATTCCAAAGACAACCTTCACCACGCTACGGTCTATATGAATTCACCGTCATGTCCTTTGGTCTCACCAATGCACCGGCGACATTCTCTCGACTCATGAATTCTTTCTTCCATGAGTACCTCGACAAGTTCGTTGTGGTATATCTCGATGACATTCTTGTCTACTCCAAATCCGAGGAAGAGCATGAAGAACACCTTCGTCTAACTCTCATGAAACTTCGCGAGCATCGTCTTTATGCCAAGTTCTCCAAATGTGAGTTCTGGATTTCAGAAGTTACTTACCTTGGTCATGTCATCTCCGCCAAGGGCATAGCCATTGATCCAGAAAAGGTTAAAGCAATTGTTGATTGGAAGCCTCCAAAGACGGTGAAGCAAGTAAGAAGTTTTCTTGGCTTGGCTAGCTATTGCCGTCGTTTCGTCCAAAACTTCTCCAAGATTGCTAAACCTCTCACTGATCTCACAAAGAAGGACAAGAAGTTCGTTTGGTCTCCACAATGTGATGAAAGTTTCAATCTCCTGAAGACTAAACTCACTTCTACACCAGTTCTGGTTGGCCCAGATCCTACTAAACCTTTCCAGATATTCTGTGATGCTTCTCTCCAAGGTCTAGGTGCAGTTCTTATGCAAGAACGTCAAGTTGGGGCTTATGGTTCACGTCAGTTGAACGCACATGAGCTCAACTATCCAACTCATGACCTTGAACTTGCAGCAGTTGTGTTTGCCCTCAAGAAATGGAGACAATACTTGTTGGGTAATCGCACTGAAATCTTTTCCTATCATAAGAGTCTGAAATACATCTTCACTCAACCAGATCTAAACCTCGTGTCGAGACATCGTAGTAGTTTTCATAGACTGGGGTGCCATGAGACTACGGTAGAGACGTGGGGTAACGGGATAGCGTAGTAACACAGAACACGGGATTTTACCCAGGTTCGGTACGTCGCGACAGTACGGCGTACCTACTCCTGCACTTCTCACTAATTGGGACTAAAGCCCGTATAACAGGGTTACAATGTGAGGGAATAGATCTAGCTACTCGACGAGGATGAACTTCTCGGCGAGTTGCGTAGAGCTTTAGCTGGTGAAACTTGAACCTAGAACCTTGGAACTTATCTAATCTATCTCCCGTCCGGCTTTATATAATAGCCGGATTAGGGCTTACAGAACAAGAAACCTAGAAGACTACGTTTAACTTGTAACTTGGAAAGTAAGGAATCCGTCTTCTCCTCCAAGCCAGATCACGTGGGCCGTGATCCGGGTTCTTCTAGAATCCGGCTTCTGCGCGTCGGACTACTGGGCCGCCCAATGGACCTAAGCCCACCACCTCTGAGGCCACCCTGGTAGTCCGGCTCTTTGTCTACCATCTTCTATACCCCTATTCAGTATATATCCGACAGTAGCCCCCAGGAAGGATCAAAACTCTGATTCTCCGTCTTTCGTCAAATGCATTTGTCCGGGAAATCTTGATTCAGCAGTCTTGATTCTTTCTACTTTCCTTTTGAAGGAGATGGTAACATAAAACTCGGAACTCTGAAAATCCGGCTTTTCTTCTCGCGATCCTTCGCGGAAAAGGAACTTCTGACGTCAGTGCTTTAATCATGCTGACGTAGGCGACGCTTGGTTTCACGCGGGAAACCCTGTAACGTATCTCTGACAGATTCTCACGGGAAACGAGGAGATAACCATCATTCCACTGTCGTTCCGTTTCCCGGATTTCTCGATGGTTGACACGCGTCAAACATCCAACGTTCGAAAGAGCCGTTAGCACGTATCTAGAGGTTTTCAGGCTATAAATAGCCGTCCTCGTCCCCATCGGCAATCTTCTTCACTCCCTCACTACCCTCACCATTGTTGCGAACGCGAGCTTGAGAGCGAGAACGAGACCTTGCCCCGACGAGCTCTTCGCACGCCGGAGCGCACACACATCACCAAGGAAGATGGCCTCTCCGCAGTCCTCGCCGGCCCGCGCTTCCATCGACGATCTTTTGGGCGACCTAGATCCACAGCTAGGGTCGCCCAAGCACGCCGGCGGCGAGCCGGAAAAGACCACGGGATCCGTAGCGGGCGGAGGAAACGCTTCCGCCGCCGCGGACGTCGCGGGCCCAAGTGCCACAACAACTCCGCCGTTTATTTCAGAACCGGCGAGGGTCAAGATTCACTCCCGCGGTACTGAGCGCTTCTCCACCGGAGCTGATGAAGAAGCAGAATTTGTCGGAAATTGGAATCAGAGTAATACTTCACTCGTCCTCCTTCGTCGGATGTCAAGGGACAGATTAATAGTTAAAGGCAAATGGCGGATCTCGAAGGATGAGCCAGAGCCCAAGCCAAAGGAAGGAGAACGTGTCCTCCTTACCTCTCATATCACGAGAGGTATGGGTTTTCCCCCTTCCGCCTTTTTCCTAGACGTCCTCAACTTTTATGGTGTTCAACCACATAATATCTCTCCAAATTCCATCCTTCAATTAGCTAGTTTCCAAGCTCTTTTTGAAGGGTATCTTGGAATAACTCCCAATTTAGACTTCTGGCATTATTGTTTTGAGGTAAAACATAACATTACAAACGGTGTTTCGCCCATCTGCGGGACCATATCTTTTACCCTCAGAAACTTTAGGGACGAATGGTATCCAAAGATAAGAATGCCAAAACCTGACCAATCTTGGCTAGGTTCTTTCTTTTATCACCAAGATATTCCGTTCCCCGGCAGAGAAACCGGGATTCCTCCCTTTGTTAATTCTGCCGCTACTCCTCGCGAGAGTTGGACATTTGCAGTAACAGAGGATTTGCCTGAAAACCTGATGAAAATAAAGCGGCGCATTGCCAAACTTTCTTCTTCTCAACCACCTTTGGTTTGGAAGGATATCGTTTTATGCTGGTTTGGACGTCGCGTACAACCTTTATCCCTTCGTTCCCGACTTCTTTGCGAGTACATGGGACCGGAAGATAGCATGAGAGGAACAGATAGGTCCTTTAGCAAGAAGGATTTTATAGAACGCCTTCATCAGATAGTTGCCGCCGACAGCCAGATTGAGGAAAGTCTAGCCATTTATCATGCGGAAAATATGGTTCCTAAGGTACTTTCCTTCCCTTGTTTCTGAGTTTCCTCAGATTATCTTCTCTCTTCATTTTTTAACATACTGTTAATTCTTTCCTAGTTTGATGAACTTGGAGAAAATGATCTTGCTTCTGATGCTGAAATCAGCAAATTACATGCCGAGTTTTACAACAACCAAAAGCGCAAGAGGCAAACTACTATCAAAGAAGAATTTCCTTCTGCAGCTACGGGTAAAAGGGGGAGATCGAATACGCCAATGGGCGGAAATTTTCGATCACCTGCTGGAAACGAATCCATTCCTACTCCGGATGATATCCGGGTGAAAGAAGAGCCTTTCGACGACCTCGGATATATTCGTCCGGAAGCTAAGAAATTTTTTGCTCCTGCGCCTCTTGTTCGCCCCTGGCCACAAAATGGATTAGTTATCCGCAATAATATCGCATTCTCGCCCCGTCAGGTCATACACGATGGCCTTCACCATGTTGGAATTCTTTTCATGGAATATGCCAGGGAATGCAAGGAGACCTTGGCTGACTTGCGAGAAATGAGCCAGGTAATACTTCTAGCCCCCAAGCATTAAGTTGAAACCCTAAATTCTTCTTAATGCTTCTTTGTATGCTTGTTCAAACTTAAGCATCTGGCTTTCATTTCCATGTTTCAGCATTCCGGAGATGCCATAAACTTGGAAGTTTTGAAAAAACTTAGCCTCAAAAGCAGAGAAGTAAAAACACTTCAATCTGTTATTGAGTCAAAAAGCAACGAACTGGCGTCGTCTCAACAGCAATTATCAAAAGCCACCGGTATTTTACTTCGTGTTTATTGATTTTTGCTGGAAAATCATTGCTAGATCTTGCCGTAATGTCGGAATATTTTGTCCCTGCTTTTCAGCTGCTTTAACCAAAGCCAAGAAGCACACAGCAAACGCTGCTTATTTTTCTCAACTTAGTGAAGAAAACTCCAACCTTCAAAGAGAACTTTCAAAAGTTCGAGAAGAACTGGAAGCCAGTAATCTAGCCCTTGGGATTGCGGAATCCAAGGCTTCTTTGCAGGCAGCAGAGGATAAATCTATTATTAATGATTTAGAAAGTATGTTATTCCCTCGTATGAAAGAGGGCGATGAAATTGACTCGGTTCTTGGTAAGTTGACTTCTTTTACCAATACTTTCATGTCATATTTCTTGTATTCTCTAATCTTTGCTTTTGTCAAAAAAGCAGGAAATTTTCCAGGAATTTCTCGGACTGAAAAGATCCGGGCCTTTGGGAGGATATGGAATTCAATCAGAAATGCAGGAATGCATTTAATTAATAAATTCCTGCCCGCAAGTAGTATACAATCTTCAGAAGTTTACCGACTTCCGGATGCCATCATGGAGGTAGCAAATTCGAAGGAATCTTTCCTTCGCTCTGCTGCACGGGGTGGTGCGCGAATGGCACTTGGCCTCATGCGCTTACACTACCCTGATGCAAAATCCTGTCGTGTAGCATCCGGTATTCCTCAAGAATGTACAGAAGCACAAATAAATGCGATCTTTAATGAAGTTGAAGGCCACGCCACTCAGATTGCCTCCATGGTGAATATCTCCATTACTTATCCGGAAGAAGAAGTGCCCGCAGCCCCCGAGAATGATAGCAGTGATGAAGACTCAGAAGTTTAAGGGGGCGCACTTGACCTGGATGATGGATGTGTACAGAAGCATTTTCTTTTTTACAATGTAATTCATATTGTACTGCTTCTGTACCTTTTGCTGAAACAAGAACTCCACCTTTTACAGTTGTGAATTATTAAATTCCTTGCAAAGTTTTGTCGGGTTTGGTTATTCCTTTTATCTTCTAAGTAATCCGGAAAATGTGTTTTAACTGCCTTTAGTGCTTGAAATGGCTCTGGTAGCAATAAGAATCATCGTGCCGAGTAACTGAGGACGAACCAAGCAGTTTTGAAACTCGATTACACGGATTATGCTATAGGCAATTTTACCGACTAGTTTCAGTGACCCAACACATCCATAATCAAATAACACTTTGAGAATGGTAAGGAACTAATTTGAAACTTGGGCACGCAGGCACAATCCGAGTTTCCTTTAACCTTTAGCAGGCTGAATCGTTCAGCTTTTAAACACCGAGCACGCAGGCACAATTCGGGTTAACATTGAGTATTTTGTAAGATCATTGGGAAATAGATAAGATCACGTTTTGTACTGTAATGAACTTGTAAAAACATGGATGTAAGAATTCTGACTTCTTTATTTCATGATCTCAAAAGATGTTTACATAGATATTGAACTAAGTATAGAAGGGACGTAACTGCTGGATACTCCAAGGTCTTTTTGTCTCTCCTAGCTCATCATCTATTTTTCTCTTTCTTTTGCGATTCGGCTTATCTGGATCATCCTCCGTATCTCGAATATCGACAAGATAGTATGATCCATTCTTCATGGCTTTACTTATGACGAATGGTCCTTCCCATTTTGGGGCTAATTTGTGTTTCCTTTGCTGTACCAGCCTGAGTACTAGGTCACCTTCTTTGAAAGAACGATGCCTGATTTTCCGACTATGGTAACGCCGCAAACCTTGCTGGTAAATGGCGGATCTTTGAAGCACAAGCTCTCGCTCTTCTTCTAAGAGATCAACGGCATCCTGTCGTGCTTCTTCGGCATTTGAGTCATCAAACTCTTGCACTCTAGGGCTGTCATGTATCATGTCCGTTGGGAGGATAGCTTCCGCCCCGTATACTAGGAAAAACGGGGTTTGATCTGTTGATCTATTTGGCGTCGTTCGAATACTCCAGAGTACGGACGGTAATTCCTCCACCCATGCTCCCGCTGCTCTGTGAAGAGGAGATTCGAGTCTTGGGCGTATTCCTTGCAGGATTGAACTGTTCATCCTTTCAACCTGCCCATTGGATTGCGGGTGCGCCACAGATGCTAGGTCTAGGCGAATTCCCGTTTGTTGGCAATATTTTGCCAACTCTCCGATGGAGAAATTTGTCCCGTTGTCGGTTATTATGTTGTGTGGGACGCCATATCTCATCACTAAATCAATGATGAAATTTCTGGCAGTTGCACCGTCCAGCTTTTTGATGGGTTTAGCCTCTACCCATTTGGTATACTTATCTACTGCTACCAGTAGATGTGTAAGTCCACCTCTTGCAGTTTTGAACGGTCCCATCATATCTAGCCCCCAGACCGCAAACGGCCATGTGATGGGGATAGTTTTTAGTGCTTGGGCCGGCAAATTTGTCTGCTTGGCGTAATATTGACATCCTTCACACGTATTAACTATGCGCTCGGCGTCTGCCTTGGCTGTTAGCCAGAAAAACCCTGCCCGGAATGCTTTTTTGACTATGCTTTTTGATTGAGCATGATGTCCGCAATCACCGGCATGGATTTCTTCCAGTATTTCTTTCCCTTCTTCTGGTGAGATACACCGTTGGAAAATTCCGGAAGTACTGCGTTTGTACAGACAATCGTCAATTACAACATATCCTTTGCATCGACGCTGTATTTGTCTTTGCAAGACTTCGTCTGCTCCTTCCGGGTACTTCTGATTGACTAAGAAGTTTAAATATGGAATTGTCCAATCCGGCTTAGCAAGCATGACTTCGATTGCTTCGGATGCCAGAGGATAATCAACATCTCCACCTTTTATGGATGGCTCGTGCAAATGCTGAACGAATACCCCTGGTGGCAAAGTTTTTACTCTCTCTGATCCCATGCGGGCTAACGCATCCGCGTTCCAATTTTCCTCCCTTTTTATGTGAAGGACCTCGAACCCGAAGAAATAGATGGCGAACTCATCCACCGTTCTCCGATATTCGGCCATTATAGGGCTTTTCGCATCCCAGGTTTGGTTTAGCTGATGCTGTACCAAGTCTGAGTCTCCATAACACAGGATGCGTTTAACCCCTATTTCTTTTGCAATATGCAAGCCATGAAGCAAAGCTTCGTATTCTGCCACATTATTACTGGCGTTGAAGTGTATTTGTAATACGTATTCCATTATATCTCCCTTAGGAGATTTTAGGACTACGCCAGCCCCAGCTCCTTCCTTCATCTTGGATCCATCAAAGTGCATGATCCAATACTCGGACTCTGGCATTGGTGTATTTTCCATTGCTTCTGTCCAGTCGGCAACAAAATCTGCCAAAACCTGGGATTTTATTGCCGTTCTTGGCTGGTACTTAATGTCGAAGGCCGCCAGCTCGATGCCCCATTTGGCTACTCGGCCAGTTGCCTCTGCATTGTTTATAATATCCCCTAGTGGTGCTTTACATACCACTGTTATGGAATGTCCTTGGAAATAATGACGCAATTTTCTAGATGAAAAAAATACGCCATATGCCAGCTTTTGATAGTGCGGGTACCTTTGTTTGGATTCGAAAAAACTTCGCTTATGTAATATACCGGATGCTGGTCTGGTATGCTTTGCTCTTCCCTTGTCCGTTCTACAACGATTACCGCGCTAATAACCCGGTTTGTCGCCGTAAGGTATAATAGCATAGGTTCTTCGTCTTTTGGAGATGCCAAAATAGGAGCTTTCATCAAGGTTTCCTTCAACTGGGTCAGCGCTGCGTCGGCCTCCTCTGTCCACTCGAACTTGTCGGATTTCTTCAGCAGTTTGTATAGTGGTAGGGCTTTATCTCCCAGCCGACTGATAAATCTGCTAACGGCTGCGGCGGAACCCGTCAATCTTTGGACATCTTTTACACATGTAGGCTTTGAGATATTCAAGATTGCCTTGATCTTTTCCGGGTTAATTTCTATTCCTCTGTGAGAAACGATGAAACCCAGAAGTTTTCCTGAGGGAACCCCGAATACGCACTTAGATGGATTCAACTTCATCTTGTAAGTGCGCAAGTTTTCGAAGGTTTCTCGCAAATCCTCAAGGAGTGTATCTTTTTCCTTGGTTACGACGGCAATATCGTCCACGTAAACATGGACGTTTCTGCCAATTTGACTATGCAAACAGCGTTGCATGCAACGCTGGTAGGTTGCACCTGCGTTCTTCAGGCCAAAAGGCATGGTTACGTAGTAATACGTCCCATACGGGGTTATAAAAGAAGTCTTGATTTGATCTTCCTTTTTCATGCGTATTTGGTGGTACCCGGAGTATGCATCCAAAAAGCATAAAAGCTCAGAGCCTGCAGTGGCGTCTATTATTTGATCGATTCGCGGTAACGCAAACCTATCTTTCGGACATAACTTGTTCAATCCTGTGTAATCTATACACATTCTAAGAGCAGTGGTGTCTTTCTTCGGCACTAATACCGGATTTGCGGACCAGTCAGTATGGATTACTTCCTTGATAAAATCCGCTGCTAAAAGCCGGATAATTTCCTTGCCAATAGCCTTCCGTCTTCTTCCGTCAAACCGACGGAGACCTTGTTTGACGGGTTTTGATCCGGGAATAACCTTGAGTTGGTGCTCAGCAAGTTCCCTGGGTACGCCTGGCATGTCAGCTGGACACCAGGCGAAAATATCCCAGTTCTCACGGAGGAACTTGATGAGCTCGCCTTCCTATTTGTCGGACATCCCAGTCCCTACGACGACAAATTTTGTCGGATCTTTGGGATCTAGGATTACCTGTCTTGTATTTTCGGACGCCTTGAAGCTATCTGTTGGCTTCCGAGTTTCTTTTCCTGCCAGCATTTCTTTCGGCGATACCTCCTTGGCTAATTCCTTCAGTTCCTCCCTTGCTATAACTCTCTGAGCGCAAAGGGCGTTTTCTTTCTCCAACTCGTTTGCCAGCTTGAAATCACCGGCAATGGTGATTACTCCTCCTTTGGGTCCTGGCATCTTCAGCTTGTTGTAGATATAGCAAGATCTTGCCATAAATTTGGCGAAAGCCGGACGTCCGAGTATTGCGTGATACACGCTTTCGAACGGCACTACTTCGAAGGATACTTTTTCCTGCCGGAAGTGATCTTTATCTCCGAAGGTGACATCTAGGGAAATTTCTCCTAGGGATCGTGCTTGCCTGCCAGGAACAATGCCGTGGAAGCGTATATTGCTGTAGTTGAGCTGGGACTCGGATATCTTCAAGTGCTTCAGTGTATCCAGGTACATTATGTTGATGCTGGATCCTCCGTCCATCAGCACTCTTCTTAGCCTAGTGTTTTGAACAATAGGGCTTACAACAAGAGCTTGTGTGCCGGGTTCAGGGATATTTCCGGGATGATCTGACTGATCCCAGATTATCGGTGTGTTGGAGTACTTCAAGAATTTCGGGGACGCAGGGACAACCGCGTTTATTTCTCGAAGTGTTCTTTTGGCCACCTTTGCTGACGGGGTTGCTAGGAAAGTTAACATTGCTTCTCCGTCAACTCTCGGAAATTTGGGTTCGCCTTTTCGCTGTTGTTCCTTGATTTTGTCATCAGTGTCCGATTCACTGTCTTCTTTTTCAGCTTCTGGCTTTTGTTTGGCAGGTTTCCTCTTGGAACCCTTCCCTTTATTTCCGGATCCTGCATTGCCTTTCATATGCTTGTTTAGCCGGCATTGCGCGTTTGTGTGGGTTGGTTTCCCAAACTGAGAGTGGTGGACGCAGGGTTCCGACTTAATTCTCTCCCATTCTTCGGGAGTGTAATTGATTGGATCCGGACTGCGGCCTTTCCACTTGTTCACCTTTTCTCCTCCAAAGGCTATGTTGACCTCCTTGGGCTTTGTTGTTGACTCCGGAGTTCCTTTTTTATCAGAACGAGGTGTTTTCTTGGCCAGTATCAGTGACTCAATATTGCCTCCTCTTGCTCTGATATCATCTTCGGCTGCAGCATGCTCGTTAGCGGTTGTAAGCATAGATCCGAGATCTTTGTGCTTTTTAGAACCAACCATGAACGGTACAAGTCCGGGTTTTAGGCCATTGACGAAAGCATGCATTGCTTGTACGTTAGTTACTCCAGAGCAACTATTCTTCATTGCAGTCCATCTGGAGATGAAATCCACGTATGGTTCGTCTTCAAATTGGGTGCAACGGTTCAGCTGGTTGATGCTATTTGGGCGTTTGTATGTTCCCCGAAAATGTTGAGTAAATACTCTCGCCATATCATCCCAACTGTCGACAGTTCTTGATGGTAAACCATTGATCCAATCTCTGGCTCCGTCTAGCAACATTAGGGGAAGAAACTTGACAGCTTCCAGGTCTGTCCCGTTGTTGATTTGGACGGCTGTGTAATAATCTGAGAGCCAGGTATCCGGGTTTGTGCTGCCGGTATACTTTTGGTAGGTTGGACCAACTTTGGCGAAGCCAGAATGTAGGGTTATCCTTCGGATCCTGTCAGTAAAACACTTAGGACCAAAGTATAGATCATCCTTTTCTGCTCTATCAATATGTGCAGAATATCTCCCGGCTGAATGGACAGAAGGGGATCTGCTCCTTTCTTTTCCATTGTTGCGCGGACGCGCTTTTCCGAGGTTATCTCTATCTCTTCCGTTATCACGCCCCCTGGGATTAGGTGGAGTCCTGCTCCTGTACCTTTCCTTATCTTTAGGCGGTGTCCGAGATCTTTCACGTCTGTGAGGTGTATCGTATCTTCCAGCTTTTTCAGCTAGGTTTCTCGGAGGTGGCATTATTTTGCCGTCATTCCGGTGTTTGTCTTCCCGATCGTGTGGTTTATATCCATCTTTTGGGAGATGAGGTCCGGTTCTAGACGCTGCGTCCCGGTTGTCGGGGTTTTTCTTGTCTTTTCTCGGATCCTCTTTTTTATCCGAATCTCCGGGTTCTTCCGGTCCAGGTGCTCCAGCAGCGCAAGTAACAGTTTTGCAGAGGGCGGAATTATCATGCAGCCTCCCTGATCGCTCTTGTCCTCGCTGTTGTTGCTGTAATGCTTTTCCTAGGAAAGCATACACCCCTTGGAGTTTTTCCCCGTTGGAGTACAAATCATTGTTTAGGATGGCGAACGCTGCTTCCGCGTTTTCTGCTGCGGTTTTGTATATTGGCTCGCCCTTGGCATCTTTGCCGTTTAACTGCTTTTGCCAAGATGGGTTATAAAACCTTTCTTTTGGCGGCAGTTCTTCCGGTTTTGCAATTCCGGGTAACCTAGTAGGTTTTAAGGCAGATCTATGCTTTCTCTCGTACTCCTCTATTTCTTCCTTCATGACTTTGATGTCGTTATGGGTTTATTGGAGATGTTGCCGAGATCTAAGCAGATGTTGCTGTTGCCGTTGGAAAGCTTGTCTCCTGGCTTCCAGCATCTCAGGGGGTTCATCTGGTCCCACTGGTGTTTGTAATAGTTCTTGCTCTTCCAGTTCTGTCATTGGCGGAGCAGTGATTTCCTTGGATTTATTTTCCGCGGGCTTTGTGCCACTAATATCTCCAACTTCCAGGTTTTCATCAGCGAGATCAGCTGACTTTTTCTTCCGGAGTTTGTACTGGAGTTTTTTAGAAGCACGGTGCTTTTTCTTGGAAGAAGGAGGTTTTTTGACAGGTTCATCTTCTGTCATCTCCTTGACATTAGGGAATATCGGAGAAGTTTCTCCGTCTTCTCTCTCTTCCACTGGCGGAGGAGTTTTAGGGCTTTCCTGGCTGTCGGCACCTGTTGTATCAGCTGGTTTTGCCATTAGCACTTCATGGAATCCCTCTTGAAAGGATTTAACTTTTCTTACGAAGGCATCATCGTCTTCGTCTTCGGAGTCGAAGTTATCCGATCCGGTTTCCGACTCCAATCTCGCCTCTATGGCGGCAAGCATGGACTCTGTTTCCGAGTTCATCGTCTGGTTGACGGATGTCGGATCTTCCGTCTCTGTGACGGGTATTGGTTCTTCCGTCTCTATGACGGGTAGGTTGTTATCTGCCTCTTGCACGGGATTTCCGTCATCCGTGTTTTCAGCGATCTCGGATTGCACCATGCCGATAAAGTGCGTATCACTGTTTTGTCGGCGATCTGAGCAAAATCCGACATCATAGTCGTCTTCGACTGGGTATAGGGCGGGTGGGATAAATTTGCTTCCACCGCAAAACCCCATTGCCTCTGCAGTTAGTCCGATAAAGATGTTAGCAGATCCAATCGGTAACACGCAGGCACTTACCAAGTGGTTTTGCGCCGGTATGTAGGATCCGTTGTCGAGGAAGCGCCCGACGTCGTCGTCGAATTCCAAGCTTCCGACAGTGATCGATCTTCCAATTCCGCCAAGTATCCCAGATCGGAATTTCACGCCTGACGTCGTTTGCCCCACGGTGGGCGCCAACTGTCGAGACATCGTAGTAGTTTTCATAGACTGGGGTGCCATGAGACTACGGTAGAGACGTGGGGTAACGGGATAGCGTAGTAACACAGAACACGGGATTTTACCCAGGTTCGGTACGTCGCGACAGTACGGCGTACCTACTCCTGCACTTCTCACTAATTGGGACTAAAGCCCGTATAACAGGGTTACAATGTGAGGGAATAGATCTAGCTACTCGACGAGGATGAACTTCTCGGCGAGTTGCGTAGAGCTTTAGCTGGTGAAACTTGAACCTAGAACCTTGGAACTTATCTAATCTATCTCCCGTCCGGCTTTATATAATAGCCGGATTAGGGCTTACAGAACAAGAAACCTAGAAGACTACGTTTAACTTGTAACTTGGAAAGTAAGGAATCCGTCTTCTCCTCCAAGCCAGATCACGTGGGCCGTGATCCGGGTTCTTCTAGAATCCGGCTTCTGCGCGTCGGACTACTGGGCCGCCCAATGGACCTAAGCCCACCACCTCTGAGGCCACCCTGGTAGTCCGGCTCTTTGTCTACCATCTTCTATACCCCTATTCAGTATATATCCGACACCTCGGGCAAAGGAGATGGATTGAAAAGATTAAGGACTTTGATCTTACCATTTCTTACACTCCAGGCAAGGCTAATGTTATGGCCGATGCTCTCAGTCGCAAGTCGTATTGCAATAATCTCATGATCATGGAAAGCCAACATCCTCTTCATGAAGAATTCCAGAAGCTGAACCTTGGTCTTGTTCCTCAAGGCTATCTTGCAAACTTGACAGCCAGTCCAACTCTCGAGGACAAGATTCGTTCTGAACAACTTCGTGATGCTGAAATCAAGAAGATGGTAGAACACATCAAAGAAGGCAAGGAGAAATTTAAGTCCTTCTCAATTGATGACAAGGGAACTGTGTTCTTCGAAGGACGCATTGCAGTTCCTCAAGTTCAAAGTCTCAAAGATGTCATTCTCAAGGAGGCTCATGAACCTCCTCTCTCCATACACCCTGGAAGTACAAAGATGTACCACGATCTCAAGACACTGTATTGGTGGCCTGGCATGAAACGTGAAATTGCTCAATACGTTTCTGAATGTTACATTTGTCAACGTGTTAAGGCAGTCCATCAGAAAATAGCCGGTCTTCTCCAACCTCTGAAAATCCCTGAGTGGAAGTGGGACATGATCGAAATGGACTTCGTCACTGGTTTTCCAAAGTCCAAGAGGGGCAACGATGCAATCTTCGTTGTCATTGATCGTCTCACTAAAGTAGCTCACTTCTTTTCTGTCAAAGAAACCATCTCAGCTAGTCAGTTAGCAGAGCTCTACACAGCAAAGATTGTTCCTCTTCATGGTGTTCCATTAGAAATAAGCTCAGACCGTGGAAGCATCTTCACTTCTCATTTCTGGAAAAGCTTTGAAGAAGCATTGGGCACCAAACTTCTGTTCAGCACAGCTTATCACCCTCAGTCTCAAGGGCAAGTCGAGAGAGTCAATCAGATTCTCGAGGATATGCTCAGAGCATGTGGTCTCTCTTTTGGCATGAAATGGGAGGAATGTCTTCCATATGCTGAATTCTCCTACAACAACAGCTTCCAGGCAAGCCTAGGCATGGCACCATTTGAAGCTCTCTATGGCCGCAGATGCAGGAGTCCAATCAATTGGTCTGGAGCTGGTGAACGTTCACTCTTAGGCCCTGATATTGTCAAGGAAGCCGAAGAGAAAGTTCGTATCATTCATGACAATCTCAAGATTGCTCAGTCTCGTCAGAAAAGCTACTATGACAGTAAGCACAGGGATATGATCTATGCACCTGGTGACAAAGCATATCTCCGTGTAACTCCCCTCAGAGGCACTCATCGTTTCGGTGTCAAAGGAAAGCTTGCACCGAGATACATTGGTCCTTTCAACATTCTCTCAAGGCGTGCAGAAAATGCCTATCGTCTTGAACTTCCAGAAAAACTATCCAAGGTGCACGATGTGTTTCACGTGTCACAGCTCAAGAGGTGTTTCAAAGATCCAGATCGTACAGTTGATCATGATTCCATTGAACTGCAAGAAGATCTCTCGTATGAGGAGCACCCTCTTCGAATCCTCGATGAGACCGAGCGCAAAACTCGCAACAAGAGCACAAAGTTCTTGAAGGTGCAGTGGTCTCATCATTCCGATAAAGAGGCAACGTGGGAGACCGAAGAGGATCTTCGCAAGAAGTATCCGGACCTTTTCTCTTCTCAGTAGGAATCTCGGGGCGCGATTCCTTCAGGGGGGGGTTGTAACATCCCAAGTATGAAAACAACCCCTAGAATGTTTTATTTCTTGTTAATTTATGTTTTGCATCATGTCATCATAACCATTACTTTGTTTGCATTTGTTTTGCAATTGTTTTCCTTTGGTTTTCCTTTTGTTTTCCCTTGTTTTCTATTTGAATTTTCAAATCAAATTTCAAATCTTTGTTCATACTTGTTCTGTTATAAATTTTCAAATGAAAATTTCAAACCCAAACATCATTTTTGTTTCCATTAAAGTTGGAAGTTCAAACCATTAACTTGCTTAAGTTAAATAAGCTAATTAATTCAAATTTCATTCAAATTCAATTATAATTCCAAACATCAACCATTTTGAAATTTATGGTAATTACAAAACAAATCAATCTTTTGTTACCATTACACTTGAAATTAAAAACTTTAATTTGCTTAAGTTCAATAATGGAAATAATCTCAAATTCATTCAAATTCAAATAAAATACAAACAGCAAGTAATTTCAATTTTTTTTGAAAAACAAAAGTTGCACAATGTTGCTGTTATCATAACTAACCTATAACAATTTTTTCCTAATTTTTCTAACCACTAAAACCCTTTCATTTTCTTCCTTTTTCAAATCTGCAAAAAAAAAGAAACAGAAATAAAAAATAAAAAAAGGGAAACGCAGGCCAGTGGGCAGCAGGCCCAGCCCACCAGCCCCGTACCGGTTCATCCCCTACCTGTACGGCGGCCATCCGCGACGCCCACGTCGCCTGTACGGCGGAGCAGACGGCTGGGAGGCGCCCCATCCTCCTTATAACTGCCCCGAGGGCTCCCCCTCTGCCCTAGCTCCTCCACCTCTCTCTCCCTCGCCGCCGCCGCCATGTTTTCCCCTCCTTCCACCTCTGCTTTCCTCTCTGCCTCTGAAACCACCGCGCCACCGCTCTGAACCTCCGGCGATCGCCGTCGTCCTAGTCATCCTCGCAGCAGAACGAGCGCGGGAATCGGCTCCCCTCTCCGTCCGCTTCCTCCTCGACCACGCCGCGGTGACGGAGAGCCACTGCATCGCCGCCGCCATCCTCTCCCCTGTCGCCGGCCACCTTCCACCACCGTCTCCTTTCCGCCCCATGATGAGCTCCTCTCTCCCTTCCCTCTCTGCCACGGGCACGCGACAGCACCCCTTTGCACAAGCACACGCACACAGCACGCCCCCGTGCACGAACAGCAGCCACCACGAGCAGCTCACCGCCGGCGGCCGTCCTCCTCTGTTAGCTGAATCTGAATTTTATTCAGTTACAGATACCTGTCCCAAACTGAACCACAAAAGCAAGCGCTCCTCCTATCTGACAAAAACTCGAACACAACGCAGTGGCACTGCGCAGCGCACGCGCCCACGAGGTCCAGGGTTCGATCCCTGCCTCCGGGATTAAATCCCACACTTTTTCGCGAGGAGCGCTGACAGGTGGGGCCCCCTGTCAGCGACTCCGCACGCCACCTAGGCACCACTGTGGCCCAGGGCCCCCTCGTCAGTGGCCCAGGCTAGGCCACTGCGAGGTGTAAATAGTTTGGTCCCTTTTTCTTTTTAATTTAAGCCCCTGTTATTTACAGCTTAGTGCCCAAATTTCAAAAATGAATAACTTTTGCATAACAAGTCCAAATAATATAAATGAAATATGTATTCTGAACCAAATTTAATTATCCACCTGTTTAAATCATTTGTTTTCTGTTTTGAACATTTCAAATGTTTCAAAATTCAAATTCAAACAATTCATTATAAATTTGGCTAAATTCATAACTAATTCAAACTTATTTCAAATGTCACATATAAAATATGTTTCCATGCCAAATTGAACCACCTTTTCAAATATAAACTTTGTTTCATATTTTGAATAATTAAAATTGGTTAAATAATTTAAACCTTGTTTAAATCATTTAAAAATTGCTAAATTCATAACTTGGTCAAATAAAATTCTTTTTGAACTTATAAAATATGTTTTCAAACCAGAAGAGTATAAACTTTTCAAATATGAATTTTATTAAATGTTTTGAACAAATAAAAGTTCAAATAAATTCATACTTGAATTAAATTAATTTAAATCTTGTTTAAACTTGTTTAATTCATAAGTAATTCATTTTAAATCCTTTTCCAACAAATGAAACATGTATTCCACCTAAAATTATGTGTTCTTTCCAAATATGATTTTTGAACAATTAAAATTGGTGAAAGCAACAAATGCTTGTGTAACTCCTTTAAGAAGCAATTTTTCATAACTTAATAAATAAAATTGCAAACTTGGTAAACACCTTTTCAAATTGAATCTATTGTTGTTTTCTCATTGTTTTCCTCATCCATGCATCATTCTAATCCACTTTCACCTGTTGGTTAGTTGTAGAACAATTATTTCAATCTTAACTCATAGGCTTTCCAGATGCAATCCAAATTGCATATGGATCCATTTAAACATGTTACCATGTCAACTAGCTTATTTTGATGCATCAATTAAATTGTCATGCATCATCCCATGATTGTGCATTATGCCATGTTATTGATTGTTTGTCTCTCTGCGTTGTTTGTTTGCTTCTTCCCGAATAGACGACGACGCTGAGACAGACGAGGTTTACAACACTACTTCTGAGGAGTTAGCTCAGTACCAGGCTGTTGTGTTTGCAGGCAAGTATTCACTCACATGAACCATTGTGTTCCTTTCCACACTGGATACCGATACTTTCCGTTGTCTATTCTGCTAGCCTCAAGACTCGTTGCTTGTGTTCGATCCTATCACATGTCATCCTGTATACCTGATATAGCCTCTCCTCTACACCTATAACCCTGTTGCTTGTTGCCTGTGTCTTACTAGCATGCTTAGGGTTGTTTATGCTCGAGTCAGCTGTCCGTTATTTCTGTTACCATATTTATTATGTTCTGGGGCTCGATGTTTAAACAATCAACCTGTTAATGTTTGAGGTAATGCTAATTTGATGATAAGGCACCGGCAGGAGGCCCGGCGTAGTTTTGAGGCCTGCTAGTGTCGACCCTAATTAGGAAAAGGGTCTTGTCTACTGATCCATGATGAGCGCACTATCCGCATGTGGGAAGCGTGTACGGGCGCCCCCCTCAATTTGATTCGATTCGCATCTCGTCCAAATCGCCACACTTAGTTCGGGCTTTCCATTTGATGCACGCATATGCACGTACGAACCCGAGGCCAGGGTGGAACTTTTGTAGTCGGCATTTAGGGCGGCGTGGTCTTCCAGTGCTATGAGGGTCCCCCTTTTCTTCGTGGGGGCTCGATTAGCCGCGCACGCACAGCACGTGCTTCTTTGGGCTTGATGCGAAGAAGAGTTGAGTTGTGTTGAGTGCCTCGCTTGGTGGGTTTGATTCCCGTCTGGCGGGATATTCTTACGTGTACGGCCAAATTGGTGCACCCCTGCAGGGTTAAATCTTCTCGAGAAGCCATGTTTTCCGCGGTTATGGTTGACTTGGTGAAAGTACTGGCTAACAAGTACTCAGAACAACTTACACCTAACTAATGATAACTTGACTAGTAATAGCCTTATTGACACCATAACTTGAACCATCATTAATCCAACTGTGTGAGTTATCCTCGGATTGCTTCTTTGGATAAGGGGCGAGATCCAGGATGGGTTTGTTTGAGTTTAGTTATAGTTGGTTACGATACGCTATCTTATCCCCTTCTCTTAGCCGGAAGTTGTAGCGTGTTTCTGTAGTTGGTTAGAGCAGACTGCTGCCGCACTTTTGTATCACCTATTCTTCCGTTGAACCCAAAGCATCTGTACTTGGTGTTGCCGGGTACATTATGGTATCTTGTGAGTCTTGCTTGCCTCTACTTGTCTGTACTGACCCCTTTGAGGCTGTGGTTTCCGCAGACTACGTTTCCGAGGATCCCCATGGTGGCTACTACGTGGAGTACGACGAGGCTGCTGACGAGTAGATAGTGGACCCGGGCAGAATCCGAGACATCGTGGATGGGCTCCGTCTTTTCGTTTCCGGCCTCTTAGGCCTATTTGGATCTTGTCTGTACTCAGACACTTTGGATGCTTCCGCTGTGATGTAATGATGAATTGTTGGGACATGTGTCCTATGGATGATTGTATTTGCTATCTCTGCTCTAGTGAGAGCTATTTTGCAACTTATTTCAATCTTTTGTGTCTTAGAGATATGTTGTGATATCAGTTGTTCAAAAGCCGTTGACGTACCATGTGTGTATGTTATGAAGTACGTCAACGGAAGTAGTCGGATTTCTATGGGATGGTTTACGCAGACGATGGATAGTAGAGAATGGTTGTCACACATTTACGTGTTGGCCTGCTCATATTGAGACGCGGGTGTCGGTATGCCCCGTAAGCCATTTGTTCTACTGTTTAGCGGACTGTGAGTATCCTCTAGAAGTCCGGGTGCGACAAATGGTATCAGAGCCTGTCTGCCTGTAGGACCCCTTTTACTGGTCGCTGTTGAGTCTAGAAACTATTTTGTAGCTATATAGGAAAAATTAAACGTGAGAGTAGGAATTCTGTTCTTTTATTTCTTTCCCCACCCACCCTCCCTTTTTCTGGTAAGGAAGTGCAACGTTGTTTTCTCTCGTCACCTAAACTTTCAAGTTAGGGTTTCACTTATCCTGGTTTCTCTAGGATAGTTATATCTACTAGACCATAGGAATGGAGGTGGTTGTGACATGATTTATCATGTTGCCTACTCATGATTGAGAACGGAGGCGTGTAAGCCCCGGAAGCAGATCCTCTATTCCTTAAGCAGTAGATATTGATCCTTTAGAAGCCCGGATGGGTTTTCCGTAGTACCTCAGGAGTGTTTGGTCTCGTGTTTTCCCCAATGTTGCTTCGATATCCTGTTCTTCTCAACATCCTTTTCGTCTGTTGAAACCTTGTTGTTGCTTGCCACTTCAGTTCTTCTACCGGCGTCTAATCAAAAACTTCCCCGATCATCTGTAGATGGATCTCAGGTTCTACCCGCAGGTGGTTCGTATGACTCTTTGCGAGAGCACTGCCGGTTATCCGGAGATGCTGAGAGACATGGTCACTTTTCTGGGGTTCCGTTGGGCACCAGAGTACCAGGTCTACGAGCAGCAGCGAGAGTTTGACCAGACCTACTACCAGGCTATCGTCTACATTCTGTCAGATGATGGCATGAGCGTAGTCCACCGCTACGAGGCAGTAGGTTCCACAGTGGATATGGCTGTGCAGCAGGCAGCTTATGTGAGTCTCACCGTCCTTCGTGCTGACTACTGGGGATTTGACGATTCTATCTATCGCCACATCCCCTGTGGTTACATCACTTCGGAGGGAGCTCATTTCACTCTCTACGATAACTTGGATGTCTACGAGCATGATAACTCCAGGCTGCACACCACCGCTCAGTTTGTGAGGCACAGTGACGCAGTTTCCAGCACACTATCTCAGGAGTTGGCTTCAGTCAGAGAGCAGCTCTACCTTGCTTTGACTCGTCTGGCGACGTACACCACAGACTTTGTTGGAGACGAGCGCTCTGCATGTTTCGATCAGCCAGTTGGACGTCGTCTGCCAGATGCTGGAGGTTACGAGCCGATCAGAGGTCCACTCCTTAACCTTGGTGCTGGTTACACTGGGATTCCCTGCTTTGGAGCACAGGGAGTCGACGCTATGTACTTCACCACACCTAGAGTCGCTCTCAGACCACGTCAGATCTACGTGGATCGTCGTTCTACCTACTTTCGTGGGCGTGCTCCTCACCGTACCTCTCGCCGTACTCCTAGTCGCCGTCCTGCGTGATGAGCATGGGAGTACCGATGTATCCATTCTTAGCTATGTTTAGTTATCCTTTGGCTTTCGAACCATTTGTGGTGTGTTGAATATTCTGATGTATTTGAACATGTGATGATGTACCTGTTGGTTATCTATTCATGCGTCGGAATAATCTCTCTTTCGGTTTCCAAGTCTATCCTTTTCTATTGTTGTGCTAAAATGCATTTCCATTCAGGATGCCGCCAACAAGGAACAACCCGCCTGAGCCACCGCCAATCACGGAGCTGTTGACTCAGATGACCCAAGTCATGGCACAGATGGCCCAGTTTCAGACTAATCAGCACAACAACCAGACGGCTCCACGAGTCAGCATCAAGGAGTTCCTCAGTCTGGGTCTGAGAGCTTTCGTGGCCACACGCGAGCCTCTGGACGCTGATGACTGGATCCGTGAGATAGCTAAGGCTCTGGAGATTGCTCACGTTGCTGAGGAAGACAAGATCAAGTATGCCTCCTATCTGCTGAAGGGCCAGGCAGCTACTTGGTGGGAAAACTACCAGGCCATGAGAGCTGGTTTTCCAATCACGTGGGGTTGTTTCAAGGAAGCCTTCCTGAAGCACCACATTCCTGATGGTCTCATGGAAAGGATGCGTGAAGAGTTTTGCTCACTCAAGCAGGGCAAGTTGGACGTCATCGGCTACCAGAGTGAGTTCAATCGCCTCGCTCGTTACGCTGGTGATGAGGTGTCCACTGAAGCTAAGAAGATGGCAAGGTTCCGCAGAGGTTTTAACCCGGAACTCAAGTATGCCCTCACCAACGTCAAGGCCAACAGCTTCGAGGATCTCGTTAACACCGCGCTCAATGAAGAAAATGGGCGCAAGGCGTTCGAGGAGTCTCGCAAGCACTCGCGTGAGGGTGGTTCCTCCTCCAACATGACCACCCCTCCGCAGAAGCGCCACATCTGGGTGCCAAATGGTGTTGTCACTCGGGCTCCATACGCCCAAACTTCTCCAGGCTTCGCTCCCCGCCCACCCAACCCTGCTCAGATGCATGATCAAAGGGCTTTGATGGGGCAACCAAGGCCAGGGCCTCCTCGTGTCGTCACTTGCTACAAGTGCAAGCAGACGGGGCACTACGCTGACAAGTGCACGCAGAGGCAGCTACCTCCACCACCATCTCATATGGAGTCTTGTCCAAGCCCTTGCGGATGTAGAGGTGGTTGGAGGAGTGGCATGCGGTAAATAGCCTCCGCCCATAGATATTGGGGAGAAGAATACTCCGCCAACATTGTCCTTACCATATCCAATAGAGTTCTATTTTTTCCGCTCGGCCACACCATTTTGTTGAGGGGTGTAGGTGGCGGAATATTGATGACGAATACCCTCATCACTAAGGAATTCATTCAAAGTGTAGTTCTTGAACCCAGAGCCATTATCACTCCTAATTGCCATGATTTGGACACTATGTTGACGTTGCACTTGGTTGGTGAAGTCGATGATAGTTTTTTGGGTCTCACTCTTGCACTTGAAGAAATAGACCCATGTGTATCTTGAGTAGTCATCAACAATCACCAAGCAATACTTCTTGCCTCCAAGACTTGCCTCGGGCACGACACCAAAGAGATCAACATGGAGAAGCTCCAAGATCCTCTTTGATGAGATAATAGTATTGGCCTTGTGGGCGGCATCATGCATCTTTCCTTCAACACACGACCTACAAACGCGATCTTTGCAGAAGGAAACATTTTCTTTTAGTCCGAGGATGAGGCCACCTTTGTGAAGACTTTGCAAAGTTCTCATGTTGACATGGGATAAGCGGCGATGCCAGAACCACCCCACGTCCGCCTTTCCGAAAAGACACATTGATTGAGAGTTGGTAGACTTCGAAAAGTCCACCATGAACAACTCATTATCAACATGTCCCACGTATGCGACGTCAAGAGTCTTGCTCCTCAAAAGGACCACAATGTTTTCATCAAAGAAGATGGAGAAACCCATCTTCCCAAGAGAACAAACTGAAAGTAAATTGAAACCAAGGGATTCAACAAGCATGACATCCATGATAGTAATATCAGGAGCAATCACAACCTTGCCAAACCCCGATACCTTAGACGAGGATGTGTCTCCATAAGTGACGGTTGCATTAATATCATTTGGGCGCAGCTTCGTCACAAGTTCTTTGCTTCCGGTCATATGAATAGTGCATCCACTATCAACTATCCATTTAGACCCACCGGAAGCATAGTCCTGCAAGAGATCATTGACTAGAGTTAGGACCCGAGGAGGGTCCCTTTATGTTAGCAACAAGGGTCTTTGGAACCCAAATGGTATATTCAATGTAACCCTCAGTAGGACCAACATACTTAGCTTGCACAACACCATAATAATCAACATATAAGAAATGGTGTGGATTGTTAGTTCCCGCGGAAATTCTACGAGTAGTGTTGTTCCTCATGACACCGCTACTTGAAGCAACATTGTTAGCTTGTGCGGGAGTGCTACGAGTAGTGTTGTCCCTAATGACAATACCACCAGAAGCACCATTGTTGGCCTTCTTCTTGCTCTTCTTCTTCTTGTTCTTCTTATTGGCAACATAGCCAAGACCTTGATTGCCCACTTGTTTCCTTGGAGCACAAATTTGTGGTCTAGCAACAACCACATGTGGGCTAGGGGCAACCACTTGTGGGTTAGAGGACACAACCTTCTCAACTTGAGGGCTCTTGCCCTTGAGCCTTGTTAGCTCATCCTTCAACCTACGATTTTCCTTAATAATATTTGCATGATCACAAGAAGAAGTAGAGGTGCTAGGATTGTTAAGTTGAGTTTGAAATTGTTCATGCAACTCTTTGAGGGAAGAGTGTTGACTCTCCAAGGCCTTGTGAGCCTTGGTTAGCTTTTCAAACTCCTCGGTTAGTTTACCATGACCAGCACCAAACTCAACTTATCCTTTTTAGCCTTTTTTATATTTAGCAATTGCAACGTCACGTTCCTTAGTGATATTAAAACAAGTTCATTATGTGACTCTTCAATAGATTCAAGTTCCTCCTCAAGAGAAACTCTACCGCCATGCTCTTCCTCAAGAGTCATGGAGAGAGGTGCTATCTCATCCGCATCCCTTCTTTCAATCTCACCTTTCTTCTCAAGAGCTTCACGGGCTCTCCCAATTGGCTCATGAGATGATCAAAGTACTTCTTGTTCTCCCCTTGCATGTTAGACATAAACGTTCCAAAGAGAGAATTTCATCTTCTACTCTAAGACTAGCATGATTTTCTAGTTCACTTGGGGTCTTAGAGTTGGAAGAAGGTGATACCTCCGAGGCCTTAGCCATGAATCACTTGGCATTTGGGTGAGGATGATTCTCATTGGGGGATTTAAAAAGAGATGAAGATGATGGAGTTGAAGCAATAGCAAGAGCGGCCACTTCACTTGTGGTTTCTTCTTCTTCATCACTTCCGGAATCATACTCCTCTTGAGTCACTAGCACACACTTGGTGGGGGACTTCTTGTTGAATGGTTTCTTCTTGAAGTGAGGTTTCTTGTAAGCAACCTTGGACTTGTCCCTGCAATTGAGCTTGCCACCATGGAGTTCTCTATTTTCATAGGGACATTCCGCAATGAAATGGTGTGTATCTTGACAATTGAAGCAAGACCTCACTCGTTGAGTACCATCATTGCCATAGTGATACTTGGTCTTCTCCTCAACATATGCCTTGGCCTTGGGGGGATTCTTCCAAAACTTTTGCACGGTAAGAGCAATGATATCTTTGAGCACGGGATCATATTCTTGATTCTTCAATGGAGCCAAGTCCTCATGGCACTCTTCTTCATACTCAACCTCCCTTGACACAACCTTGCCCTTCAAAGTAACCGATTCCCCTTTATGCATTCCTATGGCTCTAGCACGGTTTTCAAGAGCATTCTTGGTTTGCACTTGATAGGAGCACACCTCTTGCATTACTTGGGTCGAGGTCAAAGAAGCAAAGTCATGTATTCCTTGAATGCTCTTCATGTCCGCGGGCTCAAATGGCATGAGAGCAATCATGTACTTCCTCTTGATCCAAGAATCATCAATGTACTTGGCACCAACATTGTGGAATGCGGTGGAAAGAGTCTTGAGACTTCGGTACATGTCTTCATGGATCTCCCCATCATGCATATAGAACCCTTCGGCCTCATTGCTCAAGCCATCATACCTATTCCTTTGCATGCTTTCATTGCCCACAAACATGACGACACGAGCATCCCATGTTTCCTTGGCGGTGGAATATTGTTGAAGATGAGGCATGTGGTTAGGACCCACGGCTTGTTGAAGAATAGACAAGGCGGCATAGTTGAGTTGACAATCTACAACTTCTCTTCTTGTCAAGTTCTTGGGGTCATGAGACTTGTATCCATCACGAGTGACCCTCCAAAGTTTTATACAAGAAGAGTTCAAGTGAGTTTCCATGTCGTATTGCCATTCACGAAAGGAATGTGCATCAATTTTAGGTGGATCTCCCCTAGGGGTTATATGAGGATGTGGGACGGGAGGATCGGGAGAATAATGTCCTTTTACGGAGTGATATTCTCCATCTCCTTTCGTACCCTTATCGGTGGAGTTCTTAACGGAAGCATCTTTAGATGGATCACCATTATCCCCTTTCTCGGCGCCCTCCAGACTTTGTCCAGAGGAGGTGAAGTAGAGACTTCCGGTTCCTTGGGTTTCATGAATTGCAACATGAGTTGTCGCAATTCATCGATTTTGTTCTCCATGGATGAGGTCAATGAATTTTTCAACTCATTGAGATCATCCACAGAGACATGCACCGCGGAATTGGCGGTCTCCGTCTCACCGACCATACTTAACTCTTAGGCGGTTAAGCCCGATAAAAGAGCCGAAACTCTCATACCAATTGAAAGTAATGTATGGGCACCTAGAGGGGGGGTGAATAGGTGCTACAACCAATTTTAATTTTTATACAAGATTAGGCTTGACACAAAGGTAAATTCTCTAGATAATGCAACTACGGTGAATTTACCTATATGACTAGAACAAGCACAAACACAATACAAGCACAGGTAAAGGAGGAAGGGAACGAGGTAACCGATATGAAGCACACGGAGACGCGATGTATTCCCGAGTTCCTCCTTGTTAAGGGAGTACATCTCGTTGGAGGGGTGTGAGCTCGCCACGAAGGCCTACTCAACGCCACAAAGGCCTCACCCTATTCTCCGATGAACAACGCCACAAAGGCCTTGTCCACCTTCCACTATTGATCCCCTTTGAGGCGGGAATCAATTCCTTTACAAACAAGCTTGGGGTACACACCCACAACCAAATTGGGGGCTCCCAACAATCACAAGAATCACCAAGAGTAGCAAGAAGTCTAGGTTCTCCACAAGAGGAAACCCTAGACAAGATCCCTCAAGCTAATGAGGGGGAATGGAAATCCGGTTGGTGAAGATGTAGATCCGGGGCTTCTCCTTCAATCCTCCAAGTTTCAATAAGTTTGGGTGGAGGAGATGAGATATCTAGCTTGGTGGGTGAGCTCAATCAATGGAGCATGTAATTCTGGACGAGCTACCCCTTGGAGAAGAAGGGTGTCTTCTATTTATAGGTCCACCAAAAAATAGCCGTTTTTCTCGCAGTCGAAGTTCATTCCAGAATGAATCCGGAACTCCCGGAATGAATCCGGACTTCCGGAATAATCCGGAGCAATCCGGATCCTAACAGAAGAATTTGCGTTCATGTCGGAATGAACCCGGATTGGTCCAGAATGATTCCGGATTGCAAGAGAGGATTTCACGGCAATGTCGGAATGGATCCGAAATGAATCTGGATCCCGGAATGATTCCGGATTGCAACAGAGGTTTTCACGGTCAATCCGGATTGAATCCGCTTGACAGTTAAAACCCCTTCTTCGAGCCAGAAAAACGTTCGCCGAACTTTTTCTTCTTCACCATTTCTTTGACACCGTTTTTGTGCTGATATTGGCTATAACCTTTTTCAACAAATAACACACTCGGTTAAAACTCATTTATGTTGTTAACAAACACACAAAACATAGAGATATCGAAAATGCACTTTCAACAGTGGCGGATCCATAAATGGAGCAAGACCCGGGCCAAAAATTAAGCACAAAAACAACAACTAAAAATACTCTTGTATTATTGATTTTTTTTTGTGAAATTGCAAAGATTATATTTTGAAATCCGTTGTTAACAATGCAAGAATGTATATAAGAGATGACTTAAAACTAGGAATAATATAATTTCTATTATTCGACTGAATTCGGTTGGTACATGTACATTGTGCACACTTTTTTAACGTCTGGTATTACTTCCAGGTACGTCGTCCAATCAGAATAAATAAAAAAGTTTCCATGCTCCTAACCAAGATGTCTTTATGCTCCCCAAAACCAAGACGTCTTTATGCGTTGCCCTTACGAATCGATCAATATAGTAGAAAATCCATCAATAGAGAATCCATCGATACAGTAGGGAGTGATGCGTGCATGCATACTCCCAGTTCTAACATTGAATATTTTCTTTTCTGTGACGTTTGTTATGAATCCGAATAGATTGTCTTTAAAAAAATAGATAGATCGATGTCTAATTTGGCTCGCCGTGTGCGTAACGAACATAACCTACATAATGAACGTGTATGTGTACGTGACAACTAACAAAGTTTATATCTAATATGTATTCATACGCGACAAATAACCAAATATATATATCTCATGTGTGCCCCGGGAAGTTGAATTTTGTTTGCATATGCTAATACGTGTACAACAACATGTGTATTTGGTAACGTGCCAATAATTTGTGTAACTTGTTAGTGCCATTACGTTAAATATTGCAGCAGGGTAAAAATGTCATCTTTGTGGTTAAATAGTACTAAAGGGCAAATAAGGAACCAAACAAACTTTGTGTGTCATGAAAGAAAAAAAACATTAGGTTAGGGTTTGTATCCCCTCCGGGGACGGTTTGAGACCTGGCTACCTATATAAAGCCAGGAGAACCACCGGGAGGGGGACCAAGCAATACCACACCACCTAAGCGTTGAGATTGAGATCTACTCTCGACTTAAGCACCCCCACTGTAACCGATTTATCGTGCTAATACAGACCGACAGAAGCAGGAGTAAGGGTTTTACCTCTACGAGGGCCCCGAACCTGGGTAAATCGTGCCTCCCTGTTAGCCGACGATTGTCACTAGTGCCTACTCGTTCTCCTACTCGAAACCATATCGGTTCACCGGAGGGACTTGTTGAGATGCATATTCGACAATTGGTGCCGTCTGTGGGAACGGCGGGCGCTGGATCTACGGCATCTTCGGCCTCATCGTCGCCAAAATTTAGCTGGAGCCCCGGAACTTCAACTCCAACTGATCCGATCCAAATCGGGTCAGTCATCGTCGCGCCCCACTCGCCGGAATCGCGCCCGACGTTCAGCGACCTGGAGAAAAGCGTCACCCTGATGTTCGGGAGCTTCCAATTCTATGCCAACAAAGCGGGGATCCTGCACTTCCCCGAGAAAAACGATCTCGAAGGATCAGACTCTGAGTCGGTCTCGAAGCCTGAAGCTGTCAACTCGCTACCCAACTACGCGAGTCACGGCCTAGCAAAAAGCGGCGAATCCATCCGCCTGAACACTCGCAACTTCCACACCATCTCTGCAGAAGAACCCTCTCGGGTTGGGAAAGCTCTCCAATCCACACCTAGGACTCACGGGCCATATCTGGCTCAGGTATGCATGGCAGGATCAACTGACCCACCCGAAGAGACGGAAGAAAGCGCGAAGGAACGCGAGCACATCAAAGTATCGCGAGCAGCCTGGCTCAAGGCGAAAGCGGCCGTACACTCAGCCAAAACGATTGAAGAAGGATCCCCTTAGGAAGATCTAATCGCATACCACTACCATCTAGTGAAAGCGGCAACATTGATCAAAGAAGCTCGCAAGGATCTGACCGAGCGCAAAAAGCTAGCAGATGAGTCAAGCCAGCGCCGTGCGGCACTCTCGAGACATATTCTATAGGGAACCATCCTGGAAGGAAGAGACACGTCTCGAAGACCGCAGCAATGGATGGTGAATCTCTGAGCGGGATCAGCAAGACACTTGAAACCTCCCTCATGCGCGTCGACGATGACGGCAACGTGCACCCGACAACTCCCGCCGCCGCGGTTCTAGCCGCAGCCACTTACCTGCAGGCGAACCAGCCAGGGGAGAACGACCCCCGCGCGAAGCAATACAGACAAGTCCAGAAGGGATTGGGCATGGCAGCCGAAGACTCGCGGCTCAAAACCGCAGGAACGCGACTGAAAAGGAGGTCGAGAAAACCCCTCGGAAGGACAAAGGAACGCACCACGGACGCGGGAGTACATCGCCTAGAAGAGAGAAGTCACCTCGGCGCGCCCGAGGAAAAGAAGCTCGACGACGCGGTGACAGCCCGAGTAGCAGCGATGACGGCCCGAGGGATCGAGATCGCAGCCCGCGGCACCACAGCAACCGCTCGCGACACCGCATCAGGGAGCGGAAGGAGGTCGATCGGGACCAGCCTGGATACAATGCGCGATCTGACATCGCGCAAAACAAAGTCGACAAGGCCCGAGCAGCCAGGAACCGCGAGGGCTCCCCGTCCAACTCTTCTGACGAAGAGGCATGCGGTGCGCTATGCTTCACTCGCGACATCCGTGAGGCACCAATGTCCAAGAGGTTCAAGCTCACTACAGAAGTGCCAAAATACGACGGTTCGCTGGAGCCCAAGTCCTGGCTGTCGGATTATCTCACGGCAGTAAAATGCCAACGTGGGAACAAGACCACAGCTATGCAGTACCTTAACCTACATCTTGTAGGCGCTGTGCGCAGCTAGCTCGAAGGAAGACAGAAGGCGTGCTACGGATCATGGGACGATCTAACCTTCAACTTCCGCAAGAACTTCCAGGCGACATACAAGAGACCCGCGACCATCGAGGAGCTGCGAGCTTGCAAGCAGAAAAGTGGCGAGTCTACTCGCGAATACATCCAGCGATGGACCACACTTAGGAATACGGCGGGAAATATATCGGAAGAAGTTGCAGTCGAAGCTTTTGCCAAAGGAGCTCGCCGAACAGCCTTTGGAGAAGAACTGGGACGGGCCGCACCCAAAACCATTGGAGAACTGATGGCTATAGCCGACAGATGGGACAACGGCGAAGACTCGGTGCGCAACGAGAAAGCATCTTCACCAGCACCTGAAGACGACCGCCATGGTCGAAAGAAGAGGAGAAAGCATTACGATCACGATGATCGGGAAGAACTGGTGGCAGCATAATTCACAAGAAATCGCGACAACGGACATCGTGAAATCGCGAATGGAAGCCGAAGCCAGAGGATAAAACTCCCGAGGAGGACCTCGATGGTTACTGCACGCTACATCTATTTACAGATAAGCGCACTGGAAAAACCAAGGCAACACACCTTCTCAAGGATTGCCGAAATTTCCTTGACATACACGAGGCCTTCTCGAAGAAAAACTGAGCGGCAGTCAATCAGGGCTACCCGCAGCTCCCGGGAGGAAGAACCCAAGGATTCCACCCGCCGCAAGCCCTACCTCCACCAGGAATCCAAAACACGGTGCTAGCCGCGCTACCAGCGCCGCCCGCCGCAAACCAGGGAGGCAATGGGTACCCGAACCCAGCAGGACTCCTAGGGATGATACAGAAAGTTTGCCCGTCCCGTAGGGCCCATAAAACAAACACTCGACAAGTATTCATGGCCGTCCAGGCCCCACCGTCCAAACCCGAGAATCTGAAGATGGCCGACCAGCCGATAACTTTCTCCAAGGAGGACCATCCCCCCGAGTCTATCGACCAGGACATGCCGCACTCGTCATCCTGGCGCAGATAGGCAACTACGAACTTGCCCAAGTGTTCATGGACGGAGGCAGCAGAATCAACATCATTTACGCGGACACACTCCGCAGGATGAACAGAAACCTGGACGGACTGCGGAATCAGAGACATCTTTTCATGGGATAGTACCAGGGAAGGCAGTCCGCCCACTCGGAACAATCAACTTGGAGGTGGTTCTCGGCGACCGAAGCAAGTACAGGAGAGAATTCCTCGACTTTGAAGTAGTCGACAGGCCTTCACAGTACCACGACATTCTTGGTCGACCAGCGTTCGCAAGATTCATGGCAATACCACATTATGCATATCTGAAACTCAAGCTACCTGGGGAATATGGCACAATCACCATCGACGGAGATTTCCAAAAATCCAACAAGTGCGACATCGAGTTCAACGAGATCGCAAAATCTTTCGGGATGCAGGAAGAACTGAAGGAGATAGCAAAAACCACGGATCACTCCATGATGCCCCTCACAAAGAAGAACGCACCAGAGATGGAATTCAGTGCCAACAGTGACACTCGCAAACATCAAGTGCACCCGACAGATTCTGCGAAAACGACAATGGTCTCCACTACCCTCTCGCCAGCATAGGAAAGCGCGCTCGTATAACTCCTCCGTGAGTACTGGGACATTTTCGCCTGGCAACCCTCAGATATGCCAGGAATACCCAGGGAGTTCGCCAAGAATTCACTACGAAGTCTACAAAGACGCAAAGCCCATCAAGCAGACCACCCGACGGTTCTCGGAGCCCAAGCAGAAAGCGCTTGGAGAAGAAGTAAACAGATTGCTCGCAGCAAAATTCATCAGGGAGATAAAAATATCCACTTGGTTGGCAAACCCAGTGCTGGTGCCAAAGAAGAACACCAACATCCTTCGCGTGTGCATCGACTACACGTCGTTGAACAAGCACTGCCCCAAGGATAACTTTCCCCTCCCGCGGATCGACCAGATCGTGGACTCCATAGCAGGCTGCCAACGCCTCTCCTTCCTAGACGCCTACTCAGGATACAACCAGATTAGGGTGAAACAGGAAGACGAGGAAAAGACAACATTCATCACACCTCATGGTGTATACTGCTACACGACAATGCCTTTTCGGCTCAAAAATGCAGGTGCAACATATCAGCGCTCATGCAAAAATGCCTCGCCAAGCTCATTGGCAAGAACGTACAAGTGTACGTTGACGAGATCGTCATCAAGACTCGAGTGGAAGATACGCTCCTCGAGGATATCAGAGAAACGTTCGACGCTCTAAACGCATACATGATTAAGCTCAACCCGACAAAATGCGTCTTCGGCGTCCCAGCAGGACAACTTCTCGGGTACCTGGTATCCGCCAGAGGAATTGAAGCCAACCCAGAGAAGATACAAGCAATCCTAACAATGAAGGAGCCCACCAATCTGCGTGGAGTGCAACAGCTCGCAAGGAGATTAGCCGCCTTGAGCAGATTCATTGCGCGATTGGGCGAACAGGCATTACCCTTCTACAAGCTGTTGAAAAAGACAGATAAATTCGAGTGGACACCCGAGGCAAGACAGGCATTCGCAGACCTAAAACGATCCTTACAGAGCAGGCGCGTTCTGGCAACACCACAAGAAAGGGAACCACTATACCTATACCTAGCCGCAACAAATCAAGTCATCAGCACGGTCATTGTTGTCGAGCGACCTGAGGACGGAAAGGCATATGGAGTTCAAAGACCAATCTACTACATCAGCGAGGTGCTCTCGCCGTGCAAACAGCGATAGCCTCACTACCAGAAGCTCGCATATGGAGTTGTTCTCACAGCTCGAAAGCTCAAGCATTACTTCCAGGAACATACCGTAACAGTAGTAAACGATGCATCACTCGGTACAATCATGAACAATCCCATGGCATATAAAGAATAACAAAATGGAGCATCGAGCTAGGCGCCTGGGACATTATCTATGCAGGGCGCAATTCCGTGAAGTCATAGGTACTCGTAGAATTTCTGAGCGAGTGGACAGAATTACAAACACCCGGACCGCCAGAATATACGAGTAACTGGATCATGTACTTCGACGGGTCCAAAAGGAATGAAGGAGCTGGAGCTGGGATCGTCCTTATATCACCTAGAGGAGACAAGTTGCAGTACGTCCTGCGATTGGACTTCCCACCCGACGATCCAGCATCCAACAACGACGCAGAATACGAGGCCCTGTTGCATGGGATGAAGATGGCAATCGCGTGTGGAGCCACCCGACTGATGATCTATGGCGATTCCAATCTCATCGTGCAACAGACAATGAAAGAGTGCGATGCTATCGCAGAAAACATGGTTGCATATCGGACATGTACAATCTACTCGAAGGAAGTTTCAAAGGATGTGAGCTGAAGCACATCGCGAGATCCAGCAATGAAGAGGCAGATAGGCTGGCAAACATGGGGTCCACAAACACGCCCATACCGCCAGGAATATATTTCGAGCGGATGACCAAGCATTCGGTCAAGGTCAAAAAAAACCGCTGGAGTACCCGCAACATTGGAGACAGAGGTCAGCCCGCAAGTTGCTATCATCGAGCTTACCCATAGTATTTCAAGACAAGTTTTTCTGGTCGAGCCAGTCTGGACGCAGAAATACCTCGACTACTTGTCCGCCAAACAGCTCCCAGCAGACGTTAGCGAGGCTCGACAAATAGTCCGACGCAGCAAATCTTTTCGGGTACTCAACGGCGAGCTATACAAACAAGGCATCTCAGGCATACTGCAAAGATGCATAGCACCCGAAGATGGCAAAGAATTGCTGCGAGACATACATCAAGGAGATTCTGGACATCACGCCAGCTTGAAAGCAATCGTGGGCAAAGCTTTTCGAGCAGGATTCTACTGGCTTACAGCAGCCGGAGATGCAAAGGACTTGGTCGACAAGTGCAACGCTTGCCAGCGATTTGCACCCAAACCACACGCCCCCGCCACAGAATTACATATGATACCAATCGCCTGGACCTTTGTACAATGGGGGCTGGACATGGTAGGGCCACTACGCAAGTCTACACCCGGAGGATACACACACTTGCTGGTCGCAGTCAACAAATTCACGAAGTGGATCGAAGCAATGCCAGTTACCTCGGCCAGCGCCCAATGCGCCGTCAAATTCCTCGACTCCATAGTGTGCAGATTTGGCATACCACACAACATCATCACCGACAACGGAAGCAATTTCACGGCCAAGGAAACACAACAGTTCTGTGAAGAAAAAGGAGTCACCTTCAGCTTCGCTTCGGTGGCTCATCCGCAAACCAACGTCCAGGTCGAACAATCCAACGGATTGGTTTCGGCTGGCATCAAGAAACGACTACTCGACCGCCTACACCCAGCAGCAGGACATTGGGAAGAAGAACTCTCCTCCGTGCTATGGAGCCTCCGCACAACCCCAAATCGGTCCACAAAATACACACCATTTTTCATGGTATATGGGGCTGAAGTAGTCCTTCCCGAGGATGTCAAATTCAGCGCCCCACGGGTCGTTGCTTACAGCGAAGAAACCTCTAACAGGGCACTCGCGGAAGATATGGACGCACTCGACAAAATACGCGATATTGCACTCGCAAGATCCGTAGTATACCAACAGTCGTTGCAAAACTATCACAGTCGCCGTATACGCCACAGAGCCTTCGCGGTGGGAGATTTGGTGCTACGGCTCAAGCAGAAGGAAGGGCACAAGCTAGAACCACCATGGGAGGGACCCTTCATAATACACGAAGTTATCCTAGGTGGCGCCTATCGACTGAAGAACCCGACGACTGGTGGCATCTACTCCAACCCATGGAATGTTGCGCACCTCCGCAAATCCTATCCTTAGATTTATCTTTACACGCAAAAATAAGGCTGTATAAGCCATCCTGTAGCTCGAAAGAAACACATGGCTTTTCAGTCATTTCAATAAAATACATGGTTTTTCAACCATAGCTACTCGAGTTCTTTATCCTTACACGCTAAATAACAGGTATCACCCCAAATACACGGGGGCTGCACCTAACTTAGCACAACATGAAAATTTTCATATACAAAATTATAAACAAGGTAGACACCTTACAAAGTTTTTGGACAACTATACAAAGTAACAGGATACATACATCCTACGATTACATATGGCGACGAGCATTTTCCTCGGCTAATACCCGATCCACCTCTTCCGAGGTCAATCGAATAATCTCCTCTGCTGCAGGCCGAACAACTCTATAATGAGGGGCTATATCGACTAGACCATTAGGGATGATAGCTACATAGTTGAAATTCACCTCAGGATGCCACAATCGGACGAAGGAAAGCGCTACTACGGAACCGCAAATCATCTGATTGCGGACATACTCGCGAATTTCACCTTCTCGACCGATAGTTCTGAGGAGATGGCTCAAGTCTTCTGGACCCCTCTCCAACGGATAGAAAGCGGAGTTCACAGCAATAAAGTCCTCATGGCAGGAATTCATGAATATCTTCGCCTGGACTACTCGATACTTCAACGTAGCCAGAACAAAGCCTCGACTACGGTCCGACCAGAAGTTGTTCGCATGTGGTTTGGAGCTACCAGCTTCGTGAGCAATAAGGTTATCCACCCAATGCGCTTCACGTTGACCATCGGGCTCAACAACTACAAAAGAAGGTTATAAAAAGTCAGCAAAGGAAAGAAGGGCAGTCAAACCACACGCTAGGGGGCTCACGTGCTTACACAGCATATCCTTCGCGACGGCTGCAAGTTCCTCCATCAAAAACCGTTCTCGATCAGCCGCTAGTTTTTGCTTCGACTTGGACACATCAACCACTCCGCGCAAAGCTTTATATTTGCATTCACCATCCGCGACACGATCACGAAGAGAAGCAAAAGTGCTAACAGCAGCAACAAGCGGATCCAATCGTGCGGCATATCCACTCGAAGATTCCGCGGCAGCACCAATTTCCTGGAAGAAAATACACAAGTTAAGGAAAAACTTCAAAGTCACCCCAATCGAGAAAATAAACCACCTACTCGACAGGTGCTCGGGGGCTACTCCCATCGGGAGAACTTCACAGCAATCAATTGCAAGAAATCGCAAGTCGGATATCAAAAGGACATTCTGATTAAATATAGAAGTACGGGAATACATCCCAAGATTCATTACATCAAGAAGAATAACCTAAATCTACCCTATGGAATCGCGGAAGTACTGCCACTCGCAGCAGGTTGCCCCTTGCGACTAGCGCGAGTAAGCAAGGCAGACAGCTTCCGAGCGAGGACTTCAGCCGGATCGCCGAAAGGACGAAGCGCTACCTTTCTACCCGTGAAAGGATTGACGGGAAGATTCGAGTATGCTTCATCCGAGCCTTCGACTCCGTGCGCCAAGGCGAACTGGATGGCGGTCTTCGCTCCGCACTCTGATTGGGCAACTGAATAGGCCTGAAGGATATCATCCTCCAGGAAAACCTTCAGGAGACCGCCCAGCGTAGGAGGGACTGTGACATCCACCAGAAGGGGCTAGTGGAGTTGCCTCAACACTTGGGTGGCATCGCCGATGAGGGAACCGATCCCATCCGCATGCTTCCGGAGCTGAGCGAGGGAATTTGTCACCGCATCCACTCGAGGAACCCCAGGCAGCTCCAGCGCGACGCCAAGAACATCTACAAAAGATGACATTAATTCCAAAGGGAAACCAAGCTAGTTGCAAGACGACAGAAGCCAAGTATAACTTACTCGCGAAGTTCTGGGACAGAGGGCGAAGGAAGTCGACAAGATCATTATCTTGTTTTGCACCAGCTTCCTCCAACTTCTTCAGAGCGTCCTGAGCATCATTGAGCTTCCCCTCGAAGTCAGTCGACTGCTTGCGATAGGACTCTAGTTCCTTTCGAGCAGCCTCCAACTCAGCCTCGAGGGTGTTCACCCGGGTGACAGCATCATTCTTCTCGGCCCTCAGAACTTCGGCTTGAGCTATACAGCGATAACATTCAAACACGAAGAAATTTGCACGATCAGAAAGGAAAAATAGAAGGAGCAGATCAAGTTACCTTGGAGAAGTTGACCTTCCGAGGCAAGCCGGTCATGGTCTGCCCGAAGGGTCACGCAATCAGTCTCAGCCGAGATTACGCGGCGGCCAATAGCCGCAAGGGAGTCAAGGAGAGACTGCAAGAAAAAAATTAAAGAAATCAGAAAAGGAGGAGAAGTTTGAGCCTATTCACGACTGTAAACAATCGTGAATAGCCTCGGGGGCTACTCCCATCGGGAGCACTGCGTGCACCCGATCAAATAAAGAGAAGGAAAAAGCTAAATTCTTGAGCCTATGGCCAATCGCAAGCGATTGACCATAGCCTCGGGGGCTACTCCCATCGGGAGCACTGCCGTGCACCCGATAAAAATCCTGAACGCAGAAACACACAGAATGCAAGGAAAAGAGTAAATCTTACCTGGCCCTGAGCGATGCAGAGAGGATCGGCTGAACTACCCGACACTTCTTTCGAAGTCGAGGCTCCAACTGCAAAGCTAGGCAATCCGTACTCTGTAGCCGCAGCTGTTGGAGCTGGACTCGGCGAGTTTTGGACAGTCCTAGCAGCTGGAATCTCATCCGCAACAACATTCTTCCTCTTAGGAAGAGAAGAGGCGAACTGACCGGGGCTGGTGGACTGAAGCCTATCATAGAAAAGAAGCAACAGCAAAAATAAGAGCAAGCAAAAACATTCGACTAGAAAGTGGAAGAAAGAAACTTACTCATCATCTTCATCGTCCAGCATATCCGCGTTCCAAGAGGTTTTGATTGTCGGCTTGGGAGCAAAAGGAACACGCACAGCGGAGTCACGAGGAGAGGCTCCTTATCGGACCCTCCACCCAGGGAGTTATCCTTGGAAGTAGCTTCATCTCCTCCCGCCCGGCGGCGCTTGCGGTGGCGAAGATCGCTACTCGATTCCTCCACATCATCCGAAGAACCGTGGTCGGAGCTCGAGCTAGCGTCGGCAACACTGGTGTCAAAAGGGACATCCAAGTTGCTCGCCAACAGGTCGGAAGCCTCTTCACTAGAAACTGGCGGGTAGCAAGTTGCTCCTGCCGGGTTCTACAAAAAGAAAACAAGAAGAAAAGAAGGAGAAATTCAGTCGACAAATTCGCAAACAAGAACAAAAAGAGAGAAAGAAAAGTTGAAGACAGAAAGAGCATTGAACTTACTTCAGATGGAGGAGGATTCGAGGCTTCAAAAGTTGCGATTGGACAATCGGCGAAAGACTCGCCTACCTTCAGCTTCGTGATGGCCGCGATCTTCTTCTCGAACTCTGCATTCGAGAGTTCTTATCAGCTCACTCGGCTGGGATCTTCAGCTCCTTGGTACTCCCACATGGTGGAGGGCCTCTCCTGCAGAGGCTGGATCCTGCGCTTAAGAAACAGGAACGCAAGATGCAAGCCGTTCAGTGCAACCCCTGCAGTTTGGTCGCGGAGCGCTACAACCCTGGCGAGTAGAGGGGCGACGACTCGGCTCTCTTCAACTGAGAGCCTGTGCGCCCAAGATTTCCGCCGCTTCAAAACGGCGAATGGGTGGAACTCATGGACTCCATCCACGCTGTCGTCGACGACATAGAACCATTTCCTCCTCCACCCTTGCACGGAGTCGATGAGTTGCATGTCGAAGTAAAGGGTGTCCGATCTCGCCTGGATCCCGAACCCGCCGGTGTGCAGCGTCTCCCCAAGCTCCGTTTCCACCCGCGATTTCTCGCGAAAGACCCGCACCTTAAACAGAGCCTTCCAAAGGCCCTAGTGCGGGCGAATGCCAAGAAAGCACTCGCAAAGCACGATGAAGCACGAGATGTGATGTACCGCGTTCGAAGGCAGGTCATGGAGCTGTATGCCGTAGACATGCAGCAAAGCCACGAAGAAAGGATGGAGCGGGAGAGGGAGCCCACGCGAAACGTGATCCGCGAAGATCACGCGCTCATTCGTGTGGGGATTGGGTACCTCTTCCTTCTTGCCGAGGCAAACCCGCTTCTCGGCGTCGGGAGGCAGCAGACCCTCCCTTTGCATCTCCTTGATGCTCTTCTGCATGGTATTGGCAGAGCGCCAGTCGCCGGAGCGTGGAGAAGGCGCTGCGCGAACATCTTCGGGCGCCTGCGAAGAGGAAACCGCGGCGCTGCGTTTCTTGCCTCCCGCCATGGACGATGGTGCAAGCTTGAGGAGAAAGAAGGAGCGCGAGGAAGACGAAGGCTGGAAGGTGAAAGCTGGGAAGCGAATGACGGGAAATTTTCACTTTTCACCTAAGGCCCATATTTACACACGGTATCGCCCAATCCTGACCGCTCGTCAAGCAACGTGGCATCCATCGCGGCGGCCACGCGTGAAGCTGAAACGAAACAGCGGTGAACGCTGTTTCGTGCCACATTCTTAACAGAAGATCGTGGGCATTTACTGCGCGCGGCTCGAGGGAAAACAGGAAACGACGTCTCGTTTTCGGTCAAAAAGCTGACAAGGTGGGCCAGCAAATCCTGTTTTCACTTCGTCACGTCCCATCGGGAGGATTCAGAGCAAACATAGTGCACTATGACGTCATGAAAAATGTCATCAAGTCTGAATACTTTCGGATAAAACCCCAAACACGAACAAAACTTCGTATGGGTAAGATTAAAAAAACGCGGAAGAACTTTCGCATAAAATAGAACCCTAGACACGAAATTTTCTTTCGTATGGGCACAAACCATTCAGACACGAAAACTCTTTAGTATGGACAAAACAGCTTGATTTTCTTACTCGAGAGATCACAGACCCAAAATTTGCGGGTGCGCAGATCCTGCCACTCCATCATACGATGTGTACACATCACAGACCTGGATTGTTCAGCCGACTAGGCACATCCGGATGCCATATTCTTTCGGATATGAAGGTAAGACCCAAAAGATCTCTCTTGAGGGCCAGGAATCGCACTCAAGCTGCGTCCTCTGGTAAATTTCGTGTCAACAACACGAAGAAAAATCCTAGCGGGCGCGCCGGGTACCCCTATAGGTTAAGTTCGACTCGTTAAGACCTCTACGGCCCAGTCGCAATGATCACCTCATCGGGTTCGAGTCGGAGGTCTCGAATCTATGTAGGCCAGAACTGTTTTTGACCTAGATGCAATTAATTGGCCCTGATCTTTCGGGAGAGCCAAGCTGCTGAGCCGGTATCCTTCTGCGAAAATAGCCAAAAACATAGGCACATTCACCGCTCGATACTCGGGCGTAGAAAACTCATCACATAGGGTATACGCCCTCCAACCGAAAAACGACTAAAACGATCATCCGAAGGAAAGCAAGACGAAAGCTCTGAGCGTCTACCCGACTGGGAAATCCCAATCGAGCAAACGCTCAGGGGCTACTGACGAAGGGATGGACCTTGGACCTGACGAGTAAGGATACCCGGTCCTAGGCCCAGGACGGAAGCCCAAGAGAAGATGCCTTGGACTATTCTAGAAGGCCCAGTGGAAGCCCACTCGCAAAGCCTTGCGGGTTAAAATAGGAAACTTGTAACTGATTTAGGGTTAGAGTTTGAGTCCTCCCCGGGTGAGATTTGAGACCTGACCACCTATATAAGGCCAGGAGAATCGCCAGGAGAGGACAAGCAATACCGCACCACCAAGCCTCGAGCTCGAGATCATACTCTCAACTTGAGCAACCCTCCATTGTAACCGATCTACTCGTGAATATAGATCGACGGAGGCAGGATTAAGGGTTTTTCCTCTACGAGGGCCCCGAATCTGGGTAAATCGTGCCCCCTGTCTAGCCGCGATCGTCACCAACGCCTACATGTTCTCCTATTCGAAACCCTATGGGTTCACCCGAGGGACTTGTTGAGATGTAGATTCGACAGGCGGCACACAGTTACTTCTGCCACGATCTTTACAGCAGATCGTGCGCATTTACGGCGCCTGGCTCGCGGGAAAACCGGAAACGACCTCTCATTTCCGGTCAAAGGATGACAAGGTGGGCCATCACGCTCTGCTCCGCTCTGTCACGTCCCATCGGGAGGAGCCAGAACAAACAAGTGCGCAATGAAATCATTGCATACCTCATCAATTTCGAAAATCCCCTCGAGTAGGATCCCTGACACGAAATTTCTTTCGTATGGACATATCAAGACGTGAAAACTCTTTCGCATAAGCTCCATAATACGAAATTTCTTTCGTATGGACATATCAAGACGCGAAAACTCTTTCGCATAAGCTCCATAACACGAAATTTCTTTCGTATGGACATATCAAGACGAAAAAACTCTTTCGCATAAAAGCCCTTGACACGAAATTTCTTTCGTATAGGCACAACAAGGCTTCCAGACACGAAAACTCTCTCGTATGGACAGGAAAACACAAATGCAAAAATCCTTATGTGTAAACACAACAAGGAAAATTTCTTTACTCGAAAAATCTCGAGGCAATATTTGCGTGTGAGCAGTCCCTGCCACTCTAACACACGATGTATACACATCTTTACCCTGGATCGTTCAGCCGACTAGGCACATCCATGTGCCGTATTTTCTTGGATACGAAGGTAAGACCCAAAAGATCTCTCTTGAGGGCCTGAAATCGCACTCGAATTGCATCCTCCGGTAAATTTCCGTGTCAACAACACGAAGAAAAAGCCTAGCGGACGCGCCGGGTACCCCTATAGGATAAATTCGACTCGGTAAGACCTCCACGGTCCAGTCGCAATGAACACCTCGCTGGATTCGAGTCGAAGGTCTTGAGTCTGTGTAGGCCAGAACTGTTTTTTCCCTAGATGCAATTAATTGGCCTTGAGCTTTCGGGAGAGCCAAGCAACTGAGCCACATCCTTCTGCGAAAACAGCCAACACACAGACACCTTTATTTCTCGATAACTCGAGTACAAGAAACGCATCACACACAGGGTGCACGCCCTCTTCAAGCAATTGAATCCATCAATCGAAAAGAAATCAAGACGAACTTTGAGCGTCTACCCGACAGATTCTCAGCCGAGTAAACGCTCGGGGGCTACTGACGAAGGGATGAAAGCCTTGCGGGTTAAGAAAGGAAACCTGTAACCGACTTTAGGTTAGGGTTTGTATCCCCCCCCCCCCGGGGACGGTTTGAGACCTGGCTATGGACCAAGCAATACCGCACCACCTAAGCCTTGAGATTGAGATCTACTCTCGACTTAAGAACCCCCACTGTAATCGATCTATCGTGCTAATACTGACCGACATAAGCAGGAGTAAGGGCTACTTATACGAGGGCCCCGAACCTGGGTAAATCGTGCCCCTGTTAGCCGACGATTATCACCAGTGCCTACTCGTTCTCCTACTCGAAACCCTATCGGTTCACCCGAGGGACTTGTTGAGATGCATATTAGACACCGCCCGGTTCCCAATATCTTCCGCCATCACCGTGACATCCGGTGTGAAGCGCCGACGCGACCGGAGAGCTCCTTGCGGGGGAGAAGCCGCCACACGAGAAGGCAACCCACCACTACCATCGGCCAGGGGGCTTCGCTCGGTTGCGTCCTCCGATGGCAGGGTAGGAGACAAGGGAGAAAAGGCTAGGGGCGGCGCCTAGGGTTTTTGCCTGAACCGCCCGCAGGAGAGCGACGTGTTGGCAAAAGGTTATGTACAAACCTAACACCCAAATTCAAGTCCTCACATACGCGAATTTAGATTCCTATTTATAAACCAACCGCCAAAGAAATCCAAAAAATCTGGCAGCTCATATTCCCTATCACTAGCCCTTCACCAATGCTGGATCGAATGTTGACGAGGCATAGAGAGGTAGGAGAGATTTTGTTGCAAAGCACCATCGTCGCCACCACCTCGTCAGTCTGCTGAGACCAAAACCTAACGAAAACAAGGACCTAAAAGAACTAGAACACGGAAGAACAGGTCTCCACCACTCTAGCCGGCAATGAGATCGTCAAACGGGAGATGGATTGGGAACCACAGCGGGGGTGTTTGAAAACCCTACTTTGAGGACCGTAACCGTGGTGTTAGAAACCCCAGTTTGGTTGTGGAGAGGAGCGGCCACTACCACACATATTGGGCATGTGGGCCACATGCCAATTCATCAATCATTTGATTTGGTACGAACATAGGAATCCAGACTCCGCTTGATTCGATCTTCAGTTTCGACCTTCATCAGTAAGGAAAAAAGAAGAAGGACCCACTTATTCCACTCAGAGAGACTGAAGGTGAAGCAGTGTATGTATGACTTGCCGAGGGAGAAAGAAAAAGTAATTTAACAACACTAAATAAGTGCAGGTCCCGTGAGATACATTTTTCTATTGAACTATCAAGACCATGCAATAGTTTAAAATAAAAATAGAAAATAAAAATAGGAGTATTTTTTTCCCAAAAGATAACCTTTTTCCTCTCGATTTTGTCGGATCATCACATTTATTCACTAAATGATTATCAAGTGTAAGTGGAGTAACTTTTCCTGATGTTTCGAGGTCTCAAAAAAGGAGTGAAAATGTATAGAAATTCTTGAGTGAAAATTGAAAAGAAATGTAGCCCGGTTCCTACTGAAATGGTAAGATCTTTGGCGTGACAAGAAGAAGTGACCTATATCATCTTGAGTTGGTCTTGTTTCCCCTCTTTTTTTTTAACTCTCCTATCAAAATTCAATTTGCATCGATAAATTAAATCCAAATTCCAACAGTCGATGAATAATTGCGAAATTTTGTGGGTACGAGATATATTTTTTTATTGACATGCTAATTTTTCTTTGTTTATGTTTACTATAGTTCTTCTCTTTATCAGATATATGAATTTCTTTTCGTTCATGCACCCACGATGTTCATTTGCCTCGATCAGTTCCCAACACACTCCATGACTTCTTTTCCTTGTGCCAAAATCGTTCTATAATGTTAAGACGTGCATTGCAATACTAGTACTTCGCCTTTCTTAGAAAAGGGCAAGTCCCTGGCTTCGAACTTGCGCAGCCTGGCACTCCAAGGCAAAGCATGATCAACAAACACGTGGCTTACCTTTTACTACTACTTCAAGTTCTCACTGAATACCTCGCCCCCCCCCCCCCCACCCCCACGCGTTTTGAGAGTCGCCCTCAGCCGCTCGAGTTCTTCCCCGGCGTCTTCCTCTTTCTACCCCGGCGGTGATGCCGTCCGGCGGAGACGAGGAGACGTTGCTTGGGCTGTATATATCGTAGCTAGGATTTCCTTTGTTTCTAGGATTTCCTTTGTTTGTGGCTTGTTTCAGGTTGCGTTGTGGAGTAGATCACTAGGTCTCATCGGCCAGATCTGGTGTATGCTTGATGTGGTCCTCATCGCTGCACAGCTATGGTGGCACGAGCTGCTGCAAGTGGTGAATCCATGGAGAGTAATCTCGGCAAATAAGGTCGTCCTCCCCGCCTTTTCGAGTTCTTCTGTCTCCTTGCTTGGGTACGACAGGGGATGGTGGTGGCTGAGCTCCTTCACCGAGCTTCCGAGGTGGAAGAAGGCTGCTGGATGCGCAGGCACGGCTCGTTTCGATAAGTACCTTTTATCCCTCCTTCGGGTCTGCACTGCTGCTGCTCTGTTCTCCCTGTTGTCCGGCCGAAGCTCGGTGAAAGAAGGCTGCTGGATGCGCAGGCACGGCTCGTTTCGATAAGTACCTTTTATCCCTCCTTCGGGTCTGCACTGCTGCTGCTCTGTTCTCCCTGCTGTCCGGCCGTGGTGGCGAGAGGAGGGGATGCTCTGTAGCGGTTCTCTGCAGCAGCGGCAGAGGAGATCTGGGATTCGATGATGCTGCTCATCTGTGGAGTCAATTCTCGGTGGTCCATGTTCGACCGCCGACTGGGGATGCTGGCAGGCAGCAACTCCAGGTTTCGACGCTGGTCATGCGTCAAGCTCCGTTCAACCTCCAGTGGAGGCTTCTTCGAGGCCGTGCGATGGCGTCGTTCTCCCGCCCTGCAGCAAGTGGTTGCGTCCCCGCTGTTCGTGTGGGGGGTCGTCGCGCGTCCCCTGTCTTCTTCAGCGTCGGCAGAGATGGAGGGCTGGATTGCTTTTTAGTTTCTCCGTCCAGGGTCTAGCGAATTGTAAAGGACCTCCTTGTATGCTTCTTATCTTTTGAGGTCCTCGCTGTAAGTTGTATTCCGCCGCTGATTGAAACACGCAGCATCTAGGCCCTTCGGGGTCTTCCCTTGTTAAAAAAAAAAAGTTCTCACTGAATGGTGGCATACATGTTCATGAGAAAACCCTTGAGTACAAATTTACATCCATCACCTGAACAAGGACCCGCAGCAAGCATGCTAAAAATGACAGTGCCCGAGAGCAAAACTGGAAACAACAAGGTCGTGACCTGCGCTTTCCCCTGTACGCGCAGGGGCACTCACCTACGTAGTCACCTTCACCTTTCGTTCATTCATAAAAAGGGCAAAACAGGACAAGTACCATCTCTTTCCAGTGAACGAATCTGGACTCCCATTGTGCGCAAGAGCCAGATACCTCTAGGCTCCAATTTCTTCCAATGAAAGGTGGATGCTCACGCTTCTCTTCCCTGTCAAATATCACCTACTTGGATACGTGACAGCGAAACACGCAAGATATATATAGTTCCGCCGTCTCCTCAATGATAATCGCTTAATTGGATATTATATCAGTTAGTAACCCCTTAATTAAAGATATCAGTTAGCAACCCACCAATTGAAGCTATCATCTTTACCCATTCCCCTCTCACGAAAGCATACCAATTCGTCACCAGAAACACAGATCCTGTATTGTACAATTCCTCCCGGACGACACGAAGAACACTGCAAATCCCCCTTTTCCATCACACAAATCCAATTTGTACACAAATCTTATTGCTACTTGTGTGTGTGTTGTACAACATGAAGAACCACCACACCTGTGGGGCACCTGCCCCGCCTTCCTCCGAGAATCCCTAGGCGCAGGCGCAGGGGTTGTCGACGACGACGAGATCCTCGCCGTCGCTGCTGCGGAACGCGAGGTACCCGGCGGCGAGCCCGACGACGACGGCGATGAACACCCCGCCGTTGAAGGACATGACTGCGAGCATGAGGAGGTAGCCCACGCCGGCGTTGACCCCGAAGAGCGCCGCCGTGGCGACCTTCGCGGAGCAGCGGCCGCCCGCGAAGGCGGGCGCGAGGAGCGGGGCCCGCGCGTCGGAGCCGGCGGGCGGCGGGAGCGGGTCGGCCTTGGCGCCCGAGAGGAGCTTGAGGCGGATCCGGAAGGCCTCGAGGTACTGGTAGAAGGCGGCGGCGAGGAAGAGCGCGAGGAGGGAGAGGAGGTAGCCGGTCCACGCGGACGTGCGCCAGCCGTCGAAGAGGATCGTGGCCGAGGTGCCCCAGTAGAAGGTCATGTGCATCATGGTGGCCGGCGGGGAGCGGTGTCGCGGGCGGAGAGGGAGGGTTTGGGATTTGGATGACGCCGGAGGGGAGGGGAGGGCGCAGACAGCACGGCGGGAGGTGGGGACGATTGCCGGCGAAGCGACCGGTGGGATTTTAAAGGGACGGCCTTTGTCAACGAGGGGCGGCTCTGGGGCACGGCGTTGGGGTGTATTTACGTTCGCGCCATTGGACCGGCGGGTTGGGCTTCCCCGCACGTCTGCCGCGCCATTGGACCGTGTTTCACTTATCGTACTACTGTATATTGAAAAATACAGATGCACTTTTATCTGTAACAGTGTGCAGCCGATGTCTTTTTTTTTTTTGTAACTTGTTGCGGCACTGCACAGGCCAGTACGTGGTCAATTTTGTGCTTGGGTGAGATCGAACGTTGTTGTACTCCGTATTTCACTCGGGTTTGGTCAGCGTCATGTATCTAGACGCGTAGTCGTCCTACTACCACGCCTATGCTTGGGATATCGCGACATTGTTTGGAGCTTTCAGTTGCTCTAGGGCCTGGCTGGCCGGTTGGTTGTTGGATGTAGCAAATCATTTTCTAATCATACATTGTGAATATACGCCAGGTCAAATATGCCCCAATCCGCAGAGCCGGGTCGGGTGGCAGTAGGCACGAAACTTGCCTTCGCCGCAACGTGCGAACGGAATCGTGCGCAAGTGACGGAAAAGTCGAACCTAAATGGATGAGGCTAGTAGTACTACGAGTAGGCACCAAGCGACCATAGGGGCTCGGACGTAATTTGCGTGCAAACTCTGCCCTATGAAATGGTACTGTACTACTTCGCGCGGCAGGGAAGACGGTGTAGTACAGATGCACGATCAAACGGCCCTGTACTGCAGCTGTACTCCCGCCAGCCGCGCGCTCGGCCGGCACCCGGAATCTGAAGGGAAGTTCTTTTCGGAGGGTACGACCGAGAAGAGGTTAGGTTGGGAGGACAGACGCTGACAATGCAGTGGGTGTGGCGTGTGCGACAACAGGCAAGTGTTTGCTTAAGGAAAACGCTGTAATCACTCGGGGAACGTTGCGTTCCGTCCCCGGGTCGGTGTCCGTTGGATCCGCGCGACGCGGGCGGTTAGATTAGGCGCACGTCCCCGCCATTTTCGACTGGATTAGGACAGCACGTTTTTGTTCCTGCGCTGTTTCCCATTTTCTCCCTGTACCGTTACGTTTCCACTCGCGCGGCGCGGAGGCGGCGACGAGAGGCTTCGCGGGCGGCGGCGAGAGGCTATTCCTGAGGTGCTATTCCTTTCGCTCCCCTCCTCCTCTCCGGCTAGGCCCCCCTCTTCATCACCGGCGACATCTCGTAGATAGGTAGCAATCGCGAGCGCCGGCGAGCGGCGGAGCGGTCGCGGGTCGTTGCGCACTCCGGCGCCCCCTGCCTGAGCCCAATCGTGCTCTCAGGCGCCCCCCCCCCCCGACGTGACCAATTTCGCCGTATTTTGCATCAACGCCGGTGGCTAGGGTTACGCAGCGGAGGCGAGCGGCGGCGCTGTCGCAGGTCTGCGAGGACTCCGACGCTCCCCTGTCGCGCCCAATCGCTGTCTCAGGCGACCCCCTGCCCTTGACCACCATCGTCGCTCCAGGATGTTGGTTCTGAGCAACAGTTGCTCCTAATTTTGCTACAATAGTTAGTCCCCAACTTCTTCAGTAGCAATTGTTTGGAACAAATTGCTCCACTGCACTCCACCTACCATGTGCTTATTCCCTGTTTTTTGCATAGTTGTTAGTTGTGTTTTTGAGCAAATTGCAAATTATTTTAGCAGATTTTAGACTTTTTGAGCATATTTTTAGTTGCTCAACCACATTCGACACCCCGTGTACACATAACCGTGTTTGTAGCAATTTTCCTTTTCAGTTCGAACCGTACGTGCAAGTAGTTGTATTTCTGAACTTCATCTATTCTTTTTGCGGGTTTTTTGGTGTACTTACTGGGCCTCCTAGTGTATCTGATTGCAATCTGTAATCAGCAGCGCAATGGAGGTTTGTTCTATTACTGCATTGTTTTTTGCTTCTGTTGCACATTTTGTGTGCTTCTTTTGTTTCCTTTTTTTGTTCATAGTGTTCTTTTTTTTGCTGAGCAGGAGCAGGGGCAGTATTGGGTCAGCAAGGACCGATTCGATGCCAAGCGTTTGCTGAAGTGCGCAAATGATCTCTCACCGCGGAAGCGAGAAATTATTGAGCAGCACAGCGCTTTTGCCTCACTTCTCAATATTTCTCCTTTCAATGTCCCTAACGAGCTCATTGATTTTGTTGCCGTGAACACCGTGGTTGAGCTCCGTGAGTTTCATTATGGATCTAAACGGATAGTTTTCACAAGGGATATTATCAAGAAGGTGTTTGGTCTACGCTCAGGATCAAAGCATGTTGAGTTGCTCACCAAGAGTGTTCATTCAGACATCAGAGAGGCATACAAAGGCCCGTTGTCGAGGCTTCCCATAGAGAATGCAGCGAAGTTGTTGAAGGAGCTTGACGACGGTGAAGAGGATGCCATTATCAGGACATGGGACCTCTTGTGCTTTGCGACTGTTCTGAATCCTTCCACCAGCAACATGATGTGCTTAGAGTACATAGGGTCCATGAGTGACCCAAAGAGGACCCATGAGTATGATTGGGAGGAGCACATCTTGGAGCTTCTGATGCATTACATTGAAAAAATTCAGAAGAAGAAGGAGCAACCTCTCGAGCTTGATGGCGTTAACCTTCGGAAGGGCAAGCTGAAGGTTGATTCCGAGGAAGCACCCGGTCCTTCGAAGAAGAAGACGAAGGTGAAGAACATGTTTGAATTCTGGATGTCTGGCCCACAGCCTGTTCTTGTTGTAAGTTTTTAACTTTTTCTTCACATCTTGCTACTTTACTTAATGTTGTTTGCTCCATTAGTTTTAATTTATTGTTGCCTTAGTTAGTTTCTGTTGCTTCATTTGTTTTATTTCTGTGTTTTGTTTCTGTTATCATGTTCTAGGTTTAAGGTTTTACCTTTTTCTGTATAGCTTGCTACTTTTCTTAGTTTTGTTTGCTCCATTAGATTTAACTTTTTGTTGCTTTAGTTTTTTTTTGTTGCTCCACAGTTAAGTTTTGTGTGTACTAGTTTCTGTTTTTTATGTTCTAGCTGTAAGTTATTTGCTACTTTACATAGTTTTTGTTGCTCTATTAGTTTTATATTATTGTTGCTTTAGTTATGTTCTGTTGCTCCAATTGTTTATTTTTCGCGTGAATTTTTGTTTCTGTTTTTAGTTGCACTTTTTACAGCTGCAGGTTGATTCTTGTGTGTTTTTTTCCATATGTAGCTGGTGTACATGGACCACTTGCTAATCCCGAAGAATGAGCACTTCATAAACAATGGGATACCTAGGGTTTGCTTTGTGACAAGTGAAGATTTCAGTTTCATTGCCAAGATCGACCGCGACAACAAAATCTTGCTGAACAAGACCGTCTTTGGGAGGCGTCCTGTAAGTAGACTCCCATTTGTTGTTTTCTTTTTTGCTTCTTCGTTGTTTGCGTTCCCCTGCCACGTTCCAATTTTGTTTTGTTTGATCTCAACCATGATTGGTTTTTTGGTTGTGCAGTTCCTCCCGTTATCCAGAACAGTGTATGCGCCTCACTTGGACAGTTCTGCCCGAAGATATTGATGTAAATCCGTCCGCATCACTTAATGAATGGCTTGTTTTCCCCACCATCGAGCAAATTGAGGTTTGTATAGTTTTCTATGTGTTGTTTTTTGTAGGTCATTTTGTTTGTTCATATAGCATTTTTTGTTCTTCATGTGTATGAAGGTGGCTTTTTCCCCACAATTTGCTACTTTACTTATTTCATTTTCCTCCATTAGTGTTTAAGCAATGCTTTTTTAGTTATTTTATTTTGTTCCATTGTTTTATATCGTGCGTACTTTTTCTGTTTTTTAGTTGTTTTTACATGTCTGCTACTATAATAATTTTATTTTGCACCATTAGTTATTTTGTTTTGTTCTGTCAATGTAGTTGCTTAGTTTTGCTGTTTTTTTGCTTCTTTTTTAATGTAATCCATGTTTCTTCTTCATCACAGGTACCATCTCGTTTCAAGAACATATACGACAAGCACAGGGTTAGTTTCGCTTCAAACGTTGATGCTACTCTCAAGAGTCTCGCTGTAGGCTTAAAATCAATGCAGTCCAAGCAAATGGCTTTGCTTTTGAATGATGTTGAAGCTGCCATGAAGGAAGACGATGGCCCTAGTGTTGTGTTTCCAGCTTCTGGGGTAGGACTTGACGGGCAGGGCAATATGGATGGTGACAAGTCTGATTCTGAGTCCGATGATCTCGATATTGATGAGGATCTTGTTGCTGTGGATCCTACGGACTGTGATTCTAATGTTTGTGGAGAAGGCAATGCAAGGGCAGCAGAGAATGAGCAAACCAATGCTACGGAGCTCAATGATGTTCCGCAACCAGCAGTTGTTGTAGGGACCTCTCAGACGGACGCTGATGGTGAGGAACAGGATGCTGTTAGTAGTCCGATTAGAGGTGTTGTTGGTAGCCCAGAAAAAGGTGCTGATGGTAGTCCGGTTTGAGGTGATGTTGGTTGTCCAGATGAAGTTGCTGCTGTTGGTAGTCCAGACAAAGTGGCTGCTGTTGGTAGTCCATCCAGTCCTGCTGCGGTGATTCCACCCATGCCCACTGCCCTTAGCCCACCTAGAGCTGTTGCGGATAGTACTTTCATTCCTAGGTCGGCTTCTCCCTCACCTCGGCGCAACATACCAACGGGATACTGGGATGACTGTCCGAAATTTAATGTGTGGAGCCAAGACAATGATTCTTCCCAAGCCCCTGACCAGAACGACCTTGTGTGTGCGGAAAAGGTCGATGATGTTGCTGCTCCGATAGTTGGAGACAAGGTTGCTCCCTCGTGTATGTTCTCCTTCCCCCTTTTCTCTATTTTGTTACATTTTGCATTTTTCATCTTGGTTTTTGTGTGCACTGCCCACCAAAACAAGATTTTTCAAAGTATTTCTTTTCTGATTCACCTTTTTTGTTGTGTAGCTCCCAAACCTTGCCTTGACGCCCCCATACCGGAAAATTTGGAGGAGATTCCGGAAGCTGAAACACCGGATCATGGTGACAATACAGGTTTGATTTTTTTTCTCCCATGTGCGCCTCGTTGTTCTTTCTGCTGGTTTTTTTTAAAAAATGCTATCTTAGTGTTATGGTTTTGCTTCTTTAGATAATTCTGTTTGCTACTTTAGTTAATTCTGCTTGCTACTTTACTTAATTTTGCTTGCTACTTTATCTCAGTCTGTTTGCTACTTTAGATACTTATGGTTGCTACCTTAACCACTAGCTTATTTTTTGTTGGTTTTCCTAGACATTGGGAGCAGCTCAGGTGCTGAAGAGAAGAAGGATGCCAGCACTGGCGTGGTAACTTTTCAAAGGAGGACTAGGCACAAAAGGGCTATGAAAGATGATGCCAAGGCTCCGGTGGCGAAAAAGATGAAGAAGCCATCTGCAGATACGGTTGCATTGTACGACAAGTTTGTGCGCCATCCGCGCTATCTCAAGTCTCAAAAGAAGGGGAAAGATGACCCGTGAGTCTTTTTTTCTGGCCTTTTTTAGCACAGTTTTGTAATTACGTGACATTCTTTGTTTTGCTACTATCTACTCCTTTTTTGCTTTTTACTTTTGGTCATTGTAGCAACCGGGACACGCCTGATTATGTTTTATTGTTTTCTTTTCCAGTCCTCCTTTCATTATGATTGGGGGGTCTCACTGTGACTACAGGAGTTTCCACAATTCCCTAGGCCCGAGGAAGTGTCTAGACACTCAGGTTATGTGCGTTTGGTCTGAGAGCTTCAACAAGGATGCTAAAATAGAAGAGGAAATCAGCACAACCGCTCTGAAAAGATATGTTTTCAATTGCTACTCAACGGTTAGTTTTGTCCTAAGACCTTTTTAGCTGCATGCCTCAGTTTTGTCCTAAGATGTAATACAACTTTTGCTCTTTTTCTGTTTCTTCATGAGTAGCAAAAGCTCATAGTCGACCCAGCGAAGTTCAACCCAGCTGCACTTGCGAGAGAGTTCAAAATGCAAAATGTGAAGTTCAAGATCATGAAGAAAGACCTTGTGAGCTATGCTTTCCCTCTTACTACATTGTTTTCGCTACGTTGTAATTACATTGGTATTTCTTTCACGAACCAGTTTTTTCGTGGACAATTGTATAACTTTCTGTTTTTTTGGACAGAATTGCTCCCATACTTAGATTTTTATGCTCTTTTAGAAGTTTTTGCTTGCTACATTAGTTTCAAACAATTGCTACATTCATATATCCAGTGATTGTACATTTTCTAATTTGGCTTTCATTTTGTTCCGCTTTCATTTCTAGCTATACTTCCCTGTGGTCAAAGACAACCACTGGATGGTTTGCACTGTCAATTTGATCCATGACCAGTTCCACATGTTTGACTCCCTGAACCACAAGGACAAGAGCTTTCTCGAGGAAGCAGCAAAGAACCTGGTTTGTTGTTAGAACTGTCTACAAGTATTACATTTTTGTTGTCTTTTGTCTATCACACTAATGTCTAATTTTTTGCTATTTTCCAGTTCATTAACTTTGCTACACTTTGCAAAGCTTCTGGAGTGTCAAACCACATAGACATCGACCGCTACACACTTTCCACACCCGCACACCCACAACAGAAGACTCTGTAAGATTTTTTTCTCCTTTTTTGATGCAATTGTACAAGTTTCTGTTTTTGGGGCAGAATTGCTCCCATACTTAGGTTTATATGCTCTTTTAGAAGTTTATGGTTGCAACAATAGGTTAAACAAATTGCTACCTTCATGTAACCATTCATTGCATATTGCTTTCGAGTTTGCTGCTAACTATGATCATTTGTTTTCTTTTCTCTTTTTTACAGCTATGACTGTGGCTTCTTCACAATGCTCTTCATTCAGCACTTCGATGCTAAAACCATGTTGCCTTTCTCCAAGGATGACATTCTTTTATATCGCATGGCTGTCGCAGCAAAGCTCATCGAGGAAAGAGAGAACAAAGGCAACATTGTCGACATCATGGAGGCTGCCTTGGAGCCTCGGCCGGGGGTGTAGACATTTGTAGTTTCCTGTAGTCTGGAGTGACAATCACCACATGTACATTCGCTTTTGCCTCATCTAGTTTCGTGTAGCCTTGGATGGATGAAACAACCTTTCTATATGTGTTTTCATATCATTTATCCCCGCTGGTATCTACTGATCCACGGATTGTGTCAATTTGTCGAACAAATTACTGCGGCTATCAATGACAAAGAGTTGACGGTGGTTTTTTAACCATGTGAATGAATGTAGTTTTTCACCTGCTTGGTTTTTATCTACTAGTTCACATCAAATGAATTCTGTGTAATTTCCTGGCACCTTTTTTTGTGGGTTTATGTTTTTCCTGGAGGTGACCATGTTTTTGCTTCATTAGGTGTATAGTTTTGCTGCAGTAGGTATTTTCCAATGTTACAAAAGTGAAATCTGGTTGCTACAGAACACCTTTTTATTTTGTATCATACAGAGATTTTCTGAAACCCCTGGACAAGAACAGGTTTTTGCTCTCGCAGAGTAAATCATTTGCTTCAATAACAGATTTGCAATGCTTCAAATGCAATAAAAAGTTGCTACCAACATTTTTTACACAAACAAAAGGTAATAATTGTATGTTTCACATAGCTGACCACATTTTTACATTTGCTCCAACGCAAGAATACAAGATATCCACAGAATAATTTTTTGCTCCAATGCAAGGTAACTATGTTTTAAATCGTTCTATACCAATAGTACCAACGCCATGTACAAGTAAAACCTCCACCCTAACAACTTATTCGTAGCAATTGTTTTCAAAAACATCATCACAAAACAGCTACAGCCTTAGCTCAGCCCCAGCAGCTATTCTTTCATCCTCCACCTATTTAGCAACACAATCTTTCACCGCATGTCCCTCCTCATGACACCATGGACACTTCATTGCTCTCTTCTTTCTAGGTTGCTGGGGCTTATTCACCGGTGTCTTGTTTGTTGCTTTGGCATCGTTAGCTTGCTTGCGCCTCTTCAAAGTTTCTTCATCGCGTAGCTCAACCAAAGTCTTCCGCCTCTGTTCTTTCATCGTGGGACGTCCTTTAGGTTTTACCCGTTTAGGATTTTTCAGTGTTTGCCCGCCGGTAGCAAATTGACCGCTGTCACCAACCATTGTTGTTGGTTCATCTTGCCGTGGTCCATTTTGTTGCTCTTCATCCAATCCAGCATCCTCTTCTTGACCTCCTTCAACAACATTTCTTTTTGCTCTCAAGATTGCAGCAACCTTTTTGCTAGCCTCACCCACCATTCCTGAAACAACCTCATAAGCTTCATCCACGAAACAAGCATCAGAGGCAAGCTGATTCATTTTTCTGCATAGTGAGTTGTATTTCAGTGTATTGGTTGGTGGGACACCAAATCTGAGCCCGTTGTCCCCAGGATCAGGTGCTGGTGTTGTTGCTACCGAGGACCATCTGTAGAGCAAGTACCTTTCTGGAATTTTCTGGACATTTAGGTGGACCATGACCCTGATGATGTGTGGACATATCAGTCCAAACATTTCAAACCCGTTGCAGCCGCATGAGTAGAGTCCCTCCTCAAACTCAACTTGAACCCGGTATGTTCTCACATCTAGCCCAGGGTTTGGAACTAGATCAAAACAAATTCCCTCTACATCTGCCCGTACTGGATAGAACTTTGTTGATGCAGCAACATGCTTCTGGTACCTTTCAAAGATTTCTGCTGTGTAGAATTCTTGTCCTTGCTTCTCAATTGCATAACTGCAAAAAAAAATTGCACCATTAGTTTAAATTTAATGCTACAATAGTATGTTTTGGTTGCTACTTTAACTGATATGGGATGCTACACATACACAGCAGGCAGAGCTTTTTTTGCACTAGTTGCTACCCAACTAGTGTTATGTTTTTGGTGTGCTACAATGGGTGCTATATTTTTTCAGAAATGCTGCTTTTCTTGCTTACCTTCCCCAAAGTGATCTTCTTGTTGTCTCCATTGCAAAACCTGCGTTATCCTCCCGGTCAAGCATCAATGTCTGGCAAAGCTCATACTGTTGCACAAAATTGTACACCGAGTCTCCCGGCCGTATCAGTGTTTTGAAGTATGAATTCAGTCCTTCAGATCTTCCAGTAGTGCTCGTGAATGGGAAGAACCTTTTTCTGAAATAAACAGGAACCCATGTTGTTCTAGTCTTCCACATGTTTTGCAGATGATTGTTTTCAGACATGCCAAACTCTGTGACCATATGCTCCCAAAAGTCCTCAAATTGCTTCACCGTGTCTGTTCCATAGATGCACCCATAGAAAGCATCACTGAAAGGATTACCTTCCGCCAAGTTTGGTCCCAACTTCTTCCTCGCAAGATGCAGGATATGGTAGAGACAGCACCTGTGTACCGAGTTTGGGAAAACTTGACGTATTGCTTCTGCCATTGCTTGATCTTGGTCTGTCATTATGTTATCCGGATGACACCATCCATTGCTAGCATCCACTGCTCGAACACCCACTTGAACGTTTCTATCTTCTCATCTGCTAACAGAGCACAGCCTAGCACAATCGTGTGTGAGTGGTTATTTATTCCGACTATGGGAGCAAAAGGCATGTTGTATCTATTTGTACAGAAAGTTGTGTCAAAAAACACACAATCCTTGTACTTATGATACAATGACCTTGTTCGACCATCCACCCAGAATAAGGCCCTCACAGCACCATCTTTATCAACCTGCGTAGCAAGCAGAATTAAGTAAAGTAGCAAGAAGAATTAACTAAAGTAGCAACCATAACTAAGTAAAGTAGCAAACAGAAATAAGTAAAGAAGCAAAACCTGCGAAGCATAAAAGAAGTTGTTGTTCTCAGCTTGCCTTTGCTTGAAATATTCCAGTGTCAGCTCCATGTCTCTCAATGTCACCTCATTGCGTAGCATTGTTCGGATGTTTGAAACATCCCTCTTAACATAACCCAAACATCTCGGGTCTCCACCGTGCACACTGCCCAGAGCTCCCATCAGTTGCGCTGTGGTTATGTTTTGGTTCTGCAAGGTTTGTATGAACTGATAGTCCTCCTCCGGCACCTTCCTGTGTGAACGGTAGAACCTGCACCGCCCCACTTGCTTCACCAAGGCGTGTGTGTGATCTGCTCGGAAAACCGTCACAGTCCAAGCTCTATTGCGCACGCCAACGACCATGTGCGCTTTACAATCATGCCGAATGACCTTCATTCGCTGCCTCGTGTCCGACATTTGAACTTTCTCACATGCTTGCTTGCTTCGAGACTTTTGCGCGCTGTGAATGCTCATGTCATTATCTTCTTCAATTGGCAATTTGCTACCACCATTGCTACCAGGCTTCTTCTTCTCAGACTGTGGTCTACCTGTGTGCACGCACTCAAACACCCTGCTCAGAATAGTATCCGGAGGAGCATTTCTAGCTTGGCTGTACTTCGTGTTTCCAATGCGTGTGCCGAAGCCCATTTTCATCGCGTAGTCGTTGTAAACCTTTTGTGCTTCCTCAATATCATCAAAAATCATCCCAACATACGGCTCAACTGGTTGTGATGTTATTTCTTCGCCAGCTTCCTCAACAGCATTTGAAACAGAACCACTATTCGCGCTACGAGGACCATCAACGAAACCATTCAGAGTAGTGTCCCGACAATCAAAGTTGTTCTGATCCTCTCCTCCAGGTGTGGTGTTTAGGTCAAATCCTTCCAGTATGCTATCACCAACAAATCCCTGAAACAAAAAACAGCAAAATCTGATCAATCTACTTTTGCTCACAAACTACGAAAATAGAATTTCACTTGCAATGAACATAACATGTTTCAAGCTTGCAGTAGAAAATTACTGACAATAACAAATTGCATCAATTCAAGCTTGCAAATTGCTACATAAATGCTACCAGGAACCACCACACCAATTGGACACACACAACCATAAAGTTGAACCAATCAATGGGAGCAAACTTTCTGTACAAACATAAACAAACAGAGCATATTGACCATTTTTTCTTGTACAAGCAAACCATCACAAAAACCTCACCAAGTGGAGGAATTCATAGCAAAAGCAATCACACCAAGACTGATACTCATAACAAGTTGGAGTAGCATTTTTTTGCAGGAGCAAAACCAAGTCTTAATTTGAGCATTTAATTGGATGTTGGGAGCAATTCATAGCAACAACACCAATCACACCTGATTGGGCTCAATTTCCAGCAACCAACCCCAGATTTTTTTGCTCCCAAGTAATCAAAACAAGTTTCAGTACAGAAACCAAGCCACAATTTGAGCAACTATCAAACATTTGCGGAGCAATTTTATGGAGGAACAACCAGTTGAGGAAAACTACTCACAGAACGGGCTGGTACATCAAGCTCTGGATCTTCATCGAAGAAGGAAGGAGGATTCCTGACGCCCTCACTCGGCCGCGGAGCAAACCATGCTCCCAGGCCGCCGTCGTACAAGCCGGTACTCCTTCTCCGCCGCCGGCTAGCCGGATTTGCTCCCGAGATCGAAGCTACTATGGAGGGTGGGGGTACGTGGTGAGGATCACCAGGAGGAGGGTACAGGATCCTGTTGCGGACGTGGTTAGCCATGTTATCCGTTTCACGGCGCGCCGCCGAGTCGATCGCCGCCCGCGCGCCCGCGGCGATCTCCACCTGCGCCGCCCCCGGAGATCACGGGGATTTGCCCGATCCGCGCGGCTGTCCGAGTTGCTCGTTTGCTTGCGCCTTTTTGCTCTCTGTAGCAAAAGCGGGATGGGGGGCGTCGAGTAGATCGTGCGGCTCACGTACGCCCGATCGGACGGCTCGCGACCCGGGGGATTGAGTTGTTTTATCCCCCGGGGGACGCTCAGCGCACGTCTTTGCTTAATGTCATCAGAGCATCTTTAAAAAGCATATCTATATTTTCTCGTAACAAAAATCCAAAAATATGGGTATTTTGGTCCCAGAAATGCTCCACAAACATACCCAAAAGTCGTCTCATACCCATTTTTTTTGTACATATCCATATTCTTCTTCCATATATAACTATCTACAAGCATCTCTTGTACTGAGCAAAAATACCCCGATATTTTTAGTCTCGCAGTTTTCGGTTCGCGTTTTGGGTGCTTTATGGTCCCAAAAACCGCCACCTAAAGTAGAAATTGAAAACGAAACTGCAATTTAAAAAAAGGATTAAGTTAATTTACATAGATTACTGAACCCTGGTTCGTCGCCAAACCCTAACCCTATATCTCCAAAAGGGCATGGGAAAACTACATCGGGCTTGCATCGTCGACGACGCCGCGACGTCCTCACTTTTGGAGTGCAAGTGATGACAATAGTCACGAGTCGAGGACGACTCTTTTCGACGGGGGGGGGGGAGATGATGCAGCACGCCCTATTCCACCAAGCACTACATCGATACCCATTGGCCCCATGACAAGATCACGTACAAAGGAGATGCATGATAAGGTGAATTCACTCCTCCCTCTATGTCTTTGGTGACTTGGTGAATGATGTGCTACATCATGGAAATAACCTATGTGTGCTCAAGTTTGACCCCACATTGGAGCCCCAAGATGGTGCCCAAAGAGCCCAAGAAGATGCTCGAGAAGATGGACCAAGGAGTCCCAAGAAGAAGAAGAAGAGAAGAAACCCCAGGCAGCGGTACTACAGCTGAAAGCACCGGAGCTACCACCGAACCCCAGGCAGCGTAGCTACTGGTGTCGCCTCCGCCAAAACGACGCTCTGTACTGCCGGTACCACCACCGGTACCTCCATCGGTACTACCGGTGAAAAGGCCCCACGAAGCGGAACTACCGGTGCCACCTCCGCAAAAACAACGTTCGATATGCACCTACCGGCACCACCACCAGAGCCAACGCCGGTACTACCGGTACCTCCACTACGTGCCCAGTTTTGGGTCGTTGACCCTTGTGTCTCCTCCGCCCACCTACCCTCTTTGCACTAGACTATAAATAGACTCACATCTCCTAGATCTAGGGTTAGAGATGAATTGAGAATTGAGCTTTGCTCCCCCATGTCCCTCTTGTGAGGCTACTCCTTAGATGTGTATCTAGGAATGAATCAAGGCTACTCCATCTACTCTTGTATTTGGATCGAATCAAGATTACTTCGGAATAGCCATCATTTCCCCTTGGAAATCAGTTGGTGTTCTCCCAATCTTCCTTGACTGGCCCTCAAAGATCTATTGGTGCGGTGGACCAGCCGTAGGGTTGAATTGGTTCCAATCAAGGTGAGTCAAGTGGATTGTTTGCCGGAGGCGGCCTCCGGTTTAATTGCCGGTTTTCAAATTCTCTAGTTCACACTAGTTATCCAGTTACCCCTTTGTTTTCCCACGAATCCCCCTCGTGTTCTTCCTCGTGTTCTTCGTTCTTCCCCTCGTGTTCTTCGTGTTCTTGGTCAATTCGTGAGATCGAGCCAATCTAGAGGTTAACCACCTCCATCAGAAGGACTAAACCAGAAAAGGAAATCTTTGTTTACCTTGTCTATGCCTTGAAAAGTGTAGTTATCTTTCCTCAAAAAAATAGTCCAATTTTGAAAAGAAAAAAAGACTATAAAACTTTCATCAAGATTTGATCAATATACAAAAAAACATAAGTTGTGCTTATGAATGTTATCAAACCAAACTGGTAAGAGCATAGGAGAAAATAAAGGCGATCCTGAGGCACATTTAGGGTTTCCGTCCACTCCACCGATGTTGCCGATGGTCCGTTCCACCTCCGATGGCCTTTCAAGCCTTAGAAGTGTGGCGGACCTCGACCTCTCATAGACGGGAGGGTTTCTGTTTCTTTCTTTAGCTAGTTTTTTGTGTCTATCGGAGTGATGATGTGGTGGAAATCATGGTGTTAGAATAATCTCCCCTACCATATCCCCGATCGAGTGATTTGCCTAGTTCCCGTGGAGCCATGTGTTGGGCGAATCTCATGGCTACCGATCGTTTTTTGTATTCGTTGGTGTGGTTGCAGGTCTATCGCTTCTGATATATGATTTTCATCATTGACAATGTATGATTTTCTGGTGCAATTGTACTTCATGGATTAGTACGATGTCTTCTCATTTGTCTAGTACAACAGGACAAGCTTTGTTATGACAACTTTTTCCCTACACCGGTGAAGGAGGGGCTGTCGCACGTCTTCAACTCACTCCATGGTTTATATTCGTCGCTAGGTGATCTAAATGCCTATTAGTTTAATGTTTTGATTTTTTTACTCCTGTTGATGATTATTAATTGATCAATAGAAATAGATCTACTCCGAAAGGAAAACGAAAAACAAAGGCCGGCTTGAGGGCTGAGATGGCGAACAACGAACCAAATTGTATTTCTCGATTGGAGTATGGGCTGAGGGCCAAACTACCATGTGAGGGTTGCGTCTCAGGATCTTGTAAACTCCATTTTCAGCCCATGTATGTAAATTAACTATGCTGATCACTACAACTGCATGGACCTCAACGGGATGGTTAGCCAATGCATACAGCACCTCATACCTTTTATTATGTTATAGTATTATATTATTATAAATACGAAATACAATTCCTCAGTCCTTCACGCTTGTCTGCTGGAGAAGCTGACTTTGTGCATTAATCTAAATCTAAACCAACCAATTGTAAGAATTCAAGTATCCTTTTCACGCTTCGCTCATCCGGAACTTCGAACATTAGATATCATACTAGTTGAATGCACGTGCGTTGCTACGGACAACAAAATGATCTCCTAGTCATAACAACAACAAAAATTCTTAGTATAGTAAGAGCCTTGTAGATAACATATCTTAAAGTAAGCATTATGCACCACTAAACAGTACACAACTGAATTAAAGGCACAAGGGCGAGTAACACAAACAACATTAAAACCCACAGGCATCTGAAATTTAATGGTTACAATATTAGATCCAATCTCATTTCCCCCCACTCGCCCTCCCTCTTCTCCCCCACAACCGTCGCCGCCCCCAAGGTCTCCGCCGCCGGAATCGGGTGCTCCACTGCCGGGATCCCTCCTCCTTGCCTTGGACCACCCCGGGATCCTCTTCCTCCTTCCTTTCCACCATGGATGGTGCGGTTATGTGTGCTCTCTCTCTCTCTCATCTAGTTGATGGATGGGGATGCATAGGAGTTACATGTTCTTAACATCTAGATGCGTGGATTTGGATTTTGGGGTAGAAGATCACGAGTACAAACCCTAGCAACCTAGATAGTGAGTATTAGGCTTGAATCGCTACGGTTTTTAGGGTGGATTTGTTCATATGCCCTAACCCTTGTTATTCAACCCTGATACTATGAATATCTTTGTTTCTTGGATTTGTGCGTCTCCTAAGACTTTAGCATTACCTTTTCTTCATGTTATTCTTGCTATCTCTCTCATAGATGCATCCGGCTCCAAAGGCAAGGGCACTCGTTCCAAGAGGGTGGCTCGTCGCAAGGCTCCTAGGGTCGATGAAATTGAGGAAACTCTGGACCCATCTCAGCCCAAGCGCAAGAGGTTCCCGGCTACCGAGAAGACATTGCCATGAAGGGAGAAGTCTGCTTCCCAGATGTCTGAGGGGGTGTTCGTGAAAGAACGCCACGAGAACCCATATGTCATTGACCGCGACCGTTTGATGCCACAGTTCCGGGGTAAGGACCCTCGATTCCACACTGTCTTTCAGAGCCAAATCTATCATGAGATTTTGATGAGGAAGCCCAAGGAGAATGTTGCTCCTCAACATGCTATTAATTTTGGGCATCTGGAGAGGAATCCCAAGTATTTTGGGGAGGCACTAGAGATTGTTGATTCCTTTGGACTTGCTCCCATCATGAGTGTTCAACAAGATTATGATGGAGATTTAGTTTGTCAGTTCTTGGCCACGGTGCATCTCTCCAATGAGACAGAGCGTCATCTTATTTGGATGACCAAGGGACGACAGCTAACTATCAAGTTGTCTGAAGTTGGAACTCTTCTTGGAGGATACCCGGATCATGGACCGTTTGCCGGTGGGGAGGAGTTTGACAATGGGTGGTTCCGTATTCATGCCATCAACACTCAATCTCTCTCCAAGGATCAACTCACCCCTCTGTATCACTGGAAGAAATTTGCAGTTGGGTTCGTCAAGGGTCTCTACCCCACTTATGATATCATGCTCCGTATCTATCGCGAGACCATCAACCCAAAGGCGGGGAATGTCGAGGAGATCCAAGGCTTCCTCAAGAATCTTATGCTTTGCAATCATGAGAAGTGGCTTGTCGGTTCAACTCAGAAGCTCGATGTGCTAGATTATCTGTGGAATGAGCTATGGCACGTGGTTATCAACCGCAAGAATGCTTGCTTTGGGCCCTTTATTATGAAGATCATCTTGCATGTGTGGGCGGACAAGTTCCCGGAAGAACCTTTTGATGATGCTAATTGGATCCCTCACGTGGAGAAGAAACTTCTCATCAAGGACCACACCGAGCCCATTGTGCATCCTACACCGGATTCTCGCAAAAACAAGGCCAAACCACGTGCTATCATTGATGAGGAGGAAGAAGAAGAGGCAGGTCCCTCTCGCCCTCCTCCTTCTGAAAATGCTTTCAAGTGGATGTCAAGGGCTCTCAAGAAGGTGTTCAAATTGAACAAGAAGATTGAGCAGCGTCAATGGGAAGCCCACTATGATAAGGATCTCAAGCACCGCAAGGCAGTCCAGACAGAGCGTCAGCTTCGTCGTGATGGTGGCGAGTCAGTGGAGTCCTCGGTGCTACCTAGCATCACTAACTTGGACAAGTGGCAGGCCAAGGACTCCGCCGGGAAGCTCATTGAGGGGTCTGACGAGGAAGAAGGATAAGAAGTCACCATCTCTCGCCGCGGTGCCCGCCCTCCGAGCCTGGATATCTCCTCCGAGTGATCTTCGGGGCGTTAGCATCCGTTTCTCCCTCTTTTGGTATCTTTATGCCAAAGGGGGAGTGATATCTATCTATTAGGAGTGGGTATTTGCATGGGTCTCTCTCAAGCATGTTTTTCGATTTGCATCTTTTGTTTGCTTGAGAGAGTTGGTCTTTCATTTGGAAACTTTGGTTGTTTAAATTATTATGTGTTGTGAACCTCGTATTATGCATTGTGAGCTTGTGAACTTATTATCTTATGTGTTATGTTCTCACTATTATTCATATGTTTGTATATCCATTGTGTTTAAATTCTCTCAACATGAAGGGAGCATATCTTTAGGGGGAGCTCCGTTCATGTTGTGTATTTAATTATGCAAATAGGGATGTTGTCATCAATTACCAAAAAGGGGGAGAATAAAAGATCATCTTCCATTTTGATAATTAAATGACAACATACCTATTGGTCTAACGTTTACTTGTTATTCATGAAAATGCCCAGGTTCATAAAGTTTACATTCTCTATGGGTTACAATTTTATTGGGATGGAAAAAAGCTCAAAATGACAAAGCTGGGAAGTGGTTTTTGCATGGAGAGGAGGCTCCGGTGAAACCACCGGAACCTCCGCCCCAACCGTTTTTCCTGCACTGCCCAGGCGCGGGGCTCCGGTGTGGGGTCCGCTGAAACTGCGCTCGGGTGCATACGAGCGGAGGCCAAGGCGGAGCCTCCGATGGACATCCGGTGGGCGGAGCCTCCGGTGATACCACCGGAGCGTCCGCCCTCTCCACTGGCACACTGGGGGTCTGGCCTCCGGTGGCATCTCCCGTAGAGGGTCTGCCAAAATGGTGCTATGTTGGATAAGAGCGGAACCTCCAGTGCGCTTCCGGTGGGCGGAACCTCCGGTGAAACCACCGGAGCCTCCGCCTTCTCCACTGGCGCAGTGGGGGGTTCGCCTCCGGTGGTGACAACGCCAAAACGGGGCTCTGTTGGATAAGAGCGGAGGCTCCACCGGAACCTCCGGTTTGACTCCGGTGGGCGGAGCCTCTGCCAAAAGCACCGGAGCCTCCGCCAGCAAGGTTACCAGGAAAGGATAAAAGGGTCGCGCTGGTGCGCACAAGTGAAGACCACCGGAGAAACCACCGGAGCCTCCGGTGCTGCGTGGGATGCTCAAACGACCACTTGGGGAGGGGCTATAAATACCCCTTCCCCTGCCTCATAAATGCTAAGCTTTTCCCACTCTCTCTCCTAGCCATTAATGAAAGCTTCAACCTTGTAGATCTCCCTCTCCAACCACCCAAACACCCCCATACTTTGTGGAGAGCTAGAGGAGACCTAGATCCACACTTGCACCAAAGGAATTTCAAATCCATCCACCACATCCTAGTAGATCTTGTGATTGTAGCGTCCACCTTGTTGCGAGAAGCTTCGGATTGCTTGAGAGTCTCCATCCATCTTGTGGAGTGACCTCGAGCTCATGTAAGGGTTTGGCCAACGCCTTCAAGTCGACCTCATAGTGGAAACGAGAATCTCCCTCACCGGAGAAGCTCAAGGAGAATAAGGTATGCACAACCGTGCTATGGAGGAGCGCCTAGGTGGCTCCCCACCTCTCCAACGTAGACGTACTTCTCTTGAGAAGGAACTACGGGTGTGAAACAAGGGGTTTAGGGGAACGCTCGACACCCCTTAGGGCTGGCGTTGGGTTTATATATATAGTGTACAGGAGTACATGTACAATACAATAGTCATGTACAAATACAGTCTAATACCCTCCCTCAATCTTAACTGTGTCATCGAACATCCAACAGGTTAAGATTGCGCCTACAACCTTCAAACAATGGCAAGGACAAAGGCTTGGTGAAGATATCCGCAAGTTGATCCTTGGAGGAAATGAACTTGATCTGAAGGAGCTTCTGTGCAACACGTTCTCTCACAAAATGATAGTCAACCTCGATGTGTTTTCTCCGAGCATGGAACACAGGATTGGAGGACAAATATGTCGCACCAATATTATCACACCAAAGGATAGGAGGCTGAGTTTGTGTAACACGCAACTCTCGGAGTAGTGACTGCACCTAGATGAGTTCAGTTGTAGCATTAGCAACAACTTTATATTCAGCTTCAGTACTGCTTCGAGAAACTGTGGATTGTTTCCGAGCACTCCAGGCGATCAAATTTGGACCCAAGAACACTGCATATCCCCGCATGGATCGCCGATCATCAGGATTTCCAGCCCAATCCGCATCAGAGAACGCAGATAATAATCTAGAAGCAGCAAAACATAGTCGAAGACCATAAGAATCAGTATGACGAATGTAACGCAATAAGCGTTTCATAGCAGACCAATGAGACTGTGTAGGTTCATGAAGATACTGACAAACACGGTTCACCGCATAGGAGAGATCTGGTCTGGTAAGTGTCAAGTACTGCAGTCCCCCAACAACACTGCGATACTCTGTAGCATCCTCAGAAGATAGAAGAGACCCACCCGTAGTTGTTAGCGGCTCCGTAGCAGACATAGGAGTGGTAGGAGGGTTGCACTTGAGCATACCAGTTCGTCGTAACAAATCCTGAGAGTACTTCTTCTGAGTAAGAGATAGACCAGTATCATCATGAGTCACCTCAATGCCAAGGAAGTAATGCAGCTTACCCAAATCCTTGATAGCAAAATCTGAACTGAGAGAGGAAACCAGGCGATCAGCAGCAGTAACCAAGGAGCTGACAAGAATTATATCATCCACATAAACCAGAAGATACATGGTAACCTCTGGACACTGAAGCGGAAAGAGAGATGTATCTGCTGTAGAGGGAGTAAACCCATGGGCACGAAGAGCATAGCCAAGTCGTGCATGCCAGGCACGAGGGGCCTGTTTCAGACCATATAGTGCTTTGACAAGACGACGGAGATGAGCAGGACGATCCGGGTCCACAAAACCAGGGGGCTGACGCATGTACACTTCCTCCTCAAGAACTCCATGGAGAAAAGCATTCTGCAGATCTAACTGACAAAGAGACCAACCAGATGTAACAGCCAGAGAGAGCAGAATACGGATGGTAGTAGGCTTGACAACAGGGCTGAAGGTATCCTCGTAGTCAAGTCCATAGCGTTGCTTGAACCCTTTAGCAACTAAACGTGCCTTGTATCGTTCAACAGAACCATCAGCATGCTTTTTGACCTTGAAGACCCACTTGCAATCAATCACATTGACGCCTGTTTGAGGAGCAACCAGTGTCCACGTTTTGTTCTTCAAGAGAGCCTGATATTCCTGTTCCATCGCACGACGCCAGTGAGGAAGCTGCATAGCAGCAGTATAATGCCGAGACTCAGAAGTGGGATCAGCAGAAGCATGAGCAACGCACGCTGCCAGCCAAGCAACGGTGCCATCCTTGCGATCAAGTGGCTTGAAAATTCCACTCTTGCTGCGTGTATGAGGTCGATGATGTACAGGGGCATGCGCAGGAGCAGCGTTCAAAGGAGAATCCAGCGGGACGGATGACACGACCGCAGCAGGCGTAATCCGTGGCGGCCCAGGATCGCAGGAAGCCGTGGAAGACGGCCCAGCTGCCAAGTCCGAGGGGGAGACGGTGACCCGCACGGGCGAGGAGGAGCACCGAGGCCCAGTGGAGCCGGTGTCCCTCGTGGACAACGAAGGCCCAGTTGGACTCTCTCACGACGGGGGCGATGAAGTCCGAGCGGACCGCGCAGGCGACGGAGTACCAGCGGACTGCGGGGTCGACGGGGGCGATGACGGGCCAGCGAACCGCGCAGGCGACGAAGGCCCAGCAGACTGCGGGGTCGACAGGGCGATGACGGGCCAGCGAACCGCGCAGGCGACGAAGGCCCGGCGGAGCTCGCGCGCTGCAGAAGTGGGTCGGCGGGGGCGATGACGGGCTCCATGCGCGACGTCGCTGGAGGCGTGGATGGCGGCATCCCTGCATGGGACATGCAGCGATCGACGTGATCAACGTCGGAGGAGCCAGGCCCCTAAGTAGCACCATCTGGAATATCCAGCAACTCCAATCGAGCACCACGACCAACACCTGCACCATGGTTAGGCAACAAAACAGGAGAGTATGCAACATCTTCAAATTGACCAGGCAAAGGAGAAGATGAACTGACAGGAGGTGGATCTGTGTGAGGTGTAGGAAGTGAGGCAAACGGAAACAAGGTTTCATCAAACACAACATCACGTGAAATGTAAACACGGTTAGATGGAACATGTAAACACTTGTAACCTTTGTGCATGGAGCTGTAGCCTAGAAAAACACACTTTTTGGAACGAAACTCAAGTTTACGATTGTTACACGGTCGTAGGTGTGGCCAGCATGCGCACCCAAACACTTTAAGAAAAGTATAGTCATGTGGCTCACGGAATAGGATTTCAACTGGAGTTTTCATGTTGAGAAGACGTGTGGGGAGTCTATTAATGAGGAAACATGCAGTGGTAAACGCATCACTCCAAAAATGAAAGGGAACAGAGGCATGCGCAAGTAGAGTTAGGCCAGTCTCAACTATGTGACGGTGCTTACGCCCAGCAGCACCGTTTTGCTGATGTGTATGTGGACAAGCAACGCGATGCGTAATCCCATGTTTCTGAAAGAAAACACTAAGATTTCGATATTCATCCCCCCAATCAGACTGAACATGAACAATCTTTGTTTTGAGAAGGCGCTCAACATGTGCTTGGAACTGAAGGAAAACATCAAAAACATCAGATTTGCGTTTAAGCAGGTAAAGCCAAGTAAAACGACTATATGCATCAATGAAACTGACGTAATAATGATGACCACTGACTGAAGTTTGGGCATGGCCCCACACATCTGAATATATGAGTTCAAGAGGATTACTGACTACATGAGATGACACAGTAAACGGCAACTGATGGGTCTTGCCATGTTGACAAGCATCACAGACAGAGAGCTTATTATGACTAGATGCAAAAGGAAGATCATGACGACGAATAACATGACGAACTACAGGAAGTGCAGGATGACCCAAACGAGAATGCCACTGCGACGGGGAGACACGAACACCACTGAAAACTTGGGGGGGGCTGGCACATCAAGAGAGTATAGGCCATGGCAACTGCGACCTCTAAGAAGAACGTCCCGTGTGGTTCGATCCTTGACAAAGAAATGAAACGGGTGAAACTCAACGAACACATCATTGTCAAGGGTAAGCTTCTTAACAGAGAGTAAATTTCTAGTGACAGATGGAACACAAAGGACATTATTCAGGTGTATGGGTGTAGAGGTGTGTGAGCGTAAAGATGCCTGGCCAACGTGAGAGATATGCATACCTGACCCATCAGCAGTGCGAACCTGGTCGTGGCCGGTGTAGGAGTCCCATGGGTTGAGCTTGGAGAGCTCATGCGTCAGATGATCCGTGGCTCCCGTGTCCATGTACCACGTGAGATCCACAGGGTACGATGAGGTAGACCCCTGTGTAGCTAGTGCGGCTTGCTTCTCGTTGCCACGTCCGTCATTGCCAATGCCAAGAAATTCTTGTTTGAACCGGCGGTGGCAGCGAGAGGCGAGGTGACCGTCGATGCCGCAGAGCTGACAGGGACACTTGGCACCGCACGAGGGGCACATCCAGGCTCGGCCACGCCCAGCTGCACCGGTGTTGGATCGCGGTGATGCGGGTGTCTTGGGCTGCGACGTCGTGAGGCCACCGGAGGGACGTGGCGTCGGCTGTGGGAGGCCTCCCCTACCAGTGCGATGGGCGGCATTAGGCGAGGGGTCATGAGAGAGGACATCTGGACGACGAGCACAGAGGCGTTGTTCCGTATTAAGCAGCCGTGCATATAGCTCATGGGGTGGGATCGGAGTGTCTCTCCCGTTGATGTTCTCCACAAGTGATTCATACTCCTCATCGAGTCCTTTGAGGATGAACCCAGTGAATTCCTCGTCACGGAGGGGCTGTCCCACGGAGGATAGAATGTCCGCCAGTTCTTTGATCTGGTTATAGAAAACGGTGACGGACTTGTCCAGCTTCTGAATCTCCCCCAGTTTTGTGCGTACAGACATGGAGCATGCAAGGGACTGCGAGGAGAAAATGGAGTCTAGGGTTCCCCAAGCATCGCGGGACGAGGTAGCAAACACAACCATACCCGCCACAACAGGTGTGAGCGAGGCCTGAATTGCCACGAGTATCGCTTGGTCCTGGGCCACCCATTGGCGATATGCAGGATTGTCGATGACCATCGGAGCACCACCAGGCGTGGGCACTTGAACCATCTGTGGCGGACACGGCGGAGTGCCATCAACATAGCCATCGAGGTAGTAACTGCGGAGAAGGGACAGGAGCTGCGCACGCCATAGCAAGTAGTTGTCGGGGTGGAGCTTGACGGTGAGCAGGTGGCCGAGGTGGACTGGCGGAGGATCAGGGACCGAGCCGGCGTCAAGGTGGGCCAGGAACGGTGCAGCAGAAGACGGCACAAGCGACGTAGTCACAGTCGACCGAGGCGAGTAGGCGCCGTGGAAGGCGGCCTGGCCGTAAGGCCCCGCACTGGAGGCTGGTGTAGGCGCCCCGTACTGGGCGAGGGCGGAGGACGCCCCGTACTGAGCGAGGGCAGAGGACGGCACGCAGTAGCCGGCTCTAGTAGAAGAGGCCTCGAGAGAAGCCCGCGATGGCGCCATGAGCGGCGACGCCACTCCCGATGGGATCGGACCGGCGGCGGACAGGAACGAACCCGCACTGCGGGTGGAGATCGTAGGCGGCACAAGCGGCGGCGGGTGCTGTCCCGCAAGGAGAGCCGCGAGGAACGGAGACACAGGGGCGATGTCCATCGTGGAGGTGGTCGAGGCGGCGGCGATCGAGGCGAGCGCAGAGGATGTCGCGGCGGCGGCGACGGAAGCAGAGGCGGCGGAAGACATTGAGATCGATCTAATCTGATACCATGTGAAACAAGGGGTTTAGGGGAATGCTCGACACCCCTTAGGGCTGGCGTTGGGTTTATATATATAGTGTACAGGAGTACATGTACAATACAATAGTCAGGTACAAATACAGTCTAATAACAGGAAACATATCCTTGTCTCCTTGTTTACACTTGTGGTTTATCTCGTTGCCTTTCGTTTTACTTCCGTTGCGTATCTTATCATGTATCACTTAGGTTGCTCACCTAGTTGCACATCTAGAGAAACTTACTTTATCTTGCTTAGCCATAATTAAAAAGGAAAAGAAGAAAAATTGGTAGTCAACCTATTCACCCCCCTCTAGTTGATCATAGTGCACTTTCAGCGGGTCACTAAAAAAATGGAATCCCTTCATTTTAAGCACCAATATGGTGCTCTAATTTGTGAAGCCACATTTATTGTTGAAGATATGTAAAAATTAAACAAAAAAACATTAAACTTATCTACGTCCGTGGCAGCAGATCAACCTCTCGTAGCCAATGTTGTAAGCGAGCTTTTCCAAAGAAACCTTAGCATAAGATGCACATCTTGTACAAAGAACCAGAAGTTGTGGTCCATAGTGTCTCATTACTGGAACATGATAGTAGTGGACATGCTCAACTCCATGCATGCAATAAGAACAAGATAAAAAGCAATGATCAGTTAATTTAATTCTACACTAAGAGTAAGGATATATGTAAACAATAAGACTACAGACAATACAACATTATCAATCAGCCAAACTAACAATGCTACACCAAGATTCCTAAACACAGGTTCAAAAAATAATCACGTAATCTAATATTCTAAATTTTCATGATTCACATGCAAGTAAACATGATAATTCCTGCCTTCTGACCCTCAAACATATCCTAATATATATGCACTCTATCTACGACATATCCATGCCCACTTAAACACATTCCTACCCAATTTGCAAAATCCAATTTCCGCACAACACAACCCAACCGATGGGCTTAAAGCAATTCAACCAATAAAGATTGCATGATCCATCAACCATGAGCACAAATGGTGGCAGAGCTTAGTGGAGGCGAAATGGGTTGTCGCACATACTGAAAATTAGCCCAAAGCTCATTTTTTGCCCCCCTCCCAGCCCATTTCTCCCCTCCAGGATTTTGGCCCAAGCTCTGCAACTGAGCACAAAGCAATCGCACACAACAAAACTTTGGGGATCAATAAGGTAATTCAAAGTTAGAGGTATCTCTCTATGCCTTCGGTGACTTGGTGAATGGTGCGCTACCTCATGGAAATACCCTGTGCGTGCTCAAGTTTGACCCCACATTGGAGCCCCAAGATGGTGCCCAAGAAGCCCAAGAAAATGCTCGAGAAGATGGACCAATGTGTAGTCAATAAAGTGCCCAAGAAGAAGAAGAGAAGAAACCCTAGGCTGTGGTACTACCGGTGAAAGCACCGGTGAAAGTGCACTATGGTCAACTAGAGGGGGGGTGAATAGGTTGACTACCAATTTTTCTTTTCTTTTCCTTTTAGTGAGGCTAAGCGAGATAAGATAATGTTCTCTAGATGTGCATCTAGGTGAGCAACCTATGTGAACAAGATAATATGTGCAACGGAAGTAAAGCGTAAGGTAGTAAAGAAAACAACAAGTGTAAACAAGGAGACAAGGATATGATTCACGTAGTTCCTTCTCAAAGAGAAGTACGTCTACGTTGGAGAGGTGGGGAGCCACCTAGGCGCTCCTAAATAGCACGATTGTGCACACCTTGTTCTCTTGAGATTCTCCGGTGAGGGAGATTCTCGTTTCCACTATGAGGTCGACTTGAAGGCGTTGACCAAACCTTTACAAGGGCTCGAGGTCACTCCACAAGATGGATGGAGGCTCTCAAGCAATCCATATCTTCTTGCAACAAGGTGGAAGCTACAAGCACAAGATCTACTAAGGTTTCCAGGCCTCAAGTAGGATTCTAGATCTACTAGGTTGTGGTGGATGGATTTGAGATTCCTTTGGTGGAAGTGTGGATCTAGACCTCCTCTAGCTCTCCACCAAGTATGGGAGTGATTGGGTGGACGGAGTGGGAGATCTAGGCGGATGAAGCTTTCATTAATGGCTAGGAGAGAGAATGGGGGAAAGCTTGGCATTTAAGAGGTAGGGGAAGGGGTATTTATACCCCTTGCATTTAAGGGCCGTTGCAGTCCAGGAGCACCGGAGGCTCCGGTGGTTTCACCGGAGGCTCCGGTGGGCTTCATTCGCTTGCGCAGTGGCGCAGCACATTTGCACTCACTTGCTGGACCACGTGGCGGAGGTACCGGTGGGTATAGCGGAGGTTCCGCCCCACCGGAGGTTCCGGTGAAACCTCCGCACTCGTGCAATAGAAGGTGGTTTTGGCGGAGCCCCCACCGGAGGTCCACCGGACCCCATTTACACAGTGGCCAGGCTAGGCCACCGGAGGCTCCGGTGGAGCCTCCGCTCTTGTCCAACAGGACACCGTTTGGGCGGAGCCTCCACCGGAGGCGCACCGGACCCTCTCTTGTGCGTACGCCAGGTTTTGTAGGAGGCGGAGCCTCCGGTGGGAATGTCGGAGGTTCCTCCCCACCGGAGCTCCACCGGAGCTTCCGTCCGAGCCTCCGCAGTTGCGCTCCAGAAGGCGATTTGGGCGGAGCCCACACCGGACCCCCACCGGATCCTGGGCGGAGCCTCCGGTGGATTCACCGGAGCCTCCGCTCCTGTACAAAAGTACCTCCCTGGATTTCTTTCTCCTTGCTCTTTTCATCTAAAGCGAACGCTTGCCCCAAATAGTTAGTGAACATAAATTGACCTGGGAATTTTCATTCATCGAACAAACATTAGATCAAAATAGATATGTTGTCATATAATTACCAAAACGTACGATGATCTTTCATTCTCCCCCTTTTTGGTAATTGATGACAACATATCTATTTGCATGATTAAAAACACAATATGAACGGAGCTCCCCCTAAAAGTATGCTCCTTTCATATTGAGAGTATCTAGGCATGATATGTAAGAATAATATGACAACGATATCACATAACACACATAACACATAAATAATATGATATGAGGTTCATACATGCATAATATAACGAGGTTCACGATAGATAGGAATAATGTAAACACACCAAAGTTCCAAATGACCAAATAAGAAGCCAAACTCCCTCAAGCAAATAAAAGATGCAAATCGAAGAAGCTTGAGGGAGACCCATGCAAATGCCCGTTCCTAATATATATCTCTATCCCCCTTTGGCATCAAGATACCAAAAGAGGGAGATCAAGATGCTAACGCCCCGAAGATCACTCGGAGGAGGCTTCCGGGTCCGGAGAGGGGGCACGGCGGTGAGAGCTAGTAGCTTCGTCTCCTTCTTCCTCGGACCACTCAATTAGCTTGCCCTTGGAGTCCTTTGATTGCCATTTGTCCCAATCCGTGATGCTAGGAAGAACCGAGGATTCAATGGAGAGACCTTCCTCACGGAGACGTTGACGAGAGGCTTGAGCTTTGTTGCGGTTCTTGAGTTCTGCATCATAATGAGTTTCCTATTGGTGTTGCTCAATCTTCTTGTTCAAACAAAACACCTTCTTGAAGGCCCTTGTCATCCATTTGAAAGCATTGCTAGAGGGAGGAGGTTGAGACGGACCGGCCTTGTCACATCCCAATTTTGGAATACCTGATAACACAGTTGTTTTGCAAATTGCTCGACAAATAAACTTTGGTTGTGTTTGTTTTGAGTGCAACTAAACAAACTAATCATAAACTTGCAAACTTAAAAAGATAGCAAAGCAGTAAACTAAAAATATTCAACATATTGCTCCAATGACCTTGGCAATATTTTCTAAAGTAAATATTGATAAAAGAGTTTTCCAAAAACTATCTTATGAATCCCATACTTGTTGAATATTATTCCAAGGCCTAAATTAAGAAAGAGAAAACACTAAATAAATTTCCCTAAAAGATTATCAGAAAAAGAGGCATTCTTAGATGCTTCACCAAAATCTTATCAAATGTTTTTCCAACCTTGCAAGCTTAAAAACAAAAGTATTGGAGAGCATTAAATTGCTATCCCTAGTCACATAAATATTTTGGCAAAGCATTGTTAAAGAAAAGCCAAGTGCTTTATAAAATTGATTTTCCAATATTTCTAGAAACAGAAAACTCAAACAAGTTACTATTGGAAACTTTCTTCAAATGATCTGAAATTAATACCAGTGCTTCCTTATATCAAATAAGGAACACACACAAGAGGAGACCAAAAATTGAATCCATTAAAGGCCTGAAAACATGATTTTTCTCCACAGCAACAATTGGAATTTTGAACAAGTTTGTTCTACAAACTTTTTCAAAATGCCATGAATTAAATACCACATTCTCTATATCATATATAAGGATGAAAACCAAAAGGGAACAAGTTTTTGAATTGTTTAAGTTGCCAAAAACCCATGTTTACTAGACAGCACCTTTTTGAAATTGGAACAAGTTTGTTCTATGAAGTAACTCTAAATGACTTTAATTTTCTACCACACAAGTAACATACCAAATAAGGAATGTGTGCCAAAAATTATCATTTTTGGAAGCTCCTAAGTAGTCAAATAAATTCAATGTCCATTTATGTAAGAATTCAAATTTGAACAACTTTGAACTATAAAGTTTATCCAATAGAGCCAATTTTCACATATGTTGGGTATATCAACTAATAAGAATTTTGGGCAAAAGGAATTTAAATTTAGACTTTGTTTTCCTAGTGAAAACAGCATTTTTCAGAGAACAAAAGGACCTATTAGTAAATGGCCAGGGACCTAGTTGTAAGCTGAGTCACCCATCTTCTTCCTCCTAGCTCTCTGTAGATACAGAGCCCTACGCCCATTGCTTCGATTAGAAGCTAACTTGAGGATAAGAACCCCCCCATGTGCACCTCTGTACCTCCCACATGCCCCCTCTCTCTCCCCTCAAGCTCTCCTCTCTCTCTGCTCGAAATTAGCTCAAAATCCCAAACCCTAGCCTAGCTCGCCGTCGATTAGGCCGTTCCCGAGCTCGCCGCCGGTCGCCGTTGGCGCCATCGTCTCCTCCTCGTCGCGGTTGTGCTCGGTGCAAAGGGAATCGAGCCGAAGCGCCTCGTGGAGCCCGCGCCATCCAAGCTTCTTCCTCGAGTCCGGTGGACTCCGGCGGCGAATCCCCGTCGCCCTGAGCCTCCTCTGCCTTCTCCGAGCATCCCCGCACGTTCGTGGTGAGCAGGCGCGCCTCGCCGCCCTTTTTCCCCTCTCCCTCTCCCCCTAGTTCGTGGCCGCGCCGTGGTCGCTGTCCGGCCGCCGCGCGTCCCCGTCGCCGGCCGCTCTCCGGTTGTTCCCAAGAAACGAGACCGCTCCCATTTGGTTCCCCTCGTCGAGAGCAGCGTGTAGGTGTTTTTATTTTGCATTTTGGTGGCCGGATTTCGCCGTGTACGAGCTCGCCGGAGACGTTCCCGCCGGCGGGTGACGCGCGCACGACGTCAGCGCCCTTGACCCGCGCGGGAGCAGGTCAAACTGGCCCGTGGGGCAGCGCTTGCCTGCGTGGCAGCCCCCGTGGCCTACTGGCCCGCTAGTCAGCGGCAGGGGCTAGATTCCCCCGCGGTAAAGCCAAATCTGGCCGGCCCAAAAGTGGATCTGGCCCATCTGTGTTCTTTTTCCATTTATTTTTGACAGAAATGTTACATGTTTACTTTGGGCCCTAAAAGTTAACTTAAAAGATGAGTTTGACCAAGCTAAAATTCACAGTGGTAAATAAACTAAATCTAAACCATCTCCAATTTTTAGATCTACATTTGGATGAATATTTTAGCAATGAAAAATGTTTTCGCAACAGGTACCAGAAACACCAAAATGAGAACCATTTTAAATCCACAACTCAGAATGAGGTGTATCCAATTGAATAGGAAAGCCCTTGAAATTTCCTAACAGGAGAAATTAACCTTGCTTCCAAATTCCTAATATTTTTGAAATAGCATGCAATTTGGTAAAACACGAGAGAGCACTTTGGTGATTTTTATAAAATTATTAAAAATGATTTTTGATGCAAACTCAATTGGATGGTCTTGTATATGTTTAGGTATATCCAAACCTATATGGGTTTAATTTTTAGAGCATCATAGAAAATATTGTGGACAGATCTTTAATTTGCATGTTTCTGCCATTTTGGCATTTTAGGTAATTAAATTGTGTGAAAATATTTTTGTGTTGCAATATTGTTTTCTAGCATGTAAAAGTTGTGTGAACTTGTTTTCTAAGGTTTACTTAGCTATTTTAGCATGTTAGATTGTGTGGACTTGAGTTGAGAAGAAATAGGATTTTTGTTAATAGCATATGTTTTATCTCTAGTTAATACTTGCATATAATTTTTGAGTGATGAAATTATGTGAAAGCACTTGGATTGTTGATTGAATCCAGTACCATGTTGGTACTTTTATTGTGTTTTTATCACCTCTGCTAGCTTGCATTTGAGTTGGTAGAAAAGCATGAGTAGTTTTGTCATGGCTATGCAAATGTTGGAAAAATTCTCTCATGTGTAGAATTTTTGGCATAAGAATTTGTGGTTGTGTAGCCACATATTTTTGTGTTGTGTTCATAGGACCAGTAGCATTTTGGTTATGTTTTTATGAGTACTTGAACCCTAAAGTTTTCACTTGTGTGAAAATAATATCTTGAGTAGCATTGCCTTGCTTATTTTAGCACCCTATTATTTTCTACTATTATGGTTATGACACTAGATGCTAGTTTAGCATTTTGTTAATTTTTTGCAAGTATGACCAGAGGCCTTGTGACCTCTTAATGCTTTGTTATGCTAGTGGAACACCCACTGGTGTCATTGCATTTTTGGTGGAAACATTATTTCCCCCACACTAGATGTGTTTCCTTTATATAGTTCTCTAACTAATGAGTGCCTAGTATTTTTTCCTTGGGATTTTTTGTGCTAAATGGAAATGTGTATGCTTCTGTTTGTAAGTGGTTGTAATCATGTGTGGCTTGCTAGAAAAATCCATCTTTGGAGTGTTGTTTGATTCCTCTAGTAATGCCCTTTTTATTACCACTAGTATGTAGGAGTTGCCCTGCAAATGGATGCCTTGTTTTATTAAATGGGGTATTTTTGTTATAGCAAGTATAGATGTTCGAAAACGAAAGGATAAACTAGACACAGCTAGTAATGGATACAACGGTACTCCCATGCTCATCACGCAGGACGGCGGTGAGTAGTACGACGAGAGATACGGTGAGGAGGAACCCCACGGAAGTAGGTATCACAACGATCCATGTAGATAGGAACTGCTCTGAGAGCAACTCTCGGTGTGGTGAAGTAGAAAGCGTCCTCTCCCTGTGCTCCATAGCAGGGAATCCCTGTGTAACCAGCTCCGAGGTCGAGAAGTGGGCCTCTGATCGGCTCGTAACCTCCAGCATCTGGCAACGGAAGACCAGCTGGCTGAACGACACGTGCGAAGCGCTCGTCTCCAACAAAGTCTGTGGTGTACGTCGCCAGACGAGTGAGAGCAAGGTGGAGCTGCTCCCTGACTGAGGCTAACTCCTGAGAAAGTGCGGAAGCAACGGCATCACTGTGACTAGCGAACTGGGCAGTGATCTGGAGCCTGGAGCTATCAGTCTCGTAGGTATCCATGTCGCGGTGGACAGTGAAGTGAACTCCCGCTGCCGTGATGTAACCACGGGGGATGTGACGAAAACTGGACTTATCAAACCCCCAGTAGTCAGCACGGAGGACGGTGAGACTCACGTACGCTGCCTGCTGCACGGCCATATCCACTGTGGACCCTACTGCCTCGTACTGGTGTGCAATGCTCCTGCCATCATCTGACAGAATGTAGACGATAGCCCGGTAGCAAGTCTGGTCAAACTCTCGCTGGTGCTCGTAGACCTGGTACTCTGGTGCCCAACGGAACCCCAGATAGGTAACCATGTCTCTCAGCAACTCCGGAAAACCGGCGGTGCTCTCACAGCGAGTCATGCGAACCACCTGCGGGTAGTAGCTGAGGCCCATCTGCAGATGATTTGGAAGGTTTTGATTAGACTCCGGTAGATGAAAAAGGATGTGGAAAACAACAACAAGGTTCAACGGACGAAAAGGATGTTGAAAAGAACATGATATCGAAGCAACATCGGGAAAACGAGACCAAAAGTCCTGAGGTACTACAGAGAACCCAAAACACGTGAAATCCTAACTTGAAAGTTTAGGTGAGAACAGAAAACAACGTTGCACTTCCTTACCAGAAAAAGGGTGGGTGGGTGGGAAAAGAAGAAAAATGGCAGAATTCCTACTCTCTCGTTTAATTTTTCCTATATAGCTACAAAATAGTTTCTAGACTCAACTGCGACCAGTAAAAAGGGATCCTACAGGCAGACAGGCTCTGATACCATTTGTCGCACCCAAGGTTTCTAGAGGATACTCATCGCACGAACTGGAAGTCAGGTGCTTGGATTATGGGGCATAACTGCTCCCACGTCCCAGCTTCCTGGTAGGCCTGCGCTTATGCGCGACAACACAAGCCCTGCTTCCACCGTCGAAGTAAACTTTCCGCTAGGAACCTAAGGCACTACTGTCGACGTACTTCATATTCAAACACGCACTGTACGTCAACAGCTTTGAACGAAATGATAACACAAACTGTCTCTAAGACACAAAAGAATGAAATAAGTGCAACTGGCCTTCACTAAGGCAGAAATATCGAATACAGTCATCCAGAGGACACATGTCCCAACATATCATCCATTACAATAGCGGAAGCAATCAAAGGGGGTCTGAGTACAGACAAATCCATGGCTTAAGAAGCCGGAGAAAATAAAGAAAAGCGAAGCCCATCCACGTAGGTCCTGGATCCAGCCCTGGTCCAGCTAACTACTCGTCTGCAGTCTCGTCGAACTCCACAAAGTAGCCATCCTGGGAAGCATCGTAGTCGTAGTCGTACTCTGCGTAAACCACAGCCCCAACGGGGTCAGTACATCCAAGTACTGGCAAGCAAGACTCACAGTTCATCAAAGGGTTACCCGTCAACACAAGCATTGATGCTTGGGATCAACGGAAGAAAGGGGTAATATGAAAGTTGCTGCTGGCTGCTCTAACCAACTACAGAAGATAACTACAAGTTCCGGCTAACAGAAAAGATAAGATCGAGGATTGTAACCAACTGAAAGATAACTTCAACCAAACCCATCCTGGATCTCGCCCCTTATCCAAAGAAGCAATCCGAGGATAACTCACACAGTTGTGATAAGGTGAATCAGGTTATTGTGTGAATAACCTATTACTAGTCAAGTTATTAATCATTGGGTGAAACATGATTGATCATTATGTTGAAGTTGTCCTGAGTACTTGTTAGCCAGTACTTTCACCAAGTAATCCATAACCGCGGAAAACACGGCTTCTCGAGAAGATTATCCCTGCAGGGTTGCACCAATTTGGCCGTACACTCATGAATATCCCGCCAGATGGGATGCCTCCCACCAATCGGGGCACTCAACACAACCAACCATTCTTCGCATCAAGCCCAAAGAACCTTGGGCGCACGGCTAATCAAGCCCAGAAGAAAATGGACCATCATAGCACTCTAAGACCGTGTCCCCCTATATGCCGACTACGAAAGTTCCACCCTGCGCTGGGCTCGCAAAAACATGCATGCGGCAAATGGAAAACACGAACTAAATGAGGCGATTTGGACGAGATGCGAATCAGGTCAAGTTGAGGGGGGCGCCCATACTCGCTTCCCAAATGCGGGTAGTGCGCTCATCATGGATCAGTAGACAAGACCCTTTTCCTATTAGGGTCGACACTAGCAGGCTCCAAAACCTCTCATGGGCCTCCTGCCGGTGCCTTATCATCAAATTATTATTACCATTAGCAATTAACAGGATTGATTGATTAACAACGAGCCCCGGTACAAGATAATAAGATAGTAACAGTAGTAACCGACAACAGACTCGAGTAATAGCAACCCTAAGCATGCTAGATAACACTAAGGCACAAACAAGGCTGTAGGTATGGAGGTGAGGCAATATCATTGGCTCAGGAATCATGTGATAGGTTCGGAGACAAGCAACGATACATAGGGCTAGCAATAGTAGACAAAAGGATAGTATCGACAACAAGTGTGGAAAGGAACTCGATGATTCATGTGAGTGATAACTTGCCTGGCAGCTCAGCCTCGTACTGGGCTAGGTCCTGAGTAGTGGTGTCGTAAGGCTCGTCGGTACCAACGTCGTCGTCTAATCGAGAAGAAGCAAAAACAACAACGAAGGAAGACGGGCAATCAAATACATGGCATAGGTGCACAAACATTGGATGATGCATGTCATGTTTAATAGATGCACCAAACTAAACTAGTTGAGATGAGACACAAGTTTAAATGGATTCCATATGCAAAGGTTGCATATGGAAGCCCATGCTGTAGAGTTGAATTAATTGTTCTATCACTAAGCATCATGTGTAAGTGACTTAGTATGATGCATGCATGATGAGGAACAATAAGATAACAAAATTAAATGCAATTGGAATGATAGTTAACAATTTAGAAAAGCATTTATTAAGTTTGGAATTTTTTTGTTACTTAAACATGGTACACAAAACAATTATTGTTTTCATCAAGTTAGGGTGTGCAAAACAATTTACAAATTTTATATTTGAAAAGGTTATCAAATTTTAGTTGAGTTACATGTTTCACATTTTGAAATTGGACTTTGGATTAGTTAATTATGAATTAAACAATATTAAACAATTTTTTAATTGAATTAAACAAGATTTAAATTGTTTAGGCAATTTAAATTGTTCAAACCAGAAAACAAAATTTATATTTGAATAGCACATTCAAAAAGGTGTGAAAAACATATTTTATTTGAATTATTTGAAAACAGTATGAATTAGTTATGAATTATTTCAATTTGCATTTGAATTATTCAAATTTGAAATTTAAATGAATTTTGAAAACTCAAAACAGAACACAAATGGAATATTTGGAAAGATTATAAAATTTGGATCAGAATAGATATAAAGTTTGTGTTTATTGGATTTATGAAAATAAAGATATTGAATTTCAAAGTTTCTATTCAATTCTGTTATTTAAAGAAAATAGAAATTTAAAACAGATTCCTTTTTATCTCTTTTGGTACGCACTGGAAACGTACCCACAGGCACTGTCCTGTGGGCCTACGGACAGCGTGTCGTGTGCGCGTACGCGTGGCACCGAGGGAGGCTGACTGGTGGGCCGCGCGCAGTGGAAACAATTCCACAAAAAAAGGTGGGGTTTTGGCGGCTCGAACCCGCGCCCTACGCAGGTTCAGATAGGAACGCAGCCAGTGCGCTGCGCTGCGGTGTGTTGACAGTAGAGGGGGATGTTGCAGGTTAAGGTTCAGTTAAAACTCTGAACTTTTCTGACGAACAAACGCTGGCTCGCCGTCAGACAGAGCTCGTCGGAGTGGATCCACGCTGATGTGCTCGTTGCGTGAGTGTGAGTGGATGCAGAGGATGCGCACGGATGCAGAGAAGGGAGGAGGAGCGAAAGGGTTGCTCACCACCGGAGTAATTGGACGCGGCGGCGGAGGGTGACGTTGGCTGACGACAGGTTCTGCGGCGAGGTCGATGATGGCGCCGTCGACGTGGTGCTCCTCCGTGCACGCTCGCGTGTCCGAAAGGTCGAGGGAGACGTGGCCTTCTGGTTCCCGTAGGCAATCGAGGTGGAGAGGCACTGCAACGGCGGCGCGAAGCAAGGATTCAGAACATGGCGCGCGGTGGCCGGAGCAGAAGAAGAACCGCGGCGAGAATCTAGGGCTTACCAGTGAGAACTCTGGTGTCCAAGAGGGAGAAGGGGAAGTGGCGAAGCGATTGCAGTTGGCTGGTAGCTAGGTGGGAGTGAGACACGGTGGCGCCATGGATTTCTTCAGAAGCTCGCCGGCGGGATAGTTGCAGAGAGGGGGGGGAACCGTCGATGGTGGAGGCGATTGGCGGCGCTGCGAGGAACCCTAGAGCGATAGGGTAGGCACGGGGGACCTAGAACCCTACTTATAGGCGTGGAGGCGCCTGGCGGCCGCCGTGGTCGCGCGCGGTCGCGGTGGATGCCGCCGATGGCTTGCCGTACGGGGGGGAGAAGGAGGATTAGAACGTTTGCGCGAATCTTGGCGCACGAACCGGTACGCTGGCCACTTGGGCTGGCTGCGCGCGCTGGTATGCTTAGCTGGGCTGGGCTGGCTGGGTCTCCTGCTGCGCGCGCGTAGGTTAGCTGCTTTTTATTCTTTTTCTTTATTATTATTTTTTTTGCAGTTTGCTTTTGGAAGAAAAAGGTAGGGTTTTGCTTATAGAAAAATTTGAAAAAATTTGGTTAAGCCTTTTAGGTAATTAGAAACCACCCTGCAAGCTTGGATTTCAAAAATTGAAATTTAAAATTATAGTTTGTGTTTGAATCCAAAATAGAGGGATTTGAGTTTAATAAAAACTTAATAAAAACATGTATAAGAATAGGGTTACCCCTAGGGTTTTAGAATGATTTAGAGGGGAAGAAATGTTTGGTGAGTTTTATGGTTTCCAAAAGGTACTGATTTGAGAATTTGGAAATGATTTGAATTTAATTGGTGGAATTAAAGGAATGATTTGAGGCAACAATTTAATAGTTGAACATCAATGAATTATTTGGAAAACAATGAAAGGTTTTGTTTTGCAATTCTTTGTTTGAAAGATTGTAACAGACAAGTGTGAAAACAAGGTTTGATTCAAGTTTAAATTTCATATGAAAACAATGCAAACAGAAATAAATATGAGGATGATGATATGATGCATTGCTTAAATAAAAACAACAAGTAAAACAACTAAGGGTTTTCATACTTGGATGTTACAAAACGCCCCCCCTTGAAGGAATCGCGCCCCGAGATTCCCTACTGAGATGTGAAAAGGTCCGGATACTTCTTGCGAAGATCCTCTTCGGTCTCCCACGTTGCCTCTTTATCAGAATGATGCGACCATTGGACTTTCAAGAACTTGGTGCTCTTGTTGCGAGTCTTACGCTCGGTCTCATCGAGAATACGAATAGGGTGCTCCTCATAAGATAGATCATCTTGCAGTTCGATGGAATCATGATCAACTGCACGATCTGGATCTTTGAAACACTTCTTGAGCTGTGACACGTGGAACACATCGTGCACTTTGGATAGTTTTTCTGGAAGTTCAAGACGATAAGCATTCTCTGCACGTCTTGAGAGGATGTTGAAAGGGCCAATGTATCTTGGTGCCAGCTTTCCTTTCACACCAAAACGATGAGTGCCTCTGAGGGGAGTTACACGGAGATATGCCTTATCACCAGGTGCATAGACCATATCCCTGTGCTTGCTATCATAATAGCTCTTCTGTCGAGACTGAGCAATCCTGAGATTGTCACGAATGATACGAACTTTCTCCTCGGCTTCCTTAACAATGTCAGGGCCTAAAAGTGAACGTTCACCAGCTCCAGACCAATTGATTGGACTCCTGCATCTGCGACCATACAGTGCCTCAAATGGTGCCATGCCTAGGCTTGCCTGGTAGCTGTTGTTGTAGGAGAATTCAGCATATGGAAGGCAATCCTCCCATTTCATGCCAAAGGAGAGACCACATGCTCTGAGCATATCCTCGAGAATCTGATTGACTCTTTCGACTTGCCCTTGAGACTGAGGGTGATAAGCTGTGCTGAACAGAAGTTTGGTGCCCAATGCTTCTTGAAAGCTCTTCCAGAAATGAGAAGTGAAAATACTTCCACGGTCTGAGCTTATTTCCAATGGAACACCATGAAGAGGAACAACCTTTGCTGTGTAGAGCTCTGCTAACTGGCTAGCTGAGATAGTTTCCTTTACAGCATAGAAGTGAGCAACCTTAGTGAGACGATCAATAACAACGAAGATTGCATCGTTGCCCTTTTTGGACTTTGGAAACCCAGTAACGAAGTCCATTTCAATCATGTCCCACTTCCACTCAGGAATTTTCAGAGGTTGGAGTAGACCTGCTGTCTTCTGATGGACTGCCTTAACACGTTGACAAACGTCGCATTCAGAAACGTATTGAGCAATTTCACGTTTCATGCCAGACCACCAATACAGAGTCTTAAGATCCTGGTACATCTTTGTACTTCCAGGGTGAATGGATAGAGGAGTTTCATGAGCCTCCTTGAGAATGATATCCTTGAGACTTTGAATCTGAGGGACTGCAATGCGTCCTTGGAAGAACACAGTTCCCTTGTCATCAATTGAGAAGGACTTGAACTTATCATTGCCCTCCTTGATGTGATCCACAATCTTCTTGATTTCATTATCACGAAGTTGTTCAGAACGAATCTTGTCCTCGAGAGTTGGGCTGGCTGTCAAGCTAGCAAGGTATCCTTCAGGAACAAGACCAAGGTTCAGCTTCTGGAATTCCTCATGAAGTGGAGGTTGGCTTTCCATGATCATGAGATTATTGCAATAGGATTTGCGACTGAGGGAGCATCGGCCATAACATTAGCCTTGCCTGGAGTGTAAGAAATGGTGAGATCAAAGTCTTTAATCTTCTCAATCCATCTCCTTTGCCTGAGGTTCAGATCTGGCTGAGTGAAGATGTATTTCAGACTCTTATGATCGGAAAAGATTTCAGTTTTGTTACCCAACAAGTACTGTCTCCATTTCTTGAGGGCAAACACAACTGCTGCAAGTTCAAGATCATGAGTGGGATAGTTTTGCTCATGTGGGTTCAACTGACGTGAAGCATAAGCCACAACTTGACGTTCTTGCATAAGAACTGCTCCTAGGCCTTGGAGAGATGCATCACAGAATATCTGGAAAGGTTTGGTGGTATCTGGGCCAACTAGAACAGGTGTGGAAGTGAGTTTAGTCTTCAGGAGGTTGAAACTCTCATCACATTGTGGAGTCCAAACGAACTTTTTGTCCTTCTTTGTGAGATCAGTGAGAGGTTTGGCAATCTTGGAAAAGTTTTGGACGAAACGACGACAATAGCTAGCCAAGCCAAGAAAACTTCTGACTTGCTTCACCGTCTTAGGGGGTTTCCAGTCAACAATTGCCTTAACCTTTTCAGGATCAATGGCAATGCCTTTGGCAGAGATGATATGACCAAGATATGCAACTTCTGGAATCCAGAACTCACATTTGGAAAACTTGGCATACAGACGATGCTCGCGAAGTTTCATGAGAGTGAGACGAAGGTGTTCTCCATGCTCTTCCTCGGATTTTGAGTAGACTAGAATGTCATCGAGATATACCACAACGAACTTGTCGAGGTATTCATGGAAGACAGAATTCATGAGTCTTGAGAACGTTGCCGGTGCATTGGTGAGACCAAAGGACATGACGGTGTATTCATATAGACCGTACCGAGTGGTGAAAGCTGTCTTAGGAATATCTTCCTTTCTGATCTTTATCTGATGGTACCCCATCCTCAAGTCCAACTTTGAGAATATTGAGGCTCCAGCAAGTTGATCAAAAAGATCATCGATACGAGGAAGTGGATACTTGTTCTTGATGGTTTTCTCGTTGAGAGGACGATAGTCAACCACGAGTCTTTTTGTTTGATCCTTCTTGGCAACAAACAGAGTTGGGCAACCCCAAGCGGAGAAACTAGGCTGAATGAAACCTTTGTCCATATACATATCGATTTGCTCCTTCAACAATTTCAGTTCAGGAGGAGCTATCTTATATGGATGCTTAGAGATTGGAGCAGTACCTGGCTCAAGCTCGATCACGAACTCAACTGCTCTGTCCGGGGGCATCCCTGGCAACTCTTCTGGAAAGACGTCAGGGAATTCACAAACCACCGGAACATTTTCAATTGCAGGAAGGGGTTTGGCATCGAGGTTGAACAGCTGAACAGAACTTGATCCATATGGAGAATAGACTATCTGGCCTGAAGTGTGGGAGAGAGTTATTGACTTTTGAGCACAGTCAATTTTAGCTTTGTGGGTCTTCAACCAATCCATACCCAGAATGACATCAATGTCAGAATTTCCCAGCAACATGAGTGAAGCAAGGAATATGCGACCTCCAATTAGGATCTGATTGTCCATGCTTATCTTGGAAGTAATCATTTTATTTCCCGGAGAGTGCACATAGATTTGATTGCTTAGCGGAACCAGAGCTAAATTGTACGTTGTAGCAAAGATCTTTGACACAAATGAATGCGATGCTCCAGTATCAAACAACACTTTAGCTGGAACAGAGTTTACGGGTAATATACCGAGAACGACGTCAGCAGCCTCCTCAGCTTTGTCGGCCTTGATATGGTTCACCCTCGCGTTCCTCCCGACAGGCCTATTGTTGGAGTTGAAGGCTTTAGCCGGGGGAGCACGAACCATAGCCTGGTTGGTGTTGGGGCGAGGAGGTAGGGGTAGCTGCTTCTGAGTGCACTTATCAGCATAATGTCCAGTATCCTTGCACTTGTAGCAAGTGACGATACGAGAAGGACCCGGCCTTGGCTGCCCCATCGGAAACCTCTGACCCTGCATCTGAAATGGGTTGGGTGGGCGGGGACCAAAGCCTGGAGAAGCTTGGGCATTTGGAGCCCGAGTTACAGCACCATTTGGCACCCAGATGCGGCGCTTCTGCGGAGGGGTGGTCATGTTGGAGGAGGAACCACCCTCACGCGAGTGCTTGCGCGACTCTTCGAACGCCTTGCGCCCATTCTCCTCATTGAGCGCGGTGTTCACGAGCTCCACGAAGTCCTTGCACTTGATGTTTGTGAGAGCGTACTTCAGTTCCGGGTTAAAACCTCGGCGGAACCTTGCCATCTTCTTGGCTTCGGTGGACACTTCGTCACCAGCGTACCGAGCGAGACGATTGAACTCGTTCTGGTAGCCGAGAACGTCCAGCTTGCCCTGTCTGAGAGAGCAGAATTCCTCACGCATCTTTTCCATGAGACCATCCGGGATGTGGTGCTTCAGGAAGGCATCCTTGAAACATCCCCAGTTGATAGGAAAGCCAGCCCTCATGGCCTGGTAGTTCTCCCACCAAGTAGCTGCCTGACCCTTCAGTAGGTAGGTGGCATACTTGACCTTATCCTCTTCTGCAACATGAGCAATCTCCAGAGCTCTTGCTACGTCACGGATCCAGTCATCAGCATCCAGGGGCTCACGTGTTGCCACGAAAGCTTTTGGGCCCAAGCTGAGGAAGTCCTTGATGGTGACCCTTGGAGCATTCTGGTTGTGTTGCTGGTTAGCCTGGATCTGGGCCATCTGTGTCACCACTTGGGTCATCTGAGCCAACAGTTCCCCCATTGGTGGTGGCGGAGGCGGGTTGTTCCTGGTTGGAGGCATCCTGAACAGAAATTCATTTTAGCACAACAACAGAAAAGGGTAGACTTGGTAACCGAAAGATAGATTATTCCGACGCATGAATAGATAACCAACAGGTACATCATCACATGTTCACATACATCAGAATATCCAACAGACCAATACATGGTTCGAAAACGAAAGGATAAACTAGACACAGCTAGTAATGGATACAACGGTACTCCCATGCTCATCACGCAGGACGGCGGTGAGTAGTACGACGAGAGATACGGTGAGGAGGAACCCCACGGAAGTAGGTATCACGACGATCCATGTAGATAGGAACTGCTCTGAGAGCAACTCTCGGTGTGGTGAAGTAGAAAGCGTCCTCTCCCTGTGCTCCATAGCGGGGAATCCCTGTGTAACCAGCTCCGAGGTCGAGAAGTGGGCCTCTGATCGGCTCGTAACCTCCAGCATCTGGCAACGGAAGACCAGCTGGCTGAACGACACGTGCGAAGCGCTCGTCTCCAACAAAGTCTGTGGTGTACGTCGCCAGACGAGTGAGAGCAAGGTGGAGCTGCTCCCTGACTGAGGCTAACTCCTGAGAAAGTGCGGAAGCAACGGCATCACTGTGACTAGCGAACTGGGCAGTGATCTGGAGCCTGGAGCTATCAGTCTCGTAGGTATCCATGTCGCGGTGGACAGTGAAGTGAACTCCCGCTGCCGTGATGTAACCACGGGGGATGTGACGAAAACTGGACTTATCAAACCCCCAGTAGTCAGCACGGAGGACGGTGAGACTCACGTACGCTGCCTGCTGCACGGCCATATCCACTGTGGACCCTACTGCCTCGTACTGGTGTGCAATGCTCCTGCCATCATCTGACAGAATGTAGACGATAGCCCGGTAGCAAGTCTGGTCAAACTCTCGCTGGTGCTCGTAGACCTGGTACTCTGGTGCCCAACGGAACCCCAGATAGGTAACCATGTCTCTCAGCAACTCCGGAAAACCGGCGGTGCTCTCACAGCGAGTCATGCGAACCACCTGCGGGTAGTAGCTGAGGCCCATCTGCAGATGATTTGGAAGGTTTTGATTAGACTCCGGTAGATGAAAAAGGATGTGGAAAACAACAACAAGGTTCAACGGACGAAAAGGATGTTGAAAAGAACATGATATCGAAGCAACATCGGGAAAACGAGACCAAAAGTCCTGAGGTACTACAGAGAACCCAAAACACGTGAAATCCTAACTTGAAAGTTTAGGTGAGAACAGAAAACAACGTTGCACTTCCTTACCAGAAAAAGGGTGGGTGGGTGGGAAAAGAAGAAAAATGGCAGAATTCCTACTCTCTCGTTTAATTTTTCCTATATAGCTACAAAATAGTTTCTAGACTCAACTGCGACCAGTAAAAAGGGATCCTACAGGCAGACAGGCTCTGATACCATTTGTCGCACCCAAGGTTTCTAGAGGATACTCATCGCACGAACTGGAAGTCAGGTGCTTGGATTATGGGGCATAACTGCTCCCACGTCCCAGCTTCCTGGTAGGCCTGCGCTTATGCGCGACAACACAAGCCCTGCTTCCACCGTCGAAGTAAACTATCCGCTAGGAACCTAAGGCACTACTGTCGACGTACTTCATATTCAAACACGCACTGTACGTCAACAGCTTTGAACGAAATGATAACACAAACTGTCTCTAAGACACAAAAGAATGAAATAAGTGCAACTGGCCTTCACTAAGGCAGAAATATCGAATACAGTCATCCAGAGGACACATGTCCCAACATATCATCCATTACAACAGCGGAAGCAATCAAAGGGGGTCTGAGTACAGACAAATCCATGGCTTAAGAAGCCGGAGAAAATAAAGAAAAGCGAAGCCCATCCACGTAGGTCCTGGATCCAGCCCTGGTCCAGCTAACTACTCGTCTGCAGTCTCGTCGAACTCCACAAAGTAGCCATCCTGGGAAGCATCGTAGTCGTAGTCGTACTCTGCGTAAACCACAGCCCCAACGGGGTCAGTACATCCAAGTACTGGCAAGCAAGACTCACAGTTCATCAAAGGGTTACCCGTCAACACAAGCATTGATGCTTGGGATCAACGAAGAAAGGGGTAATATGAAAGTTGCTGCTGGCTGCTCTAACCAACTACAGAAGATAACTACAAGTTCCGGCTAACAGAAAAGATAAGATCGAGGATTGTAACCAACTGAAAGATAACTTCAACCAAACCCATCCTGGATCTCGCCCCTTATCCAAAGAAGCAATCCGAGGATAACTCACACAGTTGTGATAAGGTGAATCAGGTTATTGTGTGAATAACCTATTACTAGTCAAGTTATTAATCATTGGGTGAAACATGATTGATCATTATGTTGAAGTTGTCCTGAGTACTTGTTAGCCAGTACTTTCACCAAGTAATCCATAACCGCGGAAAACACGGCTTCTCGAGAAGATTATCCCTGCAGGGTTGCACCAATTTGGCCGTACACTCATGAATATCCCGCCAGATGGGATGCCTCCCACCAAGCGGGGCACTCAACACAACCAACCATTCTTCGCATCAAGCCCAAAGAACCTTGGGCGCACGGCTAATCAAGCCCAGAAGAAAATGGACCATCATAGCACTCTAAGACCGTGTCCCCCTATATGCCGACTACGAAAGTTCCACCCTGCGCTGGGCTCGCAAAAACATGCATGCGGCAAATGGAAAACACGAACTAAATGAGGCGATTTGGACGAGATGCGAATCAGGTCAAGTTGAGGGGGGCGCCCATACTCGCTTCCCAAATGCGGGTAGTGCGCTCATCATGGATCAGTAGACAAGACCCTTTTCCTATTAGGGTCGACACTAGCAGGCTCCAAAACCTCTCATGGGCCTCCTGCCGGTGCCTTATCATCAAATTATTATTACCATTAGCAATTAACAGGATTGATTGATTAACAACGAGCCCCGGTACAAGATAATAAGATAGTAACAGTAGTAACCGACAACAGACTCGAGTAATAGCAACCCTAAGCATGCTAGATAACACTAAGGCACAAACAAGGCTGTAGGTATGGAGGTGAGGCAATATCATTGGCTCAGGAATCATGTGATAGGTTCGGAGACAAGCAACGATACATAGGGCTAGCAATAGTAGACAAAAGGATAGTATCGACAACAAGTGTGGAAAGGAACTCGATGATTCATGTGAGTGATAACTTGCCTGGCAGCTCAGCCTCGTACTGGGCTAGGTCCTAAGTAGTGGTGTCGTAAGGCTCGTCGGTACCAACGTCGTCGTCTAATCGAGAAGAAGCAAAAACAACAACGAAGGAAGACGGGCAATCAAATACATGGCATAGGTGCACAAACATTGGATGATGCATGTCATGTTTAATAGATGCACCAAACTAAACTAGTTGAGATGAGACACAAGTTTAAATGGATTCCATATGCAAAGGTTGCATATGGAAGCCCATGCTGTAGAGTTGAATTAATTGTTCTATCACTAAGCATCATGTGTAAGTGACTTAGTATGATGCATGCATGATGAGGAACAATAAGATAACAAAATTAAATGCAATTGGAATGATAGTTAACAATTTAGAAAAGCATTTATTAAGTTTGGAATTTTTTTGTTACTTAAACATGGTACACAAAACAATTATTGTTTTCATCAAGTTAGGGTGTGCAAAACAATTTACAAATTTTATATTTGAAAAGGTTATCAAATTTTAGTTGAGTTACATGTTTCACATTTTGAAATTGGACTTTGGATTAGTTAATTATGAATTAAACAATATTAAACAATTTTTTAATTGAATTAAACAAGATTTAAATTGTTTAGGCAATTTAAATTGTTCAAACCAGAAAAAAAAATTTATATTTGAATAGCACATTCAAAAAGGTGTGAAAAACATATTTTATTTGAATTATTTGAAAACAGTATGAATTAGTTATGAATTATTTCAATTTGCATTTGAATTATTCAAATTTGAAATTTAAATGAATTTTGAAAACTCAAAACAGAACACAAATGGAATATTTGGAAAGATTATAAAATTTGGATCAGAATAGATATAAAGTTTGTGTTTATTGGATTTATGAAAATAAAGATATTGAATTTCAAAGTTTCTATTCAATTCTGTTATTTAAAGAAAATAGAAATTTAAAACAGATTCCTTTTTATCTCTTTTGGTACGCACTGGAAACGTACCCACAGGCACTGTCCTGTGGGCCTACGGACAGCGTGTCGTGTGCGCGTACGCGTGGCACCGAGGGAGGCTGACTGGTGGGCCGCGCGCAGTGGAAACAATTCCACAAAAAAAGGTGGGGTTTTGGCGGCTCGAACCCGCGCCCTACGCAGGTTCAGATAGGAACGCAGCCAGTGCGCTGCGCTGCGGTGTGTTGACAGTAGAGGGGGATGTTGCAGGTTAAGGTTCAGTTAAAACTCTGAACTTTTCTGACGAACAAACGCTGGCTCGCCGTCAGACAGAGCTCGTCGGAGTGGATCCACGCTGATGTGCTCGTTGCGTGAGTGTGAGTGGATGCAGAGGATGCGCACGGATGCAGAGAAGGGAGGAGGAGCGAAAGGGTTGCTCACCACCGGAGTAATTGGACGCGGCGGCGGAGGGTGACGTTGGCTGACGACAGGTTCTGCGGCGAGGTCGATGATGGCGCCGTCGACGTGGTGCTCCTCCGTGCACGCTCGCGTGTCCGAAAGGTCGAGGGAGACGTGGCCTTCTGGTTCCCGTAGGCAATCGAGGTGGAGAGGCACTGCAACGGCGGCGCGAAGCAAGTATTCAGAACATGGCGCGCGGTGGCCGGAGCAGAAGAAGAACCGCGGCGAGAATCTAGGGCTTACCAGTGAGAACTCTGGTGTCCAAGAGGGAGAAGGGGAAGTGGCGAAGCGATTGCAGTTGGCTGGTAGCTAGGTGGGAGTGAGACACGGTGGCGCCATGGATTTCTTCAGAAGCTCGCCGGCGGGATAGTTGCAGAGAGGGGGGGGAACCGTCGATGGTGGAGGCGATTGGCGGCGCTGCGAGGAACCCTAGAGCGATAGGGTAGGCACGGGGGACCTAGAACCCTACTTATAGGCGTGGAGGCGCCTGGCGGCCGCCGTGGTCGCGCGCGGTCGCGGTGGATGCCGCCGATGGCTTGCCGTACGGGGGGGAGAAGGAGGATTAGAACGTTTGCGCGAATCTTGGCGCACGAACCGGTACGCTGGCCACTTGGGCTGGCTGCGCGCGCTGGTATGCTTAGCTGGGCTGGGCTGGCTGGGTCTCCTGCTGCGCGCGCGTAGGTTAGCTGCTTTTTATTCTTTTTCTTTATTATTATTTTTTTTGCAGTTTGCTTTTGGAAGAAAAAGGTAGGGTTTTGCTTATAGAAAAATTTGAAAAAATTTGGTTAAGCCTTTTAGGTAATTAGAAACCACCCTGCAAGCTTGGATTTCAAAAATTGAAATTTAAAATTATAGTTTGTGTTTGAATCCAAAATAGAGGGATTTGAGTTTAATAAAAACTTAATAAAAACATGTATAAGAATAGGGTTACCCCTAGGGTTTTAGAATGATTTAGAGGGGAAGAAATGTTTGGTGAGTTTTATGGTTTCCAAAAGGTACTGATTTGAGAATTTGGAAATGATTTGAATTTAATTGGTGGAATTAAAGGAATGATTTGAGGCAACAATTTAATAGTTGAACATCAATGAATTATTTGGAAAACAATGAAAGGTTTTGTTTTGCAATTCTTTGTTTGAAAGATTGTAACAGACAAGTGTGAAAACAAGGTTTGATTCAAGTTTAAATTTCATATGAAAACAATGCAAACAGAAATAAATATGAGGATGATGATATGATGCATTGCTTAAATAAAAACAACAAGTAAAACAACTAAGGGTTTTCATACTTGGATGTTACACTTTTAGTCATTGTTTCTATTGTTCTCACTATGAGAAATTGTGTGTTTTGTGATGAGTCTATTGCCTTGTTGCACTTGTGTAGGCTCACTGATTTGTAAAAGTAACTTTTGCAAATCATGTGTTTTATTTATTCTTGATGTGAATTTAGACTTAGTAGGATAGCTACCTTTTTCTTTTTGTGGTTTGGTTGATAGACCCATTGCCATGCTTATTATTTGTGCATGTTTTTGTATACTTTTAGTAGCCTCACCCTTGTGAAACTAAGTGTATTTTGGGTTTATTAATATCTTGGTATGAGAGTGGCACACCCACTGAATCCATGATATTGAGGTTGTGAGATATGTTCCTCAAACCTTGAGTTGTCTTATTAAATGGCATATCTGCCAAGTGTGTTTGTTTGATTGTTTGCCTAAATTAATAATTGTGAGATTGGTTATTATTAGTTTCCTTGCTGTATGTATTGTTGCGTATGGTTGCTTGCCTTGATTGGTTCTGAATGTGTGTCCTTTATTCTTTTTACGACGTTAGAAAACGAAGAGGAAGGGAGTGTCGTGAAGCTCGGTTTCAAGTTCCAGTCACTCCAAAACCAGGGACTCAAGGAGATACCAGGCAAGCCATCCTGATGCTTGCTAATACAATACTTATCATTATCTATCATGCATGTTTTACCTCTGAAGTTTTACCAAAACTTGAATATCAAAACTATATTTGATGTGGCTATTACTACTATACTAGTATATAGGTTACTATTATGCCAGTAGTTAAACTTGGTAATACCAAGCCCATAAGCCACCATATGGTATTTATTACCATCAAATATACTAGTCCCTAAGTGGACACCCTAAAATTGTGATTCTACAAAACAAAGGCTTTACGAAAAAACCTGGAGAAAAGGCGTATCCTTGTTCTCCGGAGGAATGTGAAAGTGGTCATTTTTGAGAAATTGGTGTTTTCAAAAATGACACATAACCTAGTCTTCACCGGACAACCTTTACCGCACTGCCACCCTACCCCAACATGGGCACGGGGCTTAACTTGAAGTTTGTTCTTATTAGTGTGTGCTATCTCACTTGCTATAAGGGGCGTCGTACCCTCGAACCGAATGTCGTCAAAACTCCCAATGTTGAGACATATAAACTGTGGGATTAATTTTCCCTCCGGACGCATCAGTTGGGGCTCCTGGCTGGCGGGGAATAGCTCGGTGCCGGGGATGCGGACACTCGACTGAAGAGATAGGCATATTCTAGTTTGAACATAGTGGATGGTTATGATCAGATACCTGATGTTTACATACTGTTGTTACAGTCCGTCGTTGTTCACGGTAGGTGTACTGGATCTGGTGGATGAGTACACCTCTGCAGAGTACAACTTTTTCGAAGAAGCCGCGTCCTCGGATATGGACAGTTGAATGGCCATGTAGCTAGCATTGTGTCAATGTTTTCAAAAGAGGAAGTTTTTGAAAAGGAATTTTTGAAAGGAGGTGTTGAACTTGTGAAGTTCGGAAAGGAAATGGAAACTTATACCGTGGAGGTATCGTCGATGATGAAAAGCCAGATGTTGTTATACAAAACAAAATGTTTTGCAAAGAAAACCTTTTCTACTCTAAGCAAGAATTCTGGAAACTGATTCCAAGAAGTTTTGCAAAGAGAAAATATTCTTTAACGAAGCTTTACAAAACCTCTTGTACATGTGATATCTACAAGAGAAATAAAACTATATTATTTTCTTCGGAAGCATCTTCTTCAACGAAGATACAGATTAACCTGACTGCAACTGTGGTGTCATCATATATGAACACCATTGATAGTGAACCCTATTTATAGCCTACCTATTCCACCATATAAGCATATTTGCATTTTGGTAAGTGACATGATGGATGTCTTGCTGAGTACATTCAAATGTACTCATTATGGTTTCGCCCCTGGTATCTACTTGCCAGACTTTGAGAAGGAGCCTCCGAAGGAGATTCTATGAAGAGAAGTACGGAGCTGACAGCTTTGCGAACTAGGATCGTCTCCGGGTCAGCAGCCTGTAGGTTAAGGCGTGACTTGGGCTCATCTACGTTGTGTTTTAATTGTCTTCCGCTGTGTTTGATAAGTTTCCTGCCCTAGGTGGCAGTTGTGTTAAACTTGATCATGTGATCTTTTATCTAATACCTTTATGTATTCGTGTAATGGATGATGTATTTCTGTGTGCCAACTGTGTATGTTGTTCACGACAGATCTTTCTGGGATCGTGAATGTATGCATACGGAGGGTTTCAGACTGCCGGTCTGGGGTCCTTACAGAGTTGGTATCAGAGCCATCCTGACCTTAGGAGACCTTAGTTAGCATGGACGTCAGATAGGAAAGAAAAGTATTTTTGAGTAAAAACCTATTTACAATCTAAATTATTTTTATCTAAGGGAATTTTAGTATATTTTCCCTCCTTCTGATCTTTTCAAAAGGTTCTAAAGGCATATCTCTCTCGGTTAAGAGTTTATTTCTTACTTGTTTGCAGCTGCTCCGCTCTGTTTTTGGAACATCTCTCGTCTTTGAAGTTTTCTGTTCAGAAAATAGTTGGGGTTTCAAAAACAAATTGTTGCATAGTCCGTTAAAAGTTTTATCAAAACTTTACTTCTATTATATTGTTTCCATCCAAAAACTTGTATACTTGCCGATGTCCCGAGAAGACCAAAATAATTGCCTAGCTCTACAGTGATGATGGTCAGAAGTAGATATAGTTCTTCAGCCACTTCTAGGAGTTTTGGATCAGTCTAGTTTGGAGTAATTTAGCGATGACCCCATGAGTCGCCTCCCCCGACGTAGCTCCAATGGAGCCTTGCTTGTGTGTTATGGCTTGCTTATGTGTGTCCGTAAGGCTTTGTGCTATTGTGTGGTATAGAATTTGGTTCATCTAGGCTTCTATATGTTTGTGGACTGCTCAAATTTTTCAAATTTGTGATTGCCCCGCTCTTGTTTTTGAATCGCCTCTTGTTAGGTTTTTGCAAGCAAAAAAAAATGTTTGTATAGTATTCAAAAACAAGAATTTGTTGCTTAGACTTATACTTGTTTTCGCTTCGAAATGCCACTCGTCGTGAACCACCACCATCTCCCCCACCATCAATGAAAGCACCGTTGGGCCTAATAATAGAGGACCATCAAGCCACACGAGCTGAGAGCGTTGCTACAAGCGCTACACACCAACCACTACTGACCAAAACCTCTGTGTTTTGTCTGTTTGCAAAAGACTCTTTTTACCCTGTTGGCTAAATGTCGCACCTTTTTATGTTCCCTTTTAAAAGACCAAACTAGAGAGATCCCCTTTTAAAAGTTATATACCTCCCTCCTCTGGAGAAAGGTGCAAAAGAAGTCTTCACATGCCATGATGCGCAACCCCCTCAAAAGCCAATCAAAAGAGCACAATTCAATATTCGACGTACGATGACGCTAGTCGTATCTTGTCGGACAAACATGATTAAATAGAAAGCTGACAAGACTAACATGCTTTGTTAGAATCTTAGGTTGACACCTAACCAAAGCATGCGAACTACTGACAACTCTTTCTAAACCAAGGAATTCAGTGACTTAGGACACCTTTTAATCTAGCTGGTAAAAAGGAGAAGTCACGAGAAAATAAGATGATGACCTATTCGTTTACTAGTCAATAGGATATCGGGTGTATCTACTTTGGAAACCAAATCTTAATAGACGTTGTGGGTACTATGAAATTCGGGGTTTAGAAATTAAGTGAACGATGGAATGGTTATGATAGATCTAGGAAACAACAGTTTTCCTGTTTTTGTTTCTTTGTGTGCTCTTGATTGAAATGAATTTGTGTTTTATTCAATCTTGCTTCCTAACTTATATGGACTTGTTAGGACTTGTTATTATGTTGTTTTCTTACAATAAATCTACCCTAGAAAGTGTGTGCATGATTGGAAACTCGAATAAAAATGAAATAGCATTTGTTACCTTCTAGTTTATTATTTGGAAGTATTGTGAGAGCTAGATCTGTGTATACTTTCTTAGTAGATTTTGTGCTATGTTTTATTTGAGTCTAGTACCATTTAGGTACTGTTATTTTGATGCTTGTACCTCTGTTAGCTTGCATGTCTCTTAATAGTAAAGCATATGTAAGCATTGCTATCAGTATGCACTAGTATTGTTTCACTAGATTAAATAGCCTTATATTTTTATCTAGTATGCAAAGTTTTTTTTATGAGTAACCAGAGGCTTAGTACCTATTTCTCCTTGGTATTAGTAGGCCATAGCCCACTGGTCCCATTGCATTTTGGCTTGAGAATGAAAATCCCCAACCATACACATGTGTGAAAATAGCATGTTTCACTATGTGATTGATTTCTATTTTCCACCATGGAAAAATTTAATTGTTTCTTTTCACCTATACAAGTGAGAAGTTTATTTCTTATTATTAAATACTAGTATGTTTAGGTGTGATCCTTTTGTTAGCATAATATTCCTTAGGGGTATCATGTTAAGAAATGTTTCACTATCGTGTGCTAAAATTAAATTGTTCGCAAATAAATTAAATTCCTCTTGATTGGTAGATTGTTTGTGAATAATTTTAAATTGAGTGTATGGATTTTTGAAAAGTTTTAGATAAGTTTTCATTAATTTCATAGCTACTGGTTGTGTGAGTTATACCATGCTTGTTTGCTAGTAATTGGTTAAAGAAAACAGAAATTGCTAGAAGAAATTTCTGCATGCTTAATGGTTGATTCATAAAATTACTTTGGTGCTTGTGCTTACTAACATGAGTAGGAGTGGTGTACTTTTATTAGGTACACTTATATTCATGACTTTCTTGTTTAGTTTTAAACATCATGATAGCATTGGTTGCTTCTCTAGGGCGAAACTAGTTTCACCACTAGAAAATGGTGATTTTTGCTCTAGTATTACCCTCTTTTTATTTTATGAGTATATGTGTTGATATAGCATGTTTAGGAAGTTATTACTTCTTTTATCATGCCATGAATTATTTAGTTGCATGTTCTATGGTTATAGGATATGATTATCTCTTATAGCATGCTGGTGTAGATTTTTCATACTAGTGTGTTATTTGTGCAGTCCTGTTTATATTATGCCTGTGTAATCGGAGTTTTATCTTGTGTGAAGATGGTGTTTTAGAGTATCTTTACGATTGGATTCATTGGTTTTTAGCTACTGGTTGTTTGCAAATTGTTCATGATGGATGGATTCCAAAACCTCTAGTAGACAATAACCTAGTGAATAAATAGTCTATTCATCTGTGGTGTTGTTTGCTTGCTTATTGGATTTTGTTTAAATGTTTTACCTTAGCATGAGTTTATACTTGTGTTATGATTGTGCTTAAGAGTATCTTATGAAACTAAAAACATCCAACTAAAATCATGAACATGTTAAGTGATAGTTGCTTGTGGTGAGTAATACCCACTGCCATGGGTATTGTTCTGTCTGTTTATTTTACCTTAGCAACCTAACCTTTACACCCACAAGCTATATATTTTAGCTTCCTATATACCTTGTTATGAGAGTGGTACACCACTCCATATGTGGTATGTAAGATATGGGATATAGCTAGGAATTCATGTAAAAATTGACGGTACGTTTCGAGGTAGTTCTGCACTAACCTTAATTTTGTAGTGAAGTTATCAGAAATTCTAAAAAAAATTGGCGGTTGAGTAAATTGATAGCTAGAGAAATTTTTGAAGAATTTGCTAATTTAGGGGAGTACCCTGCCTCCCAAGAAAAGTCAAAGGGGGGAAGCACCTGCACTCCAACACAAACATTGTGTTTGTTGGCCCTCCCTTAGTCCTCGCTTGCGAATCTCGGGGACGAGATTCTTTTTAAGGGGGGAAGACCTGTCACATCCCAATTTTGGAATACCTGATAACACAGTTGTTTTGCAAATTGCTCGACAAATAAACTTTGGTTGTGTTTGTTTTGAGTGCAACTAAAAAAACTAATCATAAACTTGCAAACTTAAAAAGATAGCAAAGCAGTAAACTAAAAATATTCAACATATTGCTCCAATGACCTTGGCAATATTTTCTAAAGTAAATATTGATCAAAGATTTTTCCAAAAACTATCTTATGAATCCCATACTTGTTGAATATTATTCCAAGGCCTAAATTAAGAAAGAGGAAACACTAAATAAATTTCCCTAAAAGATTATCAGAAAAAGAGGCATTCTTAGATGCTTCACCAAAATCTTATCAAATGTTTTTCCAACCTTGCAAGCTTAAAAACAAAAGTATTGGAGAGTATTAACTTGCTATCCCTAGTCACATAAATATTTTGGCAAAGCATTGTTAAAGAAAAGCCAAGTGCTTTATAAAATTGATTTTCCAATATTTCCAGAAACAGAAAACTCAAACAAGTTACTATTGGAAACTTTCTTCAAATGATCTGAAATTAATACCAGTGCTTCCTTATATCAAATAAGGAACACACACAAGAGGATACCAAAAATCGAATCCATTAAAGGCCTGAAAACATGATTTTTCTCCACAGCAACCAATTGGAATTTTGGACAAGTTTGTTCTACAAACTTTTTCAAAATGCCATGAATTAAATACCACATTCTCTATATCATAAATAAGGATGAAAACCAAAAGGGCACAAGTTTTTGAATTGTTTAAGTTGCCAAAAACCCCTGTTTTCTAGACAGCACCTTTTTGAAATTTGAACAAGTTTGTTCTATGAAATAACTCTAAATGACTTTAGTTTTCTACCACAAAAGTAACATACCAAATAAGGAATGTGTGCCAAAAATTATAATTTTTGGAAGCTCCTAAGTAGTCAAATAAATTCAATGTCCATTTATGTAAGAATTCAAATTTGAACAACTTTGAACTATCAAGTTTATCCAATTGAGCCAATTTTCACATATGTTGGGTATCTCAACTAAATAAGAATTTTGGGCAAAAGGAATTTAAATTTAGACTTTGTTTTCCTAGTGAAAACAGCATTTTTCAGAGAACAAAAGGACCTATTAGTAAATGGCCAGGGACCTAGTTGTAAGCTGAGTCACCCATCTTCTTCCTCCTAGCTCTCTGTAGATACAGAGCCCCTACGCCATTTCTTCGATTAGAAGCTAACTTGAGGATAAGAACCCCCCCCCCCCCATGTGCACCTCTGTACCTCCCACATGCCCCCTCTCTCTCCCCTCAAGCTCTCCTCTCTCTCTGCTCGAAATTAGCTCAAAATCCGAAAACCTAGCCTAGCTCGCCGTCGATTAGGCCGTTCCCGAGCTCGCCGGCGGTCGCTGTTGGCGCCATCGTCTCCGCCTCGTCGCGGTTGTGCTCGGTGCAAAGGGAATCGAGCCGAAGCGCCTCGTGGAGCCCGCGCCATCCAAGCTTCTTCCTCGAGTCCGGCGGTCTCCGGCGGCGAATCCCCGTCGCCCTGAGCCTCCTCTGCCTTCTCCGAGCATCCCCGCACGTTCGTGGTGAGCAGGCGCGCCTCGCCGCCCTTTTTCCCCTCTCCCTCTCCCCCTAGTTCGTGGCCGCGCCGTGGTCGCTGTCCGGCCGCCGCGCGTCCCCGTCGCCGGCCGCTCTCCGGTTGTTCCCAGGAAACGAGACCGCTCCCATTTGGTTCCCCTCGTCGAGAGCAGCGTGTAGGTGTTTTTATTTTGCATTTTGGTGGCCGGATTCGCCGTGTACGAGCTCGCTGGAGATGTTCCCGCCGGCGGGTGACGCGCGCACGACGTCAGCGCCCTTGACCCGCGCGGGAGCAGGTCAAACTGGCCCGTGGGGCAGCGCTTGCCTGCGTGGCAGCCCCCGTGGCCTACTGGCCCGCTAGTCAGCGGCAGGGGCTAGATTCCCCCGCGGTAAAGCCAAATCTGGCCGGCCCAAAAGTGGATCTGGCCCATCTGTGTTCTTTTTCCATTTATTTTTTACAGAAATGTTACATGTTTACTTAGGGCCCTAAAAGTTAACTTAAAGATGAGTTTGACCAAGCTAAAATTCGCAGTGGTAAATAAACTAAATCTAAAATATCTCCAATTTGTAGATCTACATTTGGATGAATATTTTAGCAATGAAAAATGTTTTGGCAACACATACCAGAAACACCAAAATGAGCACCATTTTAAATCCACAACTCAGAATGAGGTGTATCCAACTGCATTGGAAAGCCCTTGAAATTTCCTAACAGGAGCAATTAACCTTGCTTCCAAATTCCTAATATTTTTGAAATGGAATGAAATTTGGTAAAACACCAGAGAGCACTTTGGTGATTTTTATAAAATTATTAAAAATGATTTTTGATGCAAACTCAATTGAATGGTCTTGTATATGTTTAGGGCTATCCAAACCTATCTGGGTTTAATTTTTAGAGCATCATAGAAAATTTGGTGGACAGATCTTTAATTTGCATGTTTCTGCCATTTTGGCATTTTAGGTGATTAAATTGTGTGAAAATATTTTTGTGTTGCAATATTGTTTTCTAGCATGTAAAAGTTGTGTGAACTTGTTTTCTAAGGTTTACTTAGCTATTTTAGCATGTTATATTGTGTGGACTTGAGTTGAGAAGAAATAGGATTTTTGTTAATAGCATATGTTTTATCTCTAGTTAATACTTGCATATAATTTTTGAGTGATGAAATTATGTGCAAGCACTTGGATTGTTGATTGAATCCAGTACCATGTTGGTACTTTTATTGTGTTGTTATCACCTCTGCTAGCTTGCATTTGAGTTGGTAGAAAAGCATGAGTAGTTTTGTCATGGCTATGCAAATGTTGGAAAAATTCTCTCATGTGTAGAATTTTTGGCATAAGAATTTGTGGTTGTGTAGCCACATATTTTTGTGTTGTGTTCATAGGACCAGTAGCATTTTGGTTATGTTTTTATGAGTACTTGAACCCTAAAGTTTTCACTTGTGTGAAAATAATAGCTTGAGTAGCATTGCCTTGCTTATTTTAGCACCCTATTATTTTCTACTATTATGGTTATGACACTAGATGCTAGTTTAGCATTTTGTTAATTTTTAGCAAGTATGAACAGAGGCCTTGTGACCTCTTAATGCTTTGTTATGCTAGTGGAACACCCACTGGTGTCATTGCATTTTTGGTGGAAACATTATTTCCCCCACACTAGATGTGTTTCCTTTATATAGTTCTCTAACTAATGAGTGCCTAGTATTTTTGCCTTGGGATTTTTTGTGCTAAATGGAAATGTGTATGCTTCTGTTTGTAAGTGGTTGTAATAATGTGTGGCTTGCTAGGAAAAATCCATCTTTGGAGTGTTGCTTGATTCCTCGAGTAATGCCCTTTTTATTACCACTAGTATGTAGGAGTTGCCCTGCAAATGGATGCCTTGTTTTATTAAATGGGGTATTTTTGTTATAGCAAGTATATATGTTTTTCACTCCTGTTTTTATGACATGGATACTCTGGTTGTATTTCAATTACTTGATTGAAATGCATCCATTGATTCTTCATGTTTGAGTAGTACTAGTTCCCTAGCATTTTTGTATTGAATTTTTTTCTGCCAACTTGTGCTTGGTAGATTTTTGGTATCCTAGCATGAGGACATGTTTTCATTTCCCATTATGATAACATGGTTCCTTGTTTGCATTTCATTACTTTACTTGTTATGCATGCTTGCATAGCAAACCCTTAGTAGAAGCATGTCCATAGGATTCCTCCTTTTAGTCATTGTTTCTATTGTTCTCACTATGAGAAATTGTGTGTTTTGTGATGAGTCTATTGCCTTGTTGCACTTGTGTAGGCTCACTGATTTGTAAAAGTAACTTTTGCAAATCATGTGTTTTATTTATTCTTGATGTGAATTTAGACTTAGTAGGATAGCTACCTTTTTCTTTTTGTGGTTTGGTTGATAGACCCATTGCCATGCTTATTATTTGTGCATGTTTTTGTATACTTTTAGTAGCCTCACCCTTGTGAAACTAAGTGTATTTTGGGTTTATTAATATCTTGGTATGAGAGTGGCACACCCACTGAATCCATGATATTGAGGTTGTGAGATATGTTCCTCAAACCTTGAGTTGTCTTATTAAATGGCATATCTGCCAAGTGTGTTTGTTTGATTGTTTGCCTAAATTAATAATTGTGAGATTGGTTATTATTAGTTTCCTTGTTGTATGTATTGTTACGTATGGTTGCTTTCCTTGATTGGTTCTGAATGTGTGTCCTTTGTTCTTTTTACGACGTTGGAAAACGAAGAGGAAGGGAGTGTCGTGAAGCTCGGTTTCAAGTTCCAGTCACTCCAAAACCAGGGACACAAGGAGATACCAGGCAAGCCATCCTGATGCTTGCTGATACAATACTTATCATTATCTATCATGCATGTTTTACCTCTGAATTTTTACCAAAACTTGATTATCAAAACTATTTTTGATGTGGCTATTACTACTATACTAGTATATAGGTTACTATTATGCCAGTAGTTAAACTTGGTAATACCAAGCCCATAAGCCACCATATGGTATTTATTACCATCAAATATACTAGTCCCTAAGTGGACACCCTAAAATTGTGATTCTACAAAACAAAGGCTTTACGGAAAAACCCGGAGAAAAGGCGGATCCTTGTTCTCCGGAGGAATGTGAAAGTGGTCATTTTTGAGAAATTGGTGTTTTCAAAAATGACACATAACCTAGTCTTCGCCGGACAACCTTTACCGCACTGCCACCCTACCCCAACATGGGCACGGGGCTTAACTTGAAGTTTGTTCTTATTAGTGTGTGCTATCTCACTTGCTATAAGGGGCGTCGTACCCTCGAACCGAATGTCGTCAAAACTCCCAATGTTGAGACATATAAAGTGTGGGATTAATTTTCCCTCCGGACGCATCAGTTGGGGCTCCTGGCTGGCGGGGAATAGCTCGATGCCGGGGATGCGGACACTCGACTGAAGAGATAGGCATATTCTAGTTTGAACATAGTGGATGGTTATGATCAGATACCTGATGTTTACATACTGTTGTTACAGTCCGTCGTTGTTCACGGTAGGTGTACTGGATCTGGTGGATGAGTACACCTCTGCAGAGTACAACTTTTTCGAAGAAGCCGCGTCCTCGGATATGGACAGTTGAATGGCCATGTAGCTAGCATTGTGTCAATGTTTTCAAAAGAGGAAGTTTTTGAAAAGGAATTTTTGAAAGGAGGTGTTGAACTTGTGAAGTTCGGAAAGGAAATGGAAACTTATACCGTGGAGGTATCGTCGATGATGAAAAGCCAGATGTTGTTATACAAAACAAAATGTTTTGCAAAGAAAACCTTTTCTACTCTAAGCAAGAATTCTGGAAACTGATTCCAAGAAGTTTTGCAAAGAGAAAATATTCTTTAACGAAGCTTTACAAAACCTCTTGTACATGTGATATCTACAAGAGAAATAAAACTATATTATTTTCTTCGGAAGCATCTTCTTCAACGAAGATACAGATTAACCTGACTGCAACTGTGGTGTCATCATATATGAACACCATGGATAGTGAACCCTATTTATAGCCTACCTATTCCACCATATAAGCATATTTGCATTTTGGTAAGTGACATGATGGATGTCTTGCTGAGTACATTCAAATGTACTCATTATGGTTTCGCCCCTGGTATCTACTTGCCAGACTTTGAGAAGGAGCCTCCGAAGGAGATTCTATGAAGAGAAGTACGGAGCTGACAGCTTTGCGAACTAGGATCGTCTCCGGGTCAGCAGCCTGTAGGTTAAGGCGTGACTTGGGCTCATCTACGTTGTGTTTTAATCGTCTTCCGCTGTGTTTGATAAGTTGCCTGCCCTAGGTGGCAGTTGTGTTAAACTTGATCATGTGATCTTTTATGTAATACCTTTATGTATTCGTGTAATGGATGATGTATTTCTGTGTGCCAACTGTGTATGTTGTTCACGACTGATCTTTCTGGGATCGTGAATGTATGCATACGGAGGGTTTCAGACTGCCGGTCTGGGGTCCTTACAGGCCTCTTCTTCATCCTCATCAACAATGATGCGGGGCTTGGCCTTGTGCTTGCGAACGGCGGGAGTGGAATGCTCAATTGGTTCCGTGTGGTCCTTTATGAGGAGTCTCTTTTCCGTGTGAGGGATCCAACCCTCATCGTCAAGTGGTTCATCCGGAAACTTGTCGTCCCACACGTCCAAGATGATCTTCATGATGAACGGTCCAAAGCAAGCATTCTTGCGGTTGATCACGGTGTGCCACAGCTCATTCCAAATATAGTCAAGCACGTCAAGCTTGCGAGGAGTGTCGGCCATCCGCTGTTGATGAGTTAGGAGCATGAGGTTCTTCAAGAAACCCTGGATCTCATCCACATTCCCCGCCTTTGGGTTGATGGTCTCTCTATAGATGCGCAACATGATATCATATGTGGGGTAGAGACCCTTAACGAACCCAACAGCGTACTTCTTCCAGTGATAGAGAGGAGTGAGTTGATCCTTGGAAAGTGACACACTGTTGATGACATGAACTCGGAACCATCCATTAGCAAACTCTTCACCCTCAGCAAAAGGACCAAAATCCGGGTAACCAAGAAGAGTGCCAACATCTTTCCACTTGATGTCAAGTTGTCTTCCCTTAGTCATCCAAATGAGGTGGCGTTCGGTCTCATTGGAGAGATGAACGGTGGCTAGAAACTGACAGACAAGATCTTCATCGAAATCTTGTTGAAGACTGATTATGGGACCAAGTCCGAACCTCTCAATGAGCTCAAGAGCCTCCCCAAAGTAGTTGTGGTTCCTTTCCATGTGCCCAAGGTTGATGGCGTGTTGAGGGACGACATTATCCTTCGGATTCCTCATCAAGATCTCATTATAGATTTTCCCTTGGAAAACAGTGTGAAAACGTGGATCCTTACCCCGGAATTGTGGCATCAAGCGATCACGGGCAACCACATAGGGGTTCTCACGCCTTTCCTTCACAAAAACCGCCTCGGACATCTTGGAGGCTGTTTTGGCGGTGTTCTTCTTGGACAACTTTTTCTCGGTGGCCGGGAACCGCTTGTGCTTGGCTTGAGTGTTGTCAAGTTCCTCCTCAATCTCATCCACTTGAGGAGTCTTGCGACGACCGATGGTCTTGTAACGGACCCCCTTGGAACCGGAAGCATCTAAGAGAAAAGCAAAGAGATCATGAAGGAATAGTAATGCTCGAGTTAATAAAGCACGCACAAATCCAAGAAACCAAGATACACATGGTGTTAGGGTTGAATAACTAGGGTTAGGGCAAACCAATCTTCCCTACAACCGCAACGATTCAAGCCTAACACGCATTATCTAGGTTGCTAGGGTTTGTACTTGAGAACTTCCACTCCTAAAACTCCAAATCCACGAATCTAGAGAGCAAGAACATGAACTCCTATGCATCCCATCCATCAACTAGATGAGAGAGAGAGCACATACCCGCATCATCCATGGTGAAAAAGGAAGGAGGGAAGGTTCCCGGGGCGTCCCAAGGCAAGGAGAAGGTCTCCCCGCGGTGGAGCTCCCCAATCCGGCGGCGAAAAGCTTGGGGGCGGCGGCAGTTCGTGAGGAAGAAGAAAGGGGGCGGGTGGGGGAAAATGAGATTGGATCTCACTTACCCCCGCACGCCCCAGCCCTTATCCACGAAAAACTGCCCCCGGCGGAGCCTCCGGTGGTTTCACCGGAGCCTCCGCTCCCCCCAGCGGAGCCTCCGGTGGTTCCCACCGGAGCCTCCGCCCCTTGTCCACCAAAATAGTCAATTTCAGGCCCGCTGAACAAATATGAGCCAGCGGAGCCTCCGGTGGTGTTCCGATGGACAGGGGCAGCGGAGCCTCCGGTGGATTCACCGGAGCCTCCGCCCGGCCAAATTTTCGCGCGCCAAGATTGTAAAAACACGAGCATTTCGATAGAAACATTGGTTTGGGCAAGGGAGGCTTGGGTTGGAAAATCGTCACTGATATACGAGAGACATTACTCGGAGGGGTTCGCAAGAAGCAATAAAAAGGTAGAAGACCGAACCCGTACGAGTTGTCAAGACGGAGATATGATAGGCGTGAAAGATCCAAAACATACCAAAGGTCGGTGGCCGAAGCCACCATGTTTGAGTGTGTAACTTGGCCCCGCGAAGATATATCTTGGGTCCAAAATTACTACTCACAATTAAGCACAATAAGTCACAATTGACTAGATATGCAATGATGAATTGTTTTTCGCATAATAGGAGGAGTGCATATTCATGAGTTGAGTAGCGCTCCCCCTATGTCCATGCCTACATCTAAGCTTAATAGCATGCATAATGAGGGTAGATATGCAAGGTTTCAAGTGAAGTTGGAGGAATCTATGACATTTAGTTCATTCCTCAAATCTCGAAATCTTGGTTCATCAAGGGCCTTCGTGAAGATATCGGCAAGTTGATCCGTCGTGGAGACATATGAGAGATCAATATCACCTTTCTCAACATGATCCCGAATGAAATGATGACGGATCTCAATGTGCTTCGTCTTGGAGTGAAGAACCGGGTTGTAGGCGATCTTGATAGCACTCTCATTGTCACAAAGAAGAGGCACCTTGTCAAAATGAATACCATAATCCTTCAAGGTTTTCCTCATCCATAGCAATTGGGCACAACAACTTACCGCGGAGATATACTCGGCCTCGGTGGTGGAGAGAGCAATGCAATTTTGCTTCTTAGAAGACCAACATACCAAGGAGCGGCCAAGGAATTGACAACCCCCGGATGTGGACTTCCTATCCGTCTTCTCTCCCGCATAATCCGCATCCGAGTATCCAATGATCTCAAAGCTTTAACCCTTGGGGTACCAAAGACCGAAGTTTGGGGTATGAACTAGATATCGAAAGATTTGTTTCACAGCTTCCAAATGACTTTGCCTTGGGGAGGCTTGAAACCTTGCACATTTACCTACGCTATATATGATATCGGGTCTAGATGCACAAAGGTAGAGCAAAGAGCCAATCATGGAGCGGTATACCTTTTGATCTACCTCTTTACCGTTGGGGTCGGGTTTCAAGTCGGTGGTCGTGGTCATAGGAGTCTTCATAGGTTTGGCATCATTCATATTAAACCTCTTGAGCATGTCTTGAGTGTATTTGGCTTGTTTGATGAAAGTCCCTTCATAATATTGATTTACTTCAAAGCCAAGGAAGAACTCCAACTCTCCCATCATAGACATCTCAAACCTATCGGTCATAAGCTTGCAAAACTCCTCATTGAACAAAGTGTTAGTAGACCCAAAAATGATGTCATCCACATAGAGTTGGCATATGAACAAGTCACCTCCAACCGTCTTGGTAAAGAGGGTGGGATCGATTAAACCAACATTAAACCCGCGATCTACTAGAAAGTCTTTAAGGTGCTCATACCACGCACGTGGAGCTTGTTTAAGTCCATAGAGCGCCTTATCAAGTTTATAGACATGATCGGGGTGGTTGGGATCCTCGAAACCCGGAGGTTGCTTGACATATACTAACTCATTAATGGGACCATTAAGGAAAGCACTCTTGACATCCATTTGTTGTAACTTGAAGTTATGATGAGATGCATAGGCAAGTAAGATGCGAATGGATTCAAGGCGAGCTACGGGAGCAAAGGTTTCACCGAAATCGATACCTTCGACTTGAGAAAAACCTTGGGCTACCAATCTTGCCTTGTTGTGAATGACAATGCCATATTTTTCTTGCTTGTTCTTGAACACCCATTTGGTGCCAATGACATTTTTGCAATCCTTGGGTCTTGGCACTAATTTCCACACTTTGTTGCGCTCGAAGTTATTGAGTTCATCATGCATGGCTTCAAGCCAATCTTGATCTTCGAGAGCTTCATATACCTTCTTTGGTCCAATGAAAGAGACAAAAGCATAAGCCTTGCTAAAATCCGCCAATTGCCTTCTAGTGACCACTCTTCCACGAACTTGTCCAAGAATCTTGTCCTCCGTATGACCCGCTCGTTCAAGATTCTCTAGCCTTCTCTTTGCTCTTCGTGCTAGTATTTCCTCCAAACATTCCTTGGATATGGATTGAGAATCACCTTCTTCATCAGAGACATGTCCATCTTCATTTTGTCCTTGATCAATGATGGAATCTTGATCATGATTTACATGAGTTGCTTGGCCTTGTTCATTAGCTTGGCCTTGATTGTTAGCTTGAGGGCTCGGTGCATCTTGTTGGATAGCTTGATCATCAATGGGTGTAGTCAATGGCTCCACTTGAGTGGGGCATAGTCCTTCTCCCTCCGTCATCCGGTAACCCTCAATGGGAATTATTTCACCAATCCCCATTCTTCTTATGACGATGGGAGGAATTGCATATCCTACAACACCATGATCTATACGCCCCCCTTGGGAGCCGTTATCCTCATCAAACACTACGTCTATAGCTTCTTCAACTTGCCCGGTGGACTTGTTGTAGACTCTATAGGCGTGAGCATTTGTGGCATAGCAAACAAAGATACCCTCATAAGATCTAGTCTCAAATTTTGACAACCGTTTTCCTTTCTTGCGAATGAAGCACTTGCAACCGAAGACCTTGAAATAAGATACATCCGGTTTCTTGCCCGTGAGAATCTCATAGGGAGTCCTGTTCAATATCTTGCGAAGATAGAGCCGGTTGGTAGCGTGACAAGCGGTGGAGACGGCTTCGGCCCAAAAGTTATAGGGAGAAGAGAACTCCGCAATCATAGTTCTAGCCGCATCCATCAAAGTCCGGTTCTTTCTCTCCGCAACACCATTTTGTTGAGGGGTATAGGGAGTGGAATATTGATGAGCAATGCCTTCTTCACTAAGAAAACCCTCAACGGTGTAGTTCTTGAACTCCGAGCCATTATCACTCCGAATGGCCAATATGGTAGCATTGTGTTGGCGCTCCACTAGAGTGATGAACTCGATGACTCTATTTTGAGTTTCACTTTTCCTCTTGAAGAAATACACCCAACAATATCTTGAATAATCATCCACAATCACCAAGCAATACTTCTTTCCTCCGAGGCTATCATAGGATAGTGGGCCAAAGAGATCTAAGTGAACGAGCTCGAGAATTCTTGTGGTGGAGATAGTTGTCTTGGTTGGGTGTTGCTCTCCATGTTGCTTCCCAAAGGTACAAGAGCTACACACGCGATCTTTAGCAAACTTAGATTTGGTTAGTCCTAGAACGTGATTTCCACTTTGGAGGTCATGTAACATTCTCATATTGGTGTGGGCTAGTCGGCGATGCCAAAGCCACCCCACATCAACTTTAGCCATTAGGCATGTCGGGGCACACGTGTCTTCTTTGGAGAAGTCCACTACATACATGCCGTTCTCGACAAACCCAACAAAGGCTACTTTAAGAGAAGTCTCCCAAGTGACAATCACACTCTATTTATTAAAGAACGAGGTAAAACCACAATTTGCAAGTTGAAGAACGGACATCAAGTTATAGCCAAGGGACTCAACAAGGAGAACATTCTCAATTGATAAATCATTTGAGATAGCTACCTTGCCTCGTCCCAATACCTTAAGTTTTGACTTGTCACCAATTGTAACGCAATTGAGATGTGGTAAAGGAGGTTCAATATTACTTATTTTGTCATGGCTTCCGGTCATATGTTGGGATGCACCACTATCCACTGTCCATCTATTTGATCCGGAAGCATTTCCCTACAAGAGATCAATTTCTTGATTTAGGTGCCCATCCTTCAATGGGTCCTCTTTTGTTAGTCACAAGGGTCTTAGGAACCCAAATAGTCCAATGATAATCATCACCATAAGAAGTACCAACGTATTTAGCATAAACATGTCCATCTCTAGATTTCATAAGAACATAAGATGGGATATATTTTCCGGCGAAATCATTATGAGTGATGCTCCCCCTAGAGGTATCACCACCCATAATGGCGTTGGTCTCCTTCTCTTTGGTCACCTCGCCCTCTTTCACAAAGACAACATTTCGGGAGGGAGAGGTGACATTCTTGGATTTCTTCTTTGACTTGGAAACAAAGCCAAGTCCCTCTTTTCCTTTCTTGGCACCTTCAGAGCTTATTGCATCATTGAGAATTCTTTCCTTCCCTACAATGTTAGTTGTAGTAGAAGAGGTAGGCACAATAACAATGCTATTTGATGAAGATGCAACATGATTATTAGATTGTTGAGCTAGAAGCTTGATTCGAGACTTGGCAAGTTTGTCATGAATTTCTTTGAGAGATGCAAACTCCTTTTTTAGTTTGTCATGCTCCTCGTTAAGTTTTTCGTGAGCTATTCCTAGCTTCAACTCTTCCTCTTCAAATTCTTTAAGTAAAACAAGATATTTGGCATGTTCTTTCTTAAGCCTTGCAAGAGATTTTTCGTTATCTTTTCTAAGCTTTGAAACACTAATAGCTTAAGTCTCTTGTAGACTAGATAGTTTCTCTTCAAGAGAGGCTCTCATGGATCTCTCTTTTTCAAGAGGCTTGACGAGTTCGTCATCATGATTATTATTGCTACCGCCATGGTTCTCCAAGGTCATGATGATCTCCTCCTTCTCATCGATGAGGGAGTTAGCCTCATCAAGTTGCCTTAGGAGAACTTTTACCTTTTCCTTAGTTTCACCTTCAAGACTACACAACCAAGATCCTAGGTTCTTGGCCTCCTCATCATCAACAATGTTTTCAACACAATCCAATAATGAGGGAGAGCTAGTGATAATAGACTTGGAGGTGGAAGATATTACCGCGGTGGCTTTTGCCATGAGACATGTAGGTCGGATCGATGCCTTCTCATTGGGAGATTCAAATAGAGAGACCGATGAAGAGGAAGTCGTAGCTATGGCGACGTGGGCAACACCTACGACTTCATCTTCTCCTTCATCTCCGGAGTAGTATGTTTCCAATGTGGGGCCCTCTTGAACATATAGAGCCCTTGGGACTCTTCTAGCGAGGTTCTTGTTTTGTGGAGCTTTGTTCTTGTCCTTGCGAACAAGCTTCCCTTCATTCTCTTCTCATGGCTCAAAGGGACACTCTTTGACGAAGTGGTTTGCACTTCCACAATTGTAACATGTCCTTGGCCGCTCCCCTCTCTTCCTAAATATCTTGTTCCTTGAAGGTCTAGGGGCACCGGCCTTGTGAGCTTCCCATCTCTTCCAATACCCTTGCATGGCAAGAGCAATACATTTGTGGGCACCCTTGTATGTATCTTCACAGTCCTCATCATCATCATCATCATCCACTTCTTCTATCTTGGCCATGGCCTTAGACTTCAAGGCAAGGTTAGGAGACTTCCCATGGCCTCTTGAGCGAGCAAGAGCATCATCCGCACTCTTGTGAGATAAGGATATGGCTATGAACTCACTTAGGACACCAATGGAGTTGAGGGAGTTGTAGTCGGATCTTGTTCGAATGCTAGTGGAGAGATTCTTCTCAAAAGGAGTTATGGCCTTGACAAATTTCCTCTTGATCCACTCATCGGAGATTTCCTCTTTTCCAAAGTCCCTTAATTGATTGCCAAGGGTGACCACTCTTCTATATAGCTCCTCGGGACTTTCATCTTCAAGCATGACAAAGTTCTCGGACTTGTCAAGAGCTACATCATATTTGGATGATTGGATGCTTGAATTGCCTTGGAACAAGGAGTCAAGCTTATCCCAAGCTTCCTTGGCGGTCTTGATACCGCGAATGTGTTCAAGATGTTCTCTTGGGAGAGCCTTTTGGATAGTCACAAGAGCGGTCTTGTTGAGTCGAAATTCCACATCCTCTCTTGGAGTCAAGTTGTTCGGATCGTGAGGGTGGAATCCATGGAGAATGCTTCTCCACAAAACGGTGCAAGATCCTGAAATGTGAGACTCCATATCGAACTTCCAAGAAGAGAACTCGTTAGTGTTAAGCATGGGAGGAACTCCAACATTAACCATGTGTGGCATAGTGGCAATAGGGTGGATAGAATCATAATTGGGAGGTGGTGGAACTTTAGAGTGAGACCCCGAACCGTTAGCCGATTGAGACTTGGAGCCCTCGGAGCTCCCACCACTCTTAGCCTTTTTATCGGCTTTCGCTTTGGCTTTCGCCTTAGCTAAAGCGATGTTAGCTTCCATCTCGTCGATATCCGGAATGGATTCTTCGTCCGAGCTAACATCGTTGGTGCTGAGGGGTGGTTCCGTGGACTCCTTGGTTTTCCCCATCAGTGCCTCCATCATTTTCTTTATGCTAGAAACCTCTGAACTAACACTAGAGCTAACCTTAGATAGATTTCCGCACTAGAACTTCCGGGGGCATTTTCATCGACCATTGTACTCTTGGGCGGTTAAGCCCTTAGTAAGAGCCGAGGCTCTGATACCAATTGAAAGTGCACTATGGTCAACTAGAGGGGGGGTGAATAGGTTGACTACCAATTTTTCTTTTCTTTTCCTTTTAGTGAGGCTAAGCGAGATAAGATAATGTTCTCTAGATGTGCATCTAGGTGAGCAACCTATGTGAACAAGATAATATGTGCAACGGAAGTAAAGCGTAAGGTAGTAAAGCAAACAACAAGTGTAAACAAGGAGACAAGGATATGATTCCCGTAGTTCCTTCTCAAAGAGAAGTACGTCTACGTTGGAGAGGTGGGGAGCCACCTAGGCGCTCCTCAATAGCACGGTTGTGCACACCCTGTTCTCCTTGAGCTTCTCCGGTGAGGGAGATTCTCGTTTCCACTATGAGGTCGACTTGAAGGCGTTGACCAAACCTTTACAAGGGCTCGAGGTCGACTTGAAGCTACAAGCACAAGATCTACTAAGGTTTCTAGGCCTCAAGTAGGATTCTAGATCTACTAGGTTGTGGTGGATGGATTTGAGATTCCTTTGGTGGAAGTGTGGATCTAGACCTCCTCTAGCTCTCCACCAAGTATGGGAGTGATTGGGTGGACGGAGTGGGAGATCTAGGCGGATGAAGCTTTCATTAATGGCTAGGAGAGAGAATGGGGGAAAGCTTGGCATTTAAGAGGTAGGGGAAGGGGTATTTATACCCCTTGCATTTAAGGGCTGTTGCAGTCCAGGAGCACCGGAGGCTCCGGTGGTTTCACCGGAGGCTCCGGTGGGCTTCATTCGCTTGCGCAGTGGCACAGCACATTTGCACTCACTTGCTGGACCACGTGGCGGAGGTACCGGTGGGTATAGCGGAGGTTCCGCCCCACCGGAGGTTCCGGTGGAACCTCCGCACTCGTGCAACATAAGGTGGTTTTGGCGGAGCCCCCACCGGAGGTCCACCGGACCCCATTTACACAGTGGCCAGGCTAGGCCACCGGAGGATCCGGTGGAGCCTCCGCTCTTGTCCAACAGAACACCGTTTGGGCGGAGCCTCCACCGGAGGCTGTCGGGGGGTCACCCCCGAGTAGGGGTAAAGCAAGTGCTAAAGGCAAGATCAAAGGAGAGTTTAGGCTGAGTAGCTGGGTACTCGGTACCCGCTACCCGGTCGACTGCTATCCGGCCGCACCTGCTAAACGCCAGAAGGAAGAATCAAGGAAGTTACATTACTCCGAGTAGAGGAAGTGGTCCGAGTAGAGGGAGTGAGATCCTACTCGGGCCAGAAGTCAAAGGAGTCGTTCTGACACAGGATCCCGCGTATCCTGGGTCCGTACTGGCGCACTGTTCATCTGTAGAGCGCGTGCTTATCCGCGCCAGGGTGTCAGCAGGACGGTGCAGGTCAGGGGGCCTACCCTGTGGCCGTGACAGTGTTAACAGGTCATGGACTCGGTTTTGCACAACGACTTTGTGCACAAGACAAACTAGGAAGCCAAAGCTGTCAGCGAGAAGCTGGAAGTTTGCAGTGTGCACACTATGTCGACACCCGGCTGTACTTTTCCTCTTGGATGTATTCGGATGGGCACCAGTATATAAGGTGCCCTGCCCCCTCCTGTGCGGGGGTCGGTTGACTGGTCGGTTCACTTGTTAGACTTTTACGTAGAGAGAAGAGTGGCTACTCGGCTGTAGGCCAAACTGTACTGTGGCTACTCGGTAGAACACACATATAAAGAGAGAAAGGCAGGAGTAGGGGTTTTACCTCCACACGAGGGCCCTGAACCTGGGTAGATCTTGTTGTTTGCAGTGCTTGATTCATTCCTCACGCGGCTACTCGCTGCGTGATCCCTCCCCGAGCACCTCCAGCGTCCATCGACCCCAGATCTTTAGCCATCCTATGGCATCTGCCGTGATACCACCACGACAGTTGGCGCCCACCGTGGGGCAACCAGCGGCGCTGGCTGGAGTTTCAGACGGGATCCATTTCTGCTACTGGGGAGCGCGTGGTCTGTGGCCTGGTCCACAGATTCGGCTCCTTCGACTTCATCACCGACAACGCCGGCGATTTCAGCGGCAGGGCCATGCCGGAGGGCGGATCGGTGCTCTCCTTCGGCTCGCACCTCGTCTACATCGCCACCACCGTCGTCCGCGAGTACCCCGAGCTGGTGCTCGTCGCGGAAGATCCCCCTGCTGTCATCGCTGCCCGCGGAAAGCCAACTGGCTGTTCTGCGGACAACGTGGAGGTGATGATGACTGGCCCCGCTGTCGATGCCGGGAAGGGCGCGGCTACTGCCGCAGGAGTCACCGAGGATCTTGCTGGCGCGAGTGCTCGCGGAAGGACCCACAAGCCCAACGACGCGCCTCACAACATCCCGGGCTACATCCCTCCTTCCACGACATCGACGATACCGGCATCCGCCGTGCGGGTGGGCATGCCGCCTCCCACTAAGCTCGAGCTCATGACCATGAAGGCGCAGCTCGACCAGCAGCGCCAGGCGCTGCTCGCCGAGCAGGCGTAGTTGGAGAAGGTGAGGCTTGAGCTTAACCTGGACCAGAACGAGTACAACAGGGCTCACGGCTTTACGCCTGTGGTTAGGAGGCCTGTCAAGGCAGGCACCACTCGTCGCAACCTAGGCACCGAGATGGCAGCAGTTGGTGAGACCGCTGGCCACGCTGATAGCCAAAACACCGCTACCACCAGGCCCAAATACAGCACCCCCGCCAAAACCCTTAGAGCTGCTGAGGCTGTAGCTGCCGAGTTGCCGCATCTCACTGGCGACGCGCGCGTTAGGCAGCAGGAGAGGCTCAATGAGCTAGTGCTAGAGGCTGCTAGGCAGAACGAGGAGTTCCGGAAAGCCGATCCGGGTGCTGGAGCTTCTGAGGTGGTGCATTCGCATGCGGTCAGATCTAACGATCAGGCCTCATCTCCGCATCCCAGTCGTGAGAGGGACCGGAGTGGGAACTCTGGCAGAGACAGGCAGATGCAGGTGTACGACCCGGCTGTCGCCGCGAAACAGCACGCTGTGCCGCGACAGTCCTGTCAAAAACACAATACTGCAGGAGCAGGCTATCAAGCCCATAAAGCTCACAGCAAGGAGAATAGCGGAGAAAACGCGGGGCCTTCTCGGCGTCCTGGTGCTCAGCCTACTCGGCACAGGACGCAGCAACCAGCTGCTGCACAGCCGCGTGCGGCCGCGCCAGCAGCCAACCCAGTGGTGCAGCCTGCAGTTGTGCAGGAAAATAGGTATGATGATGGTTACTTGGCGATGGGGCTAGCCGGCTATGCTGACCCAAGGAACATGGCTGACCGTCTGGGTGAGCGCATGTTGGAGCCCAGTGATGCCAGGTTCAAGTTGGACCGAATCAACTTGTCCGCACAACTCGAGAACACGGGGCCGCCTGACCCAGAATGCTTTGGTCCCCGCATCATGAATGAGCCATCCGTGAAGCAGTTCCAGCTCGCCAGGGGGACCAAGTGCTACAACGGCAGCACCAAGCCGGAAGATTGGCTCAACGACTATGTCACGGCCGTGCATATTGCAGGCGGCAACCGGAGATGGGCCGTGCGGTACATCCCGCAGATGCTTGAAGGACCAGCAAGAACTTGGCTCAACAACCTGCCCAAGCACAGCATCAATTGCTGGCTCGACTTCGCGGAAGCCTTTGTCAGCAACTTCACCAGCACTTACCAGAGGCCGAATAGGCCGCAGCAGCTATCCGCATGCAGGCAGCGGGAAGAGGAGAAGGACCGAGAGTATCTTACTCGGTGGAGCACTCCGAGAAACACCTTGAAGGTGCAAACGAGGCACATGCTATCACATGGTTTGCGCAAAGGCTGCAAGCATGGCAGCATGTTGTGGCAGAGGCTGCAGAGGGAGATGCCGAGTACCCTCGCTGAGACCATCAGAGTTGCAGACATGTACGCACTCGGCGACCCGACTCATCCTCTGCTGGACGCTGCTGAGCCGAGAAGAAACTACAACAACAACAAGCGCAATGAGTTCCGCAACAAGCGCAGAGGTGACCGGATTGATACCCGGTATGATCCTGAGGAGGTGAATGCTGTGGCTACAGGTGCTGGGAGTAGCCAGAGGCAGAAAACTGCTGGAGCCCAGCACGGTCAGAACCAGAATCAGGGCCAAGGCATCAAGAAGCCATACAATCCTCCCCAGCAGGGTAGCGGCAACTCGGGTCCTGTCCAGAACTTTGTCTTCAAGGACATGAAGGATGGCCCATGCAGCTTCCACACTCGGCATCCCGCTAGACCTGCCAACCACACTACTCGGCAATGCAGCTGGTGGGAAGAGATCAAGAATGAAGGCCTGCCTCCTCCTCCTCTGCCAGCTGCGAATGCCAATGTGCAGCCTATCCGAGCAGCCGCAGCCCGGCCTCCAGCATTCCCGAGAAAAGAAAACGTCAACCAGGTGGCTTTAGGAGCCAACCGCAACAACAACAACAGGAACTACAACAACAATGGTAACCGCAACTTCAACAACAACGGCAATCGCAACTTCATCAACAACAACAACGGCAACAACGGCAACTATGGTGCGGAAGGCCGCAACCAATACCAGGAGCATCACGAGAGCTATATGATCTTCACCTCTGAGCCCGCCGACAAGCAGTCACTGCAGAGGCACGCGATGGAGGTCAATGCTGTGATCCCTGCTGTTCCTCACTACCTGCACTGGTGCAACCAGGAGATCACATGGTCCAGAGTAGATCATCCTAAGGTGATGCCCAACCCGGGTAGCTATGCTTTGGTGCTGGATCCCACTTTCTTGGGTCCCGAGAAGAACGTCCGTTTCAGCAAGGTGCTGATTGACAACGGCAGCAGCATCAACATCGTGTACAAGGACACGCTCGAGAAGCTCGGTATGGCCGAGAACATGCTGCTCCCCAGCAAGACCACTTTCCACGGCATCATGCCAGGAGTCTCTTGTTCTCCGATTGGCCGCGTGTGGATAGACGTTCTATTCGGCACCAGGGAGAACTGCCGCACAGAGAGCCTGCAGTTTGAGGTAGTTGATCACCAGAGCCCCTACCACGCCTTACTCGGCAGGCCTGCTCTCAGCAAGTTCATGGCCTCCACTCATGTGGCCTACCTGAAGATGAAGATCCCTGGTCCCAATGGAGTCATCACCATCTCTGTGATTACAAGAAATCTCTGGAATGTGCCTCTGCTGGTTCTCAGTTGGCGGAGTCCATGGTAATTGCTGCCGAGAAGAAGAAGATGTACGAAGTGGTGGCTATGGCGCAAGCAGCGCAAGGTGGCGCGCCTGGCATGCCGAGTCCCCAGTACGGGACTGCATTCCAGGCATCTCAGGAAACGAAGAAGGTCCAGGTCGACCCCGAGTTCCCCGACCGTGTTGCCATCATTGGCTTAGGGTTGGAGGAGAAATAGGAAAGCGAGCTCATCCACTTCCTCCGTGAGAATCGGTACGTGTTCGCCTGGTCCAATGAGGATTTACCAGGTGTCCCGAGAGAGTTGGTTGAGCACTCGCTACATGTGCGCCCTGACGCCAAACCAGTGAAGCAGGCGATACGTCGCTTCGGAGATGAGAGAAGGAAGGCCATCGGTGATCAGATCACCAAATTGCTGATAAGCAACTTCATCATGGAGGTTCTGCATCCGGATTGGCTAGCCAACCCGGTTATGTTTGAGAAGAATAAGGAGGACCCCAAGGCCGCTACCGCGTGGCGCATGTGCGTCGACTACACCGACTTGAACAAGGCCTACCCCAAGGATCCTTTTCCGCTACCCCGCATCGATCAGGTGATCGATTCCACTGCTGGTTGTGAACTCTTGTCTTTCATAGATGCCTACTCTGGTTTTCATCAGATAGCTCTCAACCCTGCTGATCAAATAAAGACTGCTTTCATTACCCCGTACGGGGCTTATTGCTATCGTGTCATGTGTTTTGGGTTGCGGAATGCTGGTGCTACTTATCAGAGATGCATGCAGAAATGCTTGCATGATCAACTCGGCAAGAATGTGCAGGTGTACGTAGATGACATTGTCATCAAAACGAATAAAACACATACTCTGCTTAGTGACCTTGAGGAAACTTTTGCCAACTTGCGCAAGTACAATATGAAGCTGAACCCGAGTAAATGCACCTTTGGCGTCCCGGCTGGCAAGCTGCTCGGCTTCTTGGTATCCAGTCGGGGCATTGAGGCCAATCCTTCAAAGATAAAAGCTATTGAGAGCATGTCTTTGCCGAGATCCCTGAAGGATGTGCAAAAGTTCACTGGTTGCTTGGCATATCTAAGCCGTTTCTTGGGTAGAATGGGCGAGAAGGCCCTGCCTCTGTATCAGTTGATGAAGAAAAGTGACAAGTTCGTCTGGACACCGCAAGCGGATGTGGCATTCAATGAGCTGAAGGCGATGCTGGGTAGCGCTCCCATCTTGGCTAGTCCGCTACCCAAAGAGCCAATGCTGTTATATATTGCTGCTACCAACTGGGTAGTCAGTGTGGTGATTGTGGTGGAGCGAGAAGAGGAAGGCAAGAGTGTGCAGCGGCCAGTATATTATCTCAGTGAGGTGCTGTCCAGCTCCAAGCAGAACTACCCGCACTACCAGAAGATGACTTACGGCGTGTACCTGGGCGCCAAGAAGCTGAAGCACTATTTCCAGGAGCATCCCATCACTGTGGTGAGTTCTGCCCCCATCTCGGATATCATGGGAAATAAGGAAGCAAGTGACAGAGTAGCCAAGTGTGCAATCGAGCTGGCCGCGTACGCTCCCGCGTATGCGAGAAGAGAAGCCATCAAGTCTCAGATTCTGGCGGAGTTTCTGGTGGATTGGGCTGAGGTACAGTATGAGCCTCATACTCCGGTATCCAACTACTGGAAGATGCATTTTGATGGCTCCAAAGTGAAGGAAGGCCTTGGTGCTGGCGTGGTGCTCACGTCACCAAAGCGAGATCAACTCAAGTATGTGCTGCAGATCCACTTCAAGGCGTCCAACAATGTTGCAGAGTATGAAGACGTGGTGCATAGCTTGCGAGTAGCCAAGGAAGTTGGTCTGCAATGCATTATATGCTATGGTGACTCGGATCTGGTGGTGCAGCAAGTTTCAGGCACCTGGGATGCTCTGGATGCCAACATGGCTTCATACCGCTTCCTGGTGCAAACCATGACGGGATTCTTTGAAGGATGCGAGTTCCAGCACATACACCGAGCAGAGAATGAAGCAGCTGATGAGTTGTCCAAGTTGGGGTCTTCTCGGCAATCCATCCCAGCTGGGATTGCCTTGGAGCATTTGAGAAAGCCATCCCCCAACTCGGAGTCTATATTCGTTCCTTCTCTGCCAAGTGAAGAAGCTGTTCCTGTAAGGACCCCAGACCGGCAGTCTGAAACCCTACGTATGCATACATTCACGATCCCAGAAAGATCAGTCGTGAACAACATACACAGTTGGCACACAGAAATACATCATCCATTACACGAATACATAAAGGTATTACATAAAAGAACACATGATCAAGTTTAACGCAACTGCCACACAGGGCAGGCAACTTATCAAACACAGCGGAAGACAATTAAAACACAACGTAGTTGAGCCCAAGTCACGCCTTAACCTACAGGCTGCTGACCCGGAGACGATCCTAGTTCGCAAAGCCGCCAACTCCGTACTTCTCTTCATAGATATCCTTTGGAGGCTCCTTCTCCAAATCTGATAAGTAGATACCAGGGGCGAAACCATAATGAGTACATTTGAATGTACTCAGCAAGACATCCATCATGTCACTTACCAACATGCAAATATGCTTATATGGTGGAATAGGTAGGCTATAAATATGGTTCACTATCAATGGTGTTCATATATGATGACACCACAGTTGCAGTCAGGTTTATCTGTATCCTCGTTGAAGAAGATACTTCAGAAGAAAAATAATATATAGTTTTATTTCTCTTGTAGATATCACATGTACAAGAGTTTTTGTAAAACTTTGTTAAAGAATATTTTCTCTTTGCAAAACTTCTTGGAATCAGTTTCCAGAATTCTTGCTTAGAGTAGAAAAGGTTTTCTTTGCAAAACATTTTGTTTTGTATCACATCATCTGGCTTTTCATCTTCGACGATACCTCCACGGTATACGTTTTCCTTCCTTTCCGAACTTCACAAGTTCAACACTTCCTTTCCAAAATTTCCCTTTCAAAACTCCTTTTTGAAAACATTGACACAATGCTAGCTACATGGCCATTCAACTGTCCATATCCGAGGACGCGGCTTCTTCGAAAAAGTTATACTCTGCAGAGGTGTACACATCCACCAGATCCAGTACACCTCCCGTGAACAATCACGGACTGTAACAACAGTATGTAAACATCAGGTATCTGATCATAACCATCCACTATGTTCAAGCTAGAATATGCCTATCTCTCAGTTGAGTTTTACCACATCCCCGGCACCGAGCTAATCCCCGCCAAGCCAGGATGCCTCATCTGATGCGACCGGAGGGAAAATTAATCCCACACTTTATATGTCTCCACTGACGACATTCGGTTCGAGGGTACGACGCCCCTTATAGCAAGTGAGATAGCACACACTAATAAGAACAAACTTCAAGTTAAGCCCCTTGCCCATGTTGGGGTAGGGTGGCAGTACGGTAAAGGTTGTCCGGCGAAGACTAGGTTATGTGTCATTTTTGAAAACACCACTTTCTCAAAAATGACCACTTCCACATTCCTCCGGAGAACAAGGATCCGCCTTTTCTCCGGGGTTTTCCGTAAAGCCTTTGTTTTGTAGAATCACAATTTTAGGGTGTCCACTTAGGGACTAGTATATTTGATGGTAATAAATACCATATGGTGGCCTATGGGCTTGGTATTACCAAGTTTAACTATTGGCATGATAGTAACCTATAATATAGTATAGTAGTAAATTCCACATCAAAAATAGTTTTGATAATCAAGTTTTTGTAAAACTTCAGAGGTAAAACATGCATGATAGATAATGATAAGTATTGTATCAGCAAGCATCAGGATGGCTTGCCTGGTATCTCTTTGTGTCCCTGGTTGTTGGAGTGACTGGAACTTGAAACAGAGCTTCACGACACTTCCTTCCTCTTCGTTTTCTAACGCCGTAAAAAGAGAATAAAGGACACACATTCAGAACCAAACAAGACAAACAAGGCTACAAGTAATACATACAGCAAGCAATCAAGAAGTACCACCCAAGTTCTCAATTTTTCCCTTAAGAAAAATTGGCATAAAAACTATAGTTGAAAAGTCTGCTTTTTTTCCTAGTGTTTATGTGTGGCCAATTCAATTATTTTTAGTTAAGAACACCATGGACCAGTGGGGTAGAGCACATGTTACTAGACAGTAGGGTGTCACATAAAACACATTTTTATGTCTAAAAACTCCCCCAACAATCTCTATGGCTAGCACATATAATTTGCTAAAATACTCAAGTGGTGAAAAAGGCTCATGACAACAAGTCAAGCCTATTTTCCACCATGATGCAAAAGTACCAGTGGGTGTTCCACTAGCAAAAATGCTCACCCAGAGGTTAATAAGCCTCTGGTCACTTTTATAAAAGTGCTCCAAACAAACAATCTAGCATCCAAAAACTCCTACTCATACTAGTAGAAAATTTAGGAAAAATACTAGACTAGTTTAGGCTACACTAGTTAATTTTATGCACAAGTGTGCAAGCTAGCAGAGGCAAAATACTCCTCTAACTAGTACCATAAATGCTACTGGATTCCACAAAATAACATAAAAAGCATAGCTAGGAAACAAGGAAAAACTATGCTTAAAATGCTACACATGTGAGTAGATTAATTCCTAGTCATCCAAGTGTTATTCATGCTTTTATGCTACTTAAGAGGAAACCTATCAGAGGTGAAAACCCTAAGATAATAATGCCACAAGGACATTCCATCCTCTGGTTTCCATACCAAAGATTCATATTTTTCCCTAGGGGAAAACAAGACAAAAAGCATACATGAATATCCTAGTATGAAATTTAGACTTTAAGCATTTCTATTTAAATCTATTTCAAACACAAGCACCGAGTATCTAGAGGTGCTATAACCAAAATAACAGTACCTAAATGGTACTGGTTTCATGAGAATTAATCTAGCAATAAGCCTAAAAAGCATTTAAAGATCTACTCAAAACATATATAAAAGAAACACATCTAGTGTGGGGGAAATAATGTTCCCACCAAAAATGCAATGAAACCAGTGGGTGTTCCACTATCATATCAAAGCATTAATAGGTCACAATGCCTCTGGTCCATTTGCTAAAAATTAACAAAAAACTAAACTAGCATCTAGTGCATTAACAATACTAGCAGAAAATAATAGGGTGCTTAAATAAGCAAGGCACTGCTACTCATGTTATTGTCTTCACACAAGTGAAAACTTTAGGAGTCAAGTACTCATAACAAACTTATCAAAATGCTACTGGACCTATGGATACAACCCAAAAATATGTGGTCACAAAACCACAAATGATTATGTCAAAATTCCACACATGAGGGAATTTTTCCATAACCATTTTCATAGTCATGACAAAGCTATTCATGCTTTTCTACCAACTCAAATGCAAGCTAGCAGAGGTGATTAACAACAAAATATAAGTATCAAAAGGGTGCTGTATCTAATATTCTCAACACAACAATCCAAGTGTTTGCACATAATTTATCACTCAAAAATATTATGCAAAATATTAACTAGAGATAAAACATATGTTAATAACAAAAATTCTATTTCTTCTCCACTCAAGTCCACACAATCTAACATGCTAAAATAGCTAAGTAAACCTTATAAAACAAGTTCACACAACTTATACATGCTAGAAAACAATATTGTAACACAAAAATATAATCACAACAATTAATTAGCTAAAATGCCAAAATGGCAGAAACAAGCAAATCAAAGATCTGTCCACAAAATTTTCTAGGATGCTCTAAAAATTAAACCCTTCTAGGTTTGGATAGCCCTAAACATATACAAGACCATCCAGTTGAGTTTGCATCAAAAATTATTTTTAATAATTTTATAAAAATCACCAAAGTGCTCTCTGGTGTTTTACCAAATTGCATGCCATTTCAAAAATACAATGAATTTGGAAACGAGGTTAAATGATCCTGTTAGGAAATTTCAAGGGCTTTCCAATGCAATTTGCCTCACTTCATTCTGAGTTGTAAAATAAAAATGGTGCTCATTTTGGTGTTTCTGGTAGCTGTTGCCAAATCATTTTTAATTTCAAAATTATTCATCCAAATGTAGATCTACAAGTTGGAGGTGGTTTAGATTTAGTGTCTTTACATCTGTGAATTTTGGTTTGGTCAAATTCATTTGTTTGGTTAGGTTTTGAGCTCAAAAGTAACCAGGTAACATTCTGTCAAAAATAACTGGAAAAAGAAACTGTCCTGGGCCAGATCCAGTAACTTGGGCCGGCCAGATCTGCTGCACCGCGGCCAGATCTACCCACTGACGCTGACGAGCGGGCTAGGCAGCCACGGTGGCATCCACGCGGGCCAGCTCGGCCCCACGGGCAGGTTTGATCTCCCACGCGCGGGCAAGGCCACGCTGACGCGAGCGTGCGTCACCCGCCGGCGGGAGGAGCTCCGGCGAGCCCGAATCCGGCGGAAACGTTCATCATTTCTCAAATTAAAAGCATCCGCGCGTTGCCTATGACACGGGGAACCTATAGGAGGTGGACTCGTTTCCCGGGATGGCTCCGAAGCGCGGCGGCGACAGCGCGCAGCGGCGGTCGGACGGTGACCACGAGACGGCGGCGATTAAGAGCGAGAGGGAGGGGGGAAAAGGTACGGGGTGACTCCCCTGCTCACCACGAACGCGCTGGAGGGCTTGGTGAGGTCGGAGGGAACTCGAGGGAGCGGCAATGTCTCGCCGGAGTCGCGTCGGGCCCGGGGAAGAATCGGGATGGCGCGGCCACCTCGAGGCAATACGCCTCGATTCCTTCGGCAGGGAGGATGACCACGACTCGGCGGAGAGGGTAGGCTACCCTGTGGCCGACGGCGAGCTCTCCATTGGCCCAATCGGCGGCGAGCTTAGAAGCTAGGGTTCGGGTTTGGACATTTTTAGAGAGAGAGAGAGAGTGTTCGAGGGGGGGAGAGAGAGGGGGCAGGTGAGAGGTGCACTTGAGGTCTTTTAAACGCCTAGATGGCTTACCTTCGAAGAAATGGAAGCATGGGCTCCCATGCCCCTCTGCTGCGTCATCTACAGGAAGAAGAAGACCATGTGTGACTAGGATTTCAATTTAGTCCCTGGAAAATTACAAGTAGGTCCCTGTACTCTCTGAAAATGGATGTTTTCCCTAAGCAAACAAAGTCAAAAATTAATTTCCTTTTGCCCAAAATTCTAATTAGTTGAGATGCACAACATATATGAAAATTGGCTCATTTGCCTAAACTTGATAATTCAAAGTTGTTCAAATTTGAAAACTTACAAAAATGGACATTGAATTTATTAACCTACTTAGGAGTTTCCAAAAATTATAATTTTTGGCACACATTCCTCATTTGATGTGTTCCTTATGTGGTAGAAAATTCAAGTCATTTAGAGTTACTTCATAGAACAAACTTGTTCAAATTTCAAAAAGGTGCTGTCAAGAAAACAGGGGTTTTTGGCAACTTAAATTATTCAAAAACTTGTGCCCTTTTGGTTTTCATCCTCATTTATGATATAGAGCATGTGGTATCTATTTCATGGCATTTGGAAAAAGTTTGTAGAACAAACTTGTTCAAAATCCCAATTGTTGCTGTGGAGAAAAACCATGTTTTCAGGACTTTAATGGATTCAATTTTTGGTCTCCTCTTGTGTGTGTTCCTTATTTGATATAAGGAAGCAATGGTATTAATTTCATCTCATTTTAAGAAAGTTTCCAATAGTAACTTGTTTTAGTTTTCTGTTTCTGGAAATATTGGAATTTCTATTTAATAAAGCACTTGGCTTTTCTTTAGCAATGCTTTGCCAAAATATTTATGTGACTAGAGATAGCAAGTAAATGCTCTCTAATACTATTGTTTTTAATCTTCCAAGGTTGGAAAAACATTTGATAATATTTTGGTGAAGCATTTAAGAATGCCTCTTTTTTCTGATAATCCTTTATGGAAATTTATTAAGTGTTTTCCTCTTTCTTAATTTAGGCCTTGTAATAATATTCAACAAGTATTGGATTCATAAGATAGTTTTGTAAAACTCTTTGATCAATATTTACTTGAGAAAATATTGCCAAAGTCATTGGAACAATATGTTGAATATTTTTATCATTGGAACAATATGTTGAATATTTTTAGTTTACTGCTTTGCTATCCTTTTTAAGTTTGTTTAGTTGCACTTAAACAAACACAAACAAACACAATCAAGGTTTATTAGCCAAGAAATTAGCAAGACAACTGTGTTAACAGGTATTCCAAAATTGGGATGTGACAGGTCTTCCCCCCTTAAAAAGAATCTCGTCCCCGAGATTCACAAGCGAGGACTAAGGGAGGGCCAACAAACACAATGTTAGTGTTAGAGTGCAGGTGCTTCCCCCCTTTGAATTTTCTTGGGAGGTGGGGTACATCCCTAAATTAGTGAATTCACTAATAAAAGAAGTACACCAGTACTTGTTTTAGGTCCAAAACTTTTGTTTCCTAGTTTGAACAAAAATTAAGGTTAGTGAAGAACTACCTGGAAATGTACCGTCAATTTTTTTCATGTGTTCCTAGCTATAACCCACTTCTTACATAACACATATGGAGTGGTGTACCACTCTCATAATAAGGTATATAAGAAGCTAAAAATATAGCTTGTGGGTGCAAAGGTTAGGTTGCTAAGGTAAAATAAACAGACAGAACCATACTCATGGCAGTGGTTATTACTCACCACAAGCAACTATCACTTAATATGTTCATGATTTTAGTTGGATGTTTTAGATTCCTAAGGTACTCTTAAGCACAATCATAACACAAGTATAAACTCATGCTAAGGTAAAACATTTAAACAAAATCCAATAAGCAAGCAAACAACACCACAGATGAATAGACTATTTATTCACTAGGTTATTGTTTATTAGAGGTTTTGGAATCCATCAACCATGAACAATTAGAAAACAACCAGTAGCTAAAAACTAATGAATTCAACCATAAATATACTCTAAAATACCATCTTCACACAAGATAAAAACTCCTCTTTCACAGGCATAAAAACAAAACGGGACAGCACAAATAACGCACTAGTATGAAAAATCTACACCAGCATGCTATAAGAAATAATCATATCCTATAACCATAGAACATGAATCTAAATAATTCATGGCATGATAACAGAAGTAATAACTTACTAAACATGCTATATCAACACATATACTCATAAAATAAAAAGAGTGTAATACTAGAGCAAAAATCACCATTTTCTAGTGGTGAAACTAGTTTCACTCTAGAGAAGCAAACAATGCTATCATGATGTTTAAACTAAACAAGCAAGTCATGAATATAAGTGTACCTAATAAAAGTACAAAAAAAAAAAAAAAAAACTTACTCATGTTAGTAAGCACACACATCAAAACAATCCCATGATACAACTATTTACCATGCATAAATTAATTCTAGATATTTATGTTTTTCTTAAACAATTAATAGCACACAAGCAAGGTATAACTCACATAACCAGTAGCTATGCAATTAATGAAAAGTTATCTAAACCTCTTCAAAAATCCATACACTCAATTTAAAATTATTCACAAACAATCTACCAATCAAGAGGAATTTATTTTATTTGCGAACAATTTTAATTTTAGCACAAGATAGTGAAACATTTCTTAACATGATACCCCTAAGGAATATTATGCTAACAAAAGGATCACACCTAAACATATTAGTATTTACTAATAAGAAATGAACTTCTCACTTGCATAGGTGAAAAGAAACAATTATATTTCCCATGGTGGAAAATAGAAATCAATCACATAGTGAAACATGCAATTTTCACACATGTGTATGGTTGGGGATTTTCATCCTCAAGCCAAAACACAATGGGACCAGTGGGCTATGGCCTACTAATACCAAGTAAAAATAGGTACTAAGCCTATGATTACTCATGAAAAACTTTGCATACAAGATAAAAATATAATGCTATTTAATCTAGTGAAGCAATACTAGTACATACTGATAGCAATTCTTACACATGCTGTTTTATTAAAAGACGTGCAAGCTAACATAGGTACAAGCATAAAAATAACAGTACCTAAATGGTACTGGACTCAAAGGAAGCATAGAACAAAAATTTATCAAAGCATTCACACAAAGATCTAGTTCTCACAATAATCCCAAATAATACACTAGAAGGTGACAAATGTTATTTCATTTTTATTCGAGTTTCCAATCATGCACACACTTTTTAGGGTAGATTTATTGTAAAAGATTAACATAATAACAAGTCCTAACAACTCCATATAAGTTAGGAAACAAGATTGAATAAAATACAAATTTATTTCAATCAAGAGCACACAAAGAAACAAGAACAGGAAAACTGTTGTTTCCTAGATCTATCATAACCATTCCATCGTTCACTTAATTTTTAAACCCCGAATTTTATAGTACCTACAATGTCTACTAAGATTTGGTTTCCAAAATAGATACACACGATATCCTATTGACTAGTAAACGAATAGGTCATCATCTTCTTTTCTCGTGACTTCTCCTTTTTACCAACGAGATTAAAAGGTGTCTTAAGTCACTTAATTCTTTGGTTTAGAAAGAGTTTTCAGTAGTTCACATGCTTGGTTAGATGTGAACCTAAGATTAGGCAAAACATGTTAGTCTTGTTAACTTTCAAATAGTAATGTTTGTCCGACAAGATACGACTAGCGTCATACGTCGAATATTGAATTGTGCTCTTTTGATTGGCTTTCGAGGGGGTTGCGCATCATGGCATGTGAATACTTCTTTTGCACCTTTCTCCAGAGGAGGGAGGTATATAACTTTTAAAAAGGGATTTTCTCTTTTTTGGCCTTTTAAAAGGGAACATAAAAAGGTGCAACATTTAGCCAACAGGGTAAAAAGAGTCTTTTACAAACAGGCAAAACTAGAGGTTTTGGTCAGTAGTGGTTGGTTTTCACGCCTTTCTTCTTTGAGGGTTGTCGTTGTTGGAGCTTTATCTGTTTGAGTGCATCACTGGTAGCAACGCTATCAGCTCGTGTGGCTTGATGGTCCTCTATTATTAGGTCCAATGGTGCTTTCATTAATGGTGGTGGTTCACGACGGGTGGCATTTCGAAGCGAAAACAAATATAAGTCTAAGCAACAAATTCTTGTTTTTGAATACTATACAAACATTTTTGCTTGCAAAAATTTAACACGAGGCGATTCAAAAACAAGAGCGGGGCAATCACAAATTTGCAAAATTTGAGCACCCCACAAACATATAGAAGCCTAGATGAACCAAATTCTACACCACACAATAGCACACAGTCCTACGGACACACATAAGCAAGCCAAAACACACAAGCAAGGCTCCATTGGAGCTACGTCGGGGAAGGTTACTCATGGAGTCATCGCTAAATTACTCCAAACTGGACTAATCCAAAATCCTAGAAGTGGCTGAAGAACTATATCTACTTCTGACCAACATTACTGTAGAGCTAGGCAATTATTTGGTCTTCTCGGGACATCGGCAAGTATAAAAGTTTTTGTATGTAAACAAGATAATAGGAGTAAAGTTTTGATAAAACTTTATGCAAAAATCTGTTTTTGAAACTCCAACTATTTTCTGGACAGAAAACTTCAAAGACGAGAGATGTTTCAAAAACAGAGCGGAGCAGTTGCAAACAAGTAAGAAATAAACTCTTAACCGAGAGAGATACCAACTCTATAAGGCCCGCCCTTCGAACCACTGTTCAAGGACGCCCTTGATATGCATTTAGAATCTTTTGAAAAGATCAGAAGGAGGGAAAATATACTAAAATTCCCTTAGATAAAAATAATTTAGATAGTAAATAGGTTTTTACTCCAAAAAAATACTTTCCTTTCCTATCTGACGTCCATGCTAACTAAGGTCTCCTAAGGTCAGGATGGCTCTGATACCAACTCTGTAAGGACCCCAGACCGGCAGTCTGAAACCCTACGTATGCATACATTCACGATCCCAGAAAGATCAGTCGTGAACAACATACACAGTTGGCACACAGAAATACATCATCCATTACACGAATACATAAAGGTATTACATAAAAGAACACATGATCAAGTTTAACGCAACTGCCACACAGGGCAGGCAACTTATCAAACACAGCGGAAGACAATTAAAACACAACGTAGTTGAGCCCAAGTCACGCCTTAACCTACAGGCTGCTGACCCGGAGACGATCCTAGTTCGCAAAGCCGCCAACTCCGTACTTCTCTTCATAGATATCCTTTGGAGGCTCCTTCTCCAAATCTGATAAGTAGATACCAGGGGTGAAACCATAATGAGTACATTTGAATGTACTCAGCAAGACATCCATCATGTCACTTACCAACATGCAAATATGCTTATATGGTGGAATAGGTAGGCTATAAATATGGTTCACTATCAATGGTGTTCATATATGATGACACCACAGTTGCAGTCAGGTTTATCTGTATCCTCGTTGAAGAAGATACTTCAGAAGAAAAATAATATATAGTTTTATTTCTCTTGTAGATATCACATGTACAAGAGTTTTTGTAAAACTTTGTTAAAGAATATTTTCTCTTTGCAAAACTTCTTGGAATCAGTTTCCAGAATTCTTGCTTAGAGTAGAAAAGGTTTTCTTTGCAAAACATTTTGTTTTGTATCACATCATCTGGCTTTTCATCTTCGACGATACCTCCACGGTATACGTTTTCCTTCCTTTCCGAACTTCACAAGTTCAACACTTCCTTTCCAAAATTTCCCTTTCAAAACTCCTTTTTGAAAACATTGACACAATGCTAGCTACATGGCCATTCAACTGTCCATATCCGAGGACGCGGCTTCTTCGAAAAAGTTATACTCTGCAGAGGTGTACACATCCACCAGATCCAGTACACCTCCCGTGAACAATCACGGACTGTAACAACAGTATGTAAACATCAGGTATCTGATCATAACCATCCACTATGTTCAAGCTAGAATATGCCTATCTCTCAGTTGAGTTTTACCACATCCCCGGCACCGAGCTAATCCCCGCCAAGCCAGGATGCCTCATCTGATGCGACCGGAGGGAAAATTAATCCCACACTTTATATGTCTCCACTGACGACATTCGGTTCGAGGGTACGACGCCCCTTATAGCAAGTGAGATAGCACACACTAATAAGAACAAACTTCAAGTTAAGCCCCTTGCCCATGTTGGGGTAGGGTGGAAGTACGGTAAAGGTTGTCCGGCGAAGACTAGGTTATGTGTCATTTTTGAAAACACCACTTTCTCAAAAATGACCACTTCCACATTCCTCCGGAGAACAAGGATCCGCCTTTTCTCCGGGGTTTTCCGTAAAGCCTTTGTTTTGTAGAATCACAATTTTAGGGTGTCCACTTAGGGACTAGTATATTTGATGGTAATAAATACCATATGGTGGCCTATGGGCTTGGTATTACCAAGTTTAACTATTGGCATGATAGTAACCTATAATATAGTATAGTAGTAAATTCCACATCAAAAATAGTTTTGATAATCAAGTTTTTGTAAAACTTCAGAGGTAAAACATGCATGATAGATAATGATAAGTATTGTATCAGCAAGCATCAGGATGGCTTGCCTGGTATCTCTTTGTGTCCCTGGTTGTTGGAGTGACTGGAACTTGAAACAGAGCTTCACGACACTTCCTTCCTCTTCGTTTTCTAACGCCGTAAAAAGAGAATAAAGGACACACATTCAGAACCAAACAAGACAAACAAGGCTACAAGTAATACATACAGCAAGCAATCAAGAAGTACCACCCAAGTTCTCAATTTTTCCCTTAAGAAAAATTGGCATAAAAACTATAGTTGAAAAGTCTGCTTTTTTCCTAGTGTTTATGTGTGGCCAATTCAATTATTTTTAGTTAAGAACACCATGGACCAGTGGGGTAGAGCACATGTTACTAGACAGTAGGGTGTCACATAAAACACATTTTTATGTCTAAAAACTCCCCCAACAATCTCTATGGCTAGCACATATAATTTGCTAAAATACTCAAGTGGTGAAAAAGGCTCATGACAACAAGTCAATCCTATTTTCCACCATGATGCAAAAGTACCAGTGGGTGTTCCACTAGCAAAAATGCTCACCCAGAGGTTAATAAGCCTCTGGTCACTTTTATAAAAGTGCTCCAAACAAACAATCTAGCATCCAAAAACTCCTACTCATACTAGTAGAAAATTTAGGAAAAATACTAGACTAGTTTAGGCTACACTAGTTAATTTTATGCACAAGTGTGCAAGCTAGCAGAGGCAAAATACTCCTCTAACTAGTACCATAAATGCTACTGGATTCCACAAAATAACATAAAAAGCATAGCTAGGAAACAAGGAAAAACTATGCTTAAAATGCTACACATGTGAGTAGATTAATTCCTAGTCATCCAAGTGTTATTCATGCTTTTATGCTACTTAAGAGGAAACCTATCAGAGGTGAAAACCCTAAGATAATAATGCCACAAGGACATTCCATCCTCTGGTTTCCATACCAAAGATTCATATTTTTCCCTAGGGGAAAACAAGACAAAAAGCATACATGAATATCCTAGTATGAAATTTAGACTTTAAGCATTTCTATTTAAATCTATTTCAAACACAAGCACCGAGTATCTAGAGGTGCTATAACCAAAATAACAGTACCTAAATGGTACTGGTTTCATGAGAATTAATCTAGCAATAAGCCTAAAAAGCATTTAAAGATCTACTCAAAACATATATAAAAGAAACACATCTAGTGTGGGGGAAATAATGTTCCCACCAAAAATGCAATGAAACCAGTGGGTGTTCCACTATCATATCAAAGCATTAATAGGTCACAATGCCTCTGGTCCATTTGATAAAAATTAACAAAAAACTAAACTAGCATCTAGTGCATTAACAATACTAGCAGAAAATAATAGGGTGCTTAAATAAGCAAGGCACTGCTACTCATGTTATTGTCTTCACACAAGTGAAAACTTTAGGAGTCAAGTACTCATAACAAACTTATCAAAATGCTACTGGACCTATGGATACAACCCAAAAATATGTGGTCACAAAACCACAAATGATTATGTCAAAATTCCACACATGAGGGAATTTTTCCATAACCATTTTCATAGTCATGACAAAGCTATTCATGCTTTTCTACCAACTCAAATGCAAGCTAGCAGAGGTGATTAACAACAAAATATAAGTATCAAAAGGGTGCTGTATCTAATATTCTCAACACAACAATCCAAGTGTTTGCACATAATTTATCACTCAAAAATATTATGCAAAATATTAACTAGAGATAAAACATATGTTAATAACAAAAATTCTATTTCTTCTCCACTCAAGTCCACACAATCTAACATGCTAAAATAGCTAAGTAAACCTTATAAAACAAGTTCACACAACTTATACATGCTAGAAAACAATATTGTAACACAAAAATATAATCACAACAATTAATTAGCTAAAATGCCAAAATGGCAGAAACAAGCAAATCAAAGATCTGTCCACCAAATTTTCTAGGATGCTCTAAAAATTAAACCCTTCTAGGTTTGGATAGCCCTAAACATATACAAGACCATCCAGTTGAGTTTGCATCAAAAATCATTTTTAATAATTTTATAAAAATCACCAAAGTGCTCTCTGGTGTTTTACCAAATTGCATGCCATTTCAAAAATACAATGAATTTGGAAACGAGGTTAAATGATCCTGTTAGGAAATTTCAAGGGCTTTCCAATGCAATTTTCCTCACTTCATTCTGCGTTGTAAAATAAAAATGGTGCTCATTTTGGTGTTTCTGGTAGCTGTTGCCAAATCATTTTTAATTTCAAAATTATTCATCCAAATGTAGATCTACAAGTTGGAGGTGGTTTAGATTTAGTGTCTTTACATCTGTGAATTTTGGTTTGGTCAAATTCATTTGTTTGGTTAGGTTTTGAGCTCAAAAGTAACCAGGTAACATTCTGTCAAAAATAACTGGAAAAAGAAACTGTCCTGGGCCAGATCCAGTAACTTGGGCCGGCCAGATCTGCTGCACCGCGGCCAGATCTACCCACTGACGCTGACGAGCGGGCCAGGCAGCCACGGTGGCATCCACGCGGGCCAGCTCGGCCCCACGGGCAGGTTTGATCTCCCACGCGCGGGCAAGGCCACGCTGACGCGAGCGTGCGTCACCCGCCGGCGGGAGGAGCTCCGGCGAGCCCGAATCCGGCGGAAACGTTCATCATTTCTCAAATTAAAAGCATCCGCGCGTTGCCTATGACACGGGGAACCTATAGGAGGTGGACTCGTTTCCCGGGATGGCTCCGAAGCGCGGCGGCGACAGCGCGCAGCGGCGGTCGGACGGTGACCACGAGACGGCGGCGATTAAGAGCGAGAGGGAGGGGGGAAAAGGTACGGGGTGACTCCCCTGCTCACCACGAACGCGCTGGAGGGCTTGGTGAGGTCGGAGGGAACTCGAGGGAGCGGCAATGTCTCGCCGGAGTCGCGTCGGGCCCGGGGAAGAATCGGGATGGCGCGGCCACCTCGAGGCAATACGCCTCGATTCCTTCGGCAGGGAGGATGACCACGACTCGGCGGAGAGGGTAGGCTACCCTGTGGCCGACGGCGAGCTCTCCATTGGCCCAATCGGCGGCGAGCTTAGAAGCTAGGGTTCGGGTTTGGACATTTTTAGAGAGAGAGAGAGAGTGTTCGAGGGGGGGAGAGAGAGGGGGCAGGTGAGAGGTGCACTTGAGGTCTTTTAAACGCCTAGATGGCTTACCTTCGAAGAAATGGAAGCATGGGCTCCCATGCCCCTCTGCTGCGTCATCTACAGGAAGAAGAAGACCATGTGTGACTAGGATTTCAATTTAGTCCCTAGAAAATTACAAGTAGGTCCCTGTACTCTCTGAAAATGGATGTTTTCCCTAAGCAAACAAAGTCAAAAATTAATTTCCTTTTGCCCAAAATTCTAATTAGTTGAGATGCACAACATATATGAAAATTGGCTCATTTGCCTAAACTTGATAATTCAAAGTTGTTCAAATTTGAAAACTTACAAAAATGGACATTGAATTTATTAACCTACTTAGGAGTTTCCAAAAATTATAATTTTTGGCACACATTCCTCATTTGATGTGTTCCTTATGTGGTAGAAAATTCAAGTCATTTAGAGTTACTTCATAGAACAAACTTGTTCAAATTTCAAAAAGGTGCTGTCAAGAAAACAGGGGTTTTTGGCAATTTAAATTATTCAAAAACTTGTGCCCTTTTGGTTTTCATCCTCATTTATGATATAGAGCATGTGGTATCTATTTCATGGCATTTGGAAAAAGTTTGTAGAACAAACTTGTTCAAAATCCCAATTGTTGCTGTGGAGAAAAACCATGTTTTCAGGACTTTAATGGATTCAATTTTTGGTCTCCTCTTGTGTGTGTTCCTTATTTGATATAAGGAAGCAATGGTATTAATTTCATCTCATTTTAAGAAAGTTTCCAATAGTAACTTGTTTTAGTTTTCTGTTTCTGGAAATATTGGAATTTCTATTTAATAAAGCACTTGGCTTTTCTTTAGCAATGCTTTGCCAAAATATTTATGTGACTAGAGATAGCAAGTAAATGCTCTCTAATACTATTGTTTTTAATCTTCCAAGGTTGGAAAAACATTTGATAATATTTTGGTGAAGCATTTAAGAATGCCTCTTTTTTCTGATAATCCTTTATGGAAATTTATTAAGTGTTTTCCTCTTTCTTAATTTAGGCCTTGTAATAATATTCAACAAGTATTGGATTCATAAGATAGTTTTGTAAAACTCTTTGATCAATATTTACTTGAGAAAATATTGCCAAAGTCATTGGAACAATATGTTGAATATTTTTATCATTGGAACAATATGTTGAATATTTTTAGTTTACTGCTTTGCTATCCTTTTTAAGTTTGTTTAGTTGCACTTAAACAAACACAAACAAACACAATCAAGGTTTATTAGCCAAGCAATTAGCAAGACAACTGTGTTAACAGGTATTCCAAAATTGGGATGTGACAGTTCCCATGGAGATTGACTGGGAAGGTGCAAAAGAGAACCCGGGGACTGCCGTCACCATCCCGGGGACTGGCGCCAGCAACCCGGGGACCGTCCCTTGTTACTCGGGGACTGCCCCTATCAACTCGGGGACTGTCGCTTTCATTGAGGAAGTCCTTGCAAACCGTTCGGGGCTTCAGAGAATCAACCCCAACTCAGAACAAGATGTAGTGGTGGCTGATCCAATGGAATTGGACGAACCAGTGTTTCCCACGCGGGAGACACCGAGTTGGGCTATGCCCATATTATCCTTTCTAAAGGACGGCACCCTGCCAGATGATGAGGTTACCGCAAGACAGATTCAAAGAAGATCCAAGGGCTACACCATATTCAGAGAAGTGCTGCATAAGAGAAGTCCCACTGGCGTGTTGCAACGCTGCGTGGAACCAGAAGGGGGAGAAGAAATTCTGGTGGAGATACATCAAGGAGAATGCGGACACCACGCTTCTTCTCGGGCTCTGGTCAAGAAGGCTTTTCGGCATGGTTTCTTTTGGATCACTGCTTTGAAGCAAGTTGAAGATATTGTGAGGAAGTGCAACGGCTGCCAGAGATTAGCAAGTAAGATCCACATGCCTGCTTCCGAGTTGAAAACCATTCCCATTACTTGGCCATTTGCTGTTTGATGCTTGGATATGGTTGGTCCCTTCAAGCCGGCTAGAGGCAACATGACTCACATCTTGGTCATGATTGATAAGTTCACCAAGTGGATTGAAGTGAAACCAATTCGGAAGTGTGATGGAGCCATAGTCGTGAGTTTCCTGAAGGATGTAATCCTGAGATACGGCTACCCACATAGCATCATCACGGATAATGGCACAAATTTTGCTGAGGGTGCTTTGGTAAGGTTCTGCAGAGATAAGCACATCCGGCTAGATGTCGCATGTGTCATGCATCCCGCCTCCAACGGGCAAGTTGAAAGAGCAAATGGCATGGTGCTCTCATGCATAAAGCCAAGGCTGATTGAGCCACTGCTGAAAACACCTGGGTGTTGGTTAGACGAGTTGCCAGCGGTGTTGTGGAGTCTAAGGACTACCCCTAACCGGTCAACCGGCTACACACCATTCTTCCTGGTTTATGGAGCTGAGGCCGTGTTTCCAATTGACCTAGAGCATGACTCGCCCCGAGTAACCCTCTACACTGAGGCGGAGGCGAGAGAAGCTCGAGAAGATGATGTTGACCTGCTAGAAGAAGCAAGAGAGCTTACTCTGTCACGTTCAACTGTTTATCAGCAAAACCTAAGGCGTTATCATAGGCGGAAAGTGAACCCAAGGGTTTTCCGAGAAGGAGACATGGTCCTTAGGCTCGTGCAGCGCACAGCCGGGATGCACAAGCTATCTCCTCCGTGGGAAGGGCCATTCATTGTGAGCAAGGCTCTACACAATGATGCCTATTATCTTGTTGACGCGCAGCCATCCCAGAAGAACAGGCCGGATAAAGCCGGAGAGGAATCTAAGCGCCCCTGGAATGTATCTCTACTCCATCGCTTTCATTCGTGAGCAAAATGTGTATGTACTCTCTTATCCGAGTTAAAGTTCTATTCGGCAATCTGAAATTGAACTCGGGGACTGCCCTCGTCCAACTTGCTCCGTGTTGTTCTATCCTGTTTTACCTTTGTCTACTCGGTTGCTCTGCTCAGAATTTCATGAGTACCTTTAGTACTGTGTTTAAACCTAAAAGCCAACTCTTTGACTCTGCTGCTGTCCGAAACCCGGCTTCATGGCAAGCAAGAGAACAAGCTAGAGGTCAATGAGCACACAAAAAATGACTAAGGAAAAGAGGAGTGCAGGAACCGAGTAGAGCACTCTTTACTGTTTTTTGTTAACTTTTTTTCGGCTAAGTGGTGGGTAGCGTTACTATGAATGTTTCTAAGTGGCTAAGTATTTGAAACTTGATCTTTGACATCTTGTGACTCGACTACCAACAAAGCCACAAGTGCCAGGTAAGAGCTGAGACGAAAAGAGAAGAGTGGATGAAAAATGCAACTCGGGGACTTGCATGATAACGCAACCCGGCATCGAGCCAAAATTGCTCAAATATTAAGTAGAAAACTTCAAACTGGAATAAAAAAGGAGTAGCAACAAAGACTTAATTGTTTGATACATTTGCACCCGGCATCCCGGGGATCTCATGAAAGTTTTAAGATAGAGTTTCAGGCAGCAGCATTATCAGTGGTGGCGGTGTTGTCCGCAGCAGTCGTCTCGGTGTTGGCCTCCTCGGCATCAGCTCCAGCATCGACGTCCATAGCGGTGGCTTGCTCAGAAGTGGCAGTGGCCACCGAGATGGGGTCGGTGGCTGAAGTGGAAGCAGCGGAGTAGCGCCGCATCGTCAAGTGCCACGCCAGAAGAGGAGCCCAACTCGGGAGCAGGTTGCTGGATCACCATCTCGGTGGTGATGGTGCCATCCTGGCCCTCGGCTTCCGGCTCCTCGTCGCTGTCTGCAGCAACCTTGCCCTTCCCCTTCCCGGATCCTTCCTCGGCACCAGTGTTTTTGAAGACACTTAAGTCCTCCGACTCGGTGTCCTCGTCTTCATCCTCGCCCTCGCTTTCCGCCTCGGTGTCGGGCTCGGTGGGGCCGTCGATGAAGTGGGCGGTATCCGCGTAGGATGTGATCTCGTACGCAACCGCCTTGCGGCGTGCAACGCAGTCGGCATCATCTGACCACTTGGAGCCTTGGCGCAACTCGAGGATGGTGTCGAGGTTCAGGTTCTCGTACCAGCTGCATATGAAGCGAAGCAGCAGATCGGCCCCTGCCCGAGCTGCGGACGCACGCCATTTCTTCAGCTCGGCTTTTGCGCCGTTCAACCTCTGGGAGATTTCGCGAATAGTCCTAGGCGCAGTTTCACCAGGCCAGAACAGCTGGTGCAGCTGCAAGGCCGTGGACACCAGGCTGGTGCCTAGGCCTTTGATCGAATGGAGCTGCGACTTGATACTGGTGAGGTTGTCCTCAATTGTGGATTTGGTGTTCATGGGCAATCCTTTTTCAGCTCGGACTTCTTGCGCTTTAGCCAAAGCAGGCGTGCTAGCCGCGCAGAGATCAGGGAAGATATCTGAGAGTGAAACCAGAAAGAGTTAGAAACGGCAACAGAGCAGAGATGAAATCAAGTAGAAAAGAGGAAAAACGAACCAAGCCAAGCGGAAGAGGAAGGAAACGGCCAAGTGCAGAGAAGCGCAAAACTTACTATTGAGGTCGACGATTAGCGCGCACTAGTAGAAACAACCCCTCTCGTCCAGGGGGCCAGGGGGCAGCTGTCCCGGTTGCAACCGAATCCGGGACAAATGCCATGCTTTGGTCCCGGTTCGTGCGCCCGGGGCAACAGGAATCGCCTGGGGGCATTGGTCCCGGTTCGTGGGGGGACATATCGGTCCCGGCTCGTGCCACGGACCGGGACCAATGCCTAGCCACATGCCACGTGGCACGCGCATGAACATTTGTCCCAGTTCAGTCCACGAACCGGGACCAATGCCCCCCTTCCCCTATATATACTGCCCCAGCCCCTCCCCCCTTCCATCTTTTTTTTTTGCTTGGAGGTGTGAGAGAGTGTGGTGTTAGTGTGTTTTATTTTACTATGCACACGAGGTGTTCGACGAAATTCCCGAGCCGCACATAAGCTCACTGAAAATGGTATCTTCGACCGAGGTTAACAAACTTATCTTTTTCATCTGTAACTGATACATAAAAAAGTAGTATTTGTCGTATTAATATGTTATTGTAATGTATTTTGATAAACTTAATTATACGATGCAGCTGGATGCACGACAGCGATGGATGTATGGTGACCGACGCACTTCCGAGTATATGGCAGGCCTGAATGCATTTCTTGCTGTAGCTCAGGCGAACAAAGATAATGGCTTCATGTGTTGCCCATGTGTTGATTTTCGGAACGTCAGAGATCACTCTTCCGAAAGAATCATTCATGGCCATCTACTTCGGAGAGGTTTCATGCCCAGCTATAATTGATGGACGAAGCATGGAGAAAGAGGGGTTGTGATGGAAGACGATGAAGAAGAAGAAGAAGATCTTTTGTTCCCTGAATACGACGATACTGCAATGGAAGAGAATGGAGAAGAAGGAGGTGATCAAGAACAGGCATCAGAAGAGCCCGATGATGATCTTGGCCGAGTTATTGCTGATGCAAGGGAAGACTGTGAAAACAAATTGGAGAGGTTGAAGCTGGACAACATGTTACAGGATCACAAAAAATTGTTGTACCCAAATTGCGAAGATGGTAGCACAAAGCTCGGTACCACACTGGAGTTGCTGAAATGGAAGGCACAGAACGGTGTGACTGACAAGGCATTTGAGAGTTTACTTCAACTAATGAAGCCAAAACTTCCAAAGGATAACGAATTGCCTGAGAGTACGTACGAAGCAAAGAAATCTCTCTGTCCTCTAGGATTAGATGTGCAGAAGATACATGCATGCATTAATGACTGCATCCTCTTCCGCGGTGAGAAGTACGAGAATTTGGATGAATGTCCGATATGCACTGCACTTCGGTATAAGATCAGAGCAGATGACCCTGGTGATGTTGACGGCGAGCCCCCGCGTAAGAGGGTTCCTGCTAAGGTGATGTGGTATGCTCCTATAATACCACGGCTGAAACGTCTGTTTAGAAACAAAGAGCATGCTAGGTTGTTGCGATGGCACAAAGAAGACCGTAAGAAAGACGGAAAGTTAAGACACCCCGCCGATGGATCGCAGTGGAGAAAGATCGAGAGAGACTTCCCAGACTTTGCAGGAGAGGCGAGAAACTTATGGTTTGGTCTAAGTACAGATGGCTTTAATCCTTTTGCGAAGTACAATCTGAAGGATAACGAGTGGCTAAGTAGATTGTATGAGGATAGAGAAAGATGGGCTTTGCCTTATGGGTGTCATATATTCTGCGCAGATATTGCAGGCACACTTCGAAGTGATAGCAGGGATACCATCCTGACAGATATCCTTAAAACAGAAATAGAGCTTCGGTACTTCTTTAACAGATATGATAAATTTTTGGAGGAGAAACGTCTAACTGAACAACAAAGATCCCAAATGTTGAAGGCGGAGGGGAGCGCGACGGCGACGGCGGACGAGCAGAGGAGAGGAAAGCGCGACAGCAACGGCGCGGTCTCCCCCGCCCGACCGCCCGTCTCTGCTTTAAGTCTGCTGCTCCCGCTGCGGCTTGCCGCGTACACGGAAGTTACTATGTTTTCAAGCGGGGGTCGGGATAAAGGGAAAATACGTGTGGATGCGCAGAGTAAACCTTCGAAGGAAAACTATGGTTTTTCTGTTGTAGACGAAGATCTCAAATTCACCGTGTCAATAAGGTACAACTCGCTTTGTCGAACTTTATATAAATCACCCGGGATGCCTTGTATGCTCTGGACTAACTCGGAAGATCACGAGAGAAAACAAAAATTGTAACATTTTTATATTCAAATTATATACAAATGGTAAAATAATTAATAGTTTCAATAGTTAGAATAATTATTTAGTTAAACGAAAAATGGATTTAAATTAGTTATGCAAATTCTAGCATTTTTCATGTTGGAATTTTTGTCAAATTCGAAAGTATATAGAAGTTGTTAATGTGCAAACTTAACCATTTTCAAATTTTGGCGCTAAAAAATTTTGGGCGCGCAGGGTGCCACCGAAATTCGAAATTAGTTTTTGGTCCCGGCCAGTGGTACCAACCGGGACCAAAGGGGCTCTAGTCCCGGTTGGTGGCACGGGCCGGGACTAGAGGCACAGGTGTATAAATATCTCGGCCCTCTCTCCAGGCCGAGCGAACACCCAGGACAGCGGACATGGCTTGGCGAAGCCCTGCCGGCGGCGGGAACGAGTAGAAAGATCCCGCCGGCGGACCGCCGGCGGGGTTGGGCTAGGGACACGTTAGACTAGGGACACAAACATATATTAAAAAAAAGGCCCAGGGGCCTTGCTTACATATAGGGGGGCGGCGCGGCCACAGGCGGCCGGCCGTGCTTACATTATAGGGGGCGGCGGCGGCGCGGCCACAGGCGGCCGACCGTTTCCTGGGGGGTGGGTAGCTTAGCCTAGGGGGGGGCGCACCGGCGCCGGCCTACTCCTCCTCGTCGGAGGAGATGCAGTGGTAGGGGGGTGGCTGCCACAGGTGGGCAGGCGGCTGGGGCGGGCCCGCCGGTGGCTGCGGGGGCAGCTCCTCCGGCTGCGGTGGCGGCAGCGGGGGCAGCTCCTCCGGCTGCGGTGGCGGCGGCGGTAGCTCCTCCGGCGACCAAACGCCGCCGGTCCAGGCCCAGGACATGCCGTACTCCAGGCCGGGGGGCAGCGGCTGCGGCGGCGGCTGGTCCTCGGACGCCTCCAGCTCGGCGTTCATTACCTGCCACCAAGGGGCAGGCGCCGAAGGGGGCGGGGGCGGCATGGCGTTGGCTTCTGCGGCAGCGGCGGCCAGGACCGCCTCCCACCGCTTGACCTCGTCCTCGACGAGGGAGCGGCTGGAGGCCTCTAAGGCCTCCTCCATGTTGTCCCGGAGCTTGGGGTCGTCTTCCTCGTCGACGTGGTCGGCGATGTCGTCCACCAGGAGCCAAAGCTCCGGCTCCCTCCCCGGCGGTGGCTCGGGGTAGTCTTCGGTGCTCACCTGCTCGGCTGTGGGGATGTAGGAGCAGCGGCGCTGCTCGTGCTCCTGCTGGAGCCAGGTGGCCCAGTAGGGGGAGCTCCGCGCGTACGCGCGGTCCCTGAGGAGGCGGGCCGGCAGGAGCGCGCGCCGGAGGTCGATCTCCTCGCCCAGGGCCTCTCTGCTGGACGGGGCCGGCGGCACGGGAATGCGCTGCGGGTTCAGGTGCCAGCCGTCCGGAAGGTGGACGTCCGCCCAGAACACCGGCGTGGCGCGTTCCCAGTGCCACTCGGCCTCCTCCTCCCGGACATACCGGCGGAAGCGCTTGCCCTTGGGCGCGGCGCGGGGCGGCGCGCATGACGCCGGAGGCGGAGCGGGGACGCGCGGCCGCCCGCCGATGCGGACGCCTCCCGGGCCGAAGCCGAAGGCCTCCGCCGGCGGCGGTGGAACGCCGGAGCGCGCGCCGCTCGAGGACCCGGCCTCGTGGTCGTTCCTGGGGCGCTTGAACCAGCGGGACATGGTAGCTAGGGTTGCTTTGGCTGGGACGCGGCCGGGGTGAATGGGTTGTACGGGCGGCGGGGGCCCTTTAAAAAGGACCCGGGGGAGGCTGGCATGCCAACCGGCGGCCAGAATGTGGCGGCGGTTGCAGCTGGCCATGAATGCGGGGGGGGAGCCGAGGCGTGGCGGCGGTTGCAGCTGGTCACGCGCGCGTGGGAAAGTGGAGGGGGCGGGAAGACGAGGCGGCCGTGGGCCCTTTGACCGTCCCTGTGGTCTTAATTTAAGGGACCGGGCGAGCCAGCCACTAGGCCGCTGGCCAGTGGCCCCTTTTGACCCCTGCGAACCGTTGACCGAATATAATAAAAGACGCGGCCCTGTTGGCCCTTTTGACCAAAAATGTGGCCAGTGGGCTTAATTAAAGACGTGGGCCTGGACGCGGTTGGGGAAGGGGAGGCCGGTTGGGGATTGCGAGACAGGAGCCCAAAAAGCGAAACGAAAAAAAACCTGCCGCGGCAGGGAAAAATTGGCGGAATATATTTTTTTTTCAAAAAAGGTATCCATCCCGGTCCCTAAAACGAACTGGGACGAACTCCCTGGCCGTCCCTGGCCCAGGTTCGCCACGTGGGCCATCCTTACCATCCCGGGTCCTGGCACAACCGGGACCAATGGGGGAGGGCCATTTGTCCCGCTAGCCCATCCCGGTTGCACAACCGGGACAACTGGCCCTTACGACCCGGGACAAAAGGCCCTGTTTCCACTAGTGGCGTCCAGCTTTCTCTTCCAGGCCTCCTCATCGGCAATGTGCCTGTCTTCGATGCTACGTGCATTGGTAAGCTGCTGCGCGAGCTGCACGTTGTGCTGCTTCAGAACTTCGATTTCCGCCTCGAGCGTCCTTTCCCTGGCTTTCACCGTGGTTTCGGTCTTCAAGGCGTCCTCGAGAGTGGTCTTCAGCTTCACCTGCATCGCTTCGAACTCGGCGCGCTCGGCGTCGCGTTCCTTCTTAAGCGCTGCATCACGGGCGGCCAGCTGTTGCTGCACCGCGGCAGGCATCAAGCAATGGAGGTGCTCTTTCCCGGAACTTCTTGTATTCTTCTGCGAGAAGGAGAGTAATGTTAGCAGAGTAATCAAGTAGCGGAGAAGATACAAACAGCAGGATAGCTGGCAACTCACCTTCCAGCTCCCTGATCTTGCTCTCGGCGGAGGCGGTGAAGACGTGGCAGTGCTGGTGCTGCTCCTCCAGTTCTTTGAATTTGCCTGCAGAGTAAACAGAGTTAGAGCAAAGAGCAAATCCGGGCGTAAACACAAAACGCACTAACCGAATAGCTAAAGGCTTACTTTCGATTGCGGAGAGTTGAAGGGCACGATCCACTGCCGCCTGTTCCATCTCGGCGTCATTATTGCGCTCTTTTTCTAGGGCCGCGAGGCGTTTTGTGGCGATGCTATGGTTCCAGAGCAGCCGCCGGAACAAGTTGGTCCTTTTCAAGAGGCTATTCTGTGAAGAAGAAAGGAAAGGAATTAGACAATTTTTGGAAGATTTCGCCCGAGAAGACGGCAATTCGGTTGAGTACCCGTCTACTCGGCCCGAATCTCGGGGACTGGGTAGTGGCTAAGGAGAAAAAGAAGAACAGAGGAGAAGAGAAATCGCAACTCAGAACAAGCAAAAGGAACTTACAGCGTATGTCTGCTCGATGTCCTCGGCGGCTTTGCGGAGAACGTATAGTTTCGCGGCCAGCGTGCTCGTACCGGAGGCGATGGTCATGGGATTGTAGCCCATGTCAGCCTTATTCCAGTCAATACGCCAGTGATCTAGTGTGCCCACAGTGCTGCCATCCCACGTCTTGTTGCCATGAGCGGCGCTTTTCCACACTTGGTCGATGAAGCCTACTCGGTCCACGATCTGCATCAGCCCCTCGGAGTGGATCTCACTCTCGCCGGCCTCGCGCGAGTAGAACTCAACGGTCTTCTTCTCCCTCAGCTTGGCGTCCACTGCCTTGGCCTGGCCGCCCTTCGTAACAGCGAGCCGCTGCTCGCCCTTGGTCAACTCAATGTTGTGTTGTTTGGCCATTTGCAGCATGTATGGCAGGAAGCTGGGTTGCGCCTGAGTAGCACTCGACCCCTCGCCTGCGCCAGCAGACCCAACGGCAGCGCCAATTGTAAGCTGCGTGCTCTTCGCAGCTGCCTTTCCGCTTGACTTGGGCGGTGGCATCAGAGCAGAATCTTGCGCAGCCTGGCGCGATGGATTCCTACGGACAGCTACGGCTTCAGGTTTGGCGGCTTTCTGGGCAGCAACATCCGTCCGAGAAGCAGACGGAGGCGCTTGGCGCGAAGTGAGAAGAGCCTGCTGAGATGCAGTCTTCTTGGTGCCTTGTTTAGGAGGAGGTCTTGGCGCGGCCTTGTGCGTACTTTGCTTTGGTGGAGGGCTCGGTGCAGTCTTGGCCTTCTTCTGCGTTGGTGGAGAGCTCGGTGCAGTGGGTGGAGTAACCTGCTGGGTAGGCGGCACAGGGGGCGGCTATCCGGCGCAGCATCTGGCTGCGCTTGATCCTGCAGGACTAGCTGCACCACAGTCTCCTCAACCCGCTGCTCGGCAGCGGGATCAGGTCTTGCGCCTTCTGTTTCTTCTACCCTCGGCGTGGCCGCGGGGTCATCATGAACGGCACCTTCGTCTTCCTGCTGCTCCATGTTCTCGTCTTGCCGCTCAAGGGCGGCATGGTCTTGATGCTCGACTTCTTGTTCGATATTCTCCCCAGCTGAGGCAGCTGGGGGAGAAGGGGGCGTTTCATCATGAGCAGCGTCCTGCACGCTCTGGTCCGCGCGGGCCTGCTACTCCAGGTCCATGTCTTGGTCACCAGCGCCCATGTTCTCGGCGCCGGCGTGTTCTTCTTCTGCCTTCACGGGAGAGGGCGCACGCGTCCTAACCCGTGGTGCTGGCTCTTCCTCATCCTCGGAGAGCTCAACGAGGCTCTCGAGGTCCATGACAGGTTGCCTCTTGGAGCTAGTGGGAGCTACGGCAGCGTCAGCATCCAGAGGGTCGCTGGAAGAGAAAGAAAGTTCAGAAACAGAGAAGGGGAAGAGAACACCGAGAAGCAGCAGCAGAACGTAACTTGGATGAAAGTTACTTACCCCTTGCGGGTGGGGAGTTGCCTTCTGGCGGTGGTGATCTTCTTCTTCCTCTCAGTCTTCTTGGCCTTCTTGGCGGCAGGCTCCTGGGCACCGCTGCCTACCCTCTTCCGAGTGGTGGGAGCTGCGACAGAGAGAGGATCGACGTCGATGGCATCTTCGTCTTCCTCGTCCACCTCAGGGTCATCTGCAGAGTAGAAGAGAAAAAGGGTTTGAGAAACAGAAAGGGAAGTTGGATTGCGCTACTCGCGGTCAGAGAAGTGAACTTGGTCACCTTCGTCGTCCTCGGACCAGTCCCGAATGGACGCGTCAACCTGATGCTTACCCGGCTGCTCGGCATGGGGGATGCAGAGGGTGTCCTGGGTATCGTAGGCGGTCTCATCGTCCTCTTCTCGGTCGCTGTGCCAGTTGGCCTCGAAGCGTTCCTCGTCTTCCTCTGCTTGGCGATCAATATGCTGAAAAGACAACAAGGTGATACAAATCAGTTGAGTACAAGGCAGAGAAGTTCTACTCGGTACGGCATGCAAACACAAAGCATACAGGCCCACGAATTTCTATTCAAAGTAGCATGCAAACACAAAGCATATTCGGCTAAGGTTCTCTACTCGACACGGCGTGCAAACATAAAGCACATAAAGCCAACGAAATGTTTATGGCGTTCTACTCGGTGCAGCATGCAGACACTAAGCATACTAAGCTGGGAAGCCACCTACTCAGTATCAAAGTGCAGAGACAAAGCATAAAGGACTAACCTGCTCGATTGGCTTAGTGCGGCTATACGGCACGAAGCCATACCGCCAGGTGTCAGTGAGCGATGTCTTCATGATGGATCTCGCCCAGACGGCCACATCGGCAGTGCTGAGCTCGAAAGTAGTAGTCCTCGTGCAGTCCCGTGTGCCTCCCATGTAGCACATCTTGTGGGAGCGACGCTGGAGCGGGAGCACTCGCCGCGAGATCCAGCACGCAATGGGATCGTCGCGCTTGAATCCCAGCTCCGTCAACTCGGCGAGGCGCTTCTCGATCTGAACAATATTGTTGTGGCTCTTCGGGTTGTAACCCCAATTTTGCTGGGTGGGCAAAGTGTTCTTCCACTCGGGAAGTCCTATCCGGTACTGGATGGGAGCTCCTTCTTCGATGGGAACATTCTTGACATAAAGAAAGGAGCGCTGCCACTTGCGTACCGTATCGAGTCCCTTGATGCGCGGGTGGCTGCCGACGCTGCGCTGCAGCATCATGGCGCCCCCCCGTCTTCGTCATCGCGCGGGCGCTCTCCGTTCTTCCGGGCTTGGGGACGCTCTGCTTCTGGAAGAAGAAATAACGTGCCCAACTATGGATAGTTGGATACACGCCGAGAAACGCCTCGCAGACCACCGCGTGGAAGGCGAGCATCACCATAGCGTTGGGGGGGGGGGGGAGATGGTGCGGCTGCAACCCGAAGTTCTTGAGGAACTCCTTGAAGAAATCTGACACCGGGAGGCCGAATCCCCGCTTGAAGTGCGCGAGGAAGACGACGAACTTGCCCTTCTCCGGCGTGGGGACGATCTCATTGTTCGTATGCCTGCACCGCACGCCGGGAGGGACACGGCGGGTGTTGACTAGCCATCGGCAGTCTTCCGCCGTGACATCGGACCCCTCCCAACCGGCGCGGCCATCATCATCCCCGCGGGCCATGGAGAAGGGAAGATTGGTGGAAGATTGGAGTGGCAAGGTGTGTGGAGGAACTGCTCTCTTTCCGACGACGCGTAGAGCAGCGGCGCGGCAAGGATTTGCGGCAGCAGCGTGTTCAGCGGCGGCGAAGAGGCGAAGGGGCGAAGGGGCGGAAGAAGAAAGTGAGCAGGAAAGAGAAGGGGGAGGTACTGAGGGGGTATTTATCTCACCCCTCGGGTTGCCGTTACCAACAGGAGTTAGTGGGATCGATTGTGCGCTGAGATCGTGCGGCGTGGGAAGCGAACTGGTTAGAAACGCACACAGCGCATATTGCGCGCGTAACCGGCGCAGTCAATCCCACGTCGAGATCGGGGGGCCAATAAGTGCGGTTGAAGTGACCTAACGGGCCGGTGGGCCCTGGTCGCAGTGATGGGCGCGTGGCCTGTCACACCCCAGGTACCGAGGCGTCGGGGGTATGGGGGCGTGACACGTGCCCAGCAGCGACACGGAGAGATGGATTTGCTCTGGCACGGCGAGATTCTGTTCGAAAATTCGCTAAGTCTTTTTACTCGGCGTCAGAGAAGAGAAATGGTGCTACTCGGAGAGGAAGAGGCTCAAGCAAGAATTGAAGGCTATTCGGAGGTGCAACTCGGCATCTTACGGATCAAGGACAAGGTTTGTTTTTAAGCTGGAAGAGCCCAGTGAACAAGTTCGCAGGACTCTACCAGCTTCGGGGACTAATGTCGGGGGGTCACCCCCGAGTAGGGGTAAAGCAAGTGCTAAAGGCAAGATCAAAGGAGAGTTTAGGCTGAGTAGCTGGATACTCGGTACCCGCTACCCGGTCGACTGCTATCCGGCCGCACCTGCTAAACGCCAGAAGGAAGAATCAAGGAAGTTACATTACTCCGAGTAGAGGAAGTGGTCCGAGTAGAGGGAGTGAGATCCTACTCGGGCCAGAAGTCAAAGGAGCCGTTCTGACACAGGATCGATCCCGCGTATCCTGGGTCCGTACTGGCGCATTGTTCATCTGCAGAGCGCGTGCTTATCCGCGCCAGGGTGTCAGCAGGACGGTGCAGGTCAGGGGGCCTACCCTGTGGCCGTGACAGTGTTAACAGGTCATGGACTCGGTTTTGCACAACGACTTTGTGCACAAGACAAACTAGGAAGCCAAAGCTGTCAGCGAGAAGCTGGAAGTGTGCAATGTGCACACTATGTCGACACACGGCTGTACTTTTCCTCTTGGATGTATTCGGCTGGGCACCAGTATATAAGGTGCCCTGCCCCCTCCTGTGTGGGGGTCGGTTGACTGGTCGGTTCACTTGTTAGACTTTTACGTAGAGAGAAGAGTGGCTACTCGGCTGTAGGCCAAACTGTACTGTGGCTACTCGGTAGAACACACATATAAAGAGAGAAAGGCAGGAGTAGGGGTTTTACCTCCACACGAGGGCCCTGAACCTGGGTAGATCTTGTTGTTTGCAGTGCTTGATTCATTCCTCACGCGGCTACTCGCTGCGTGATCCCTCCCCGAGCACCTCCAGCGTCCATTGACCCCAGATCTTTAGCCATCCTATGGCATCTGCCGTGATACCAGCACGACAGAGGCGCACCGGACCCTCTCTTGTGCGTACGCCAGGTTTTGTAGGAGGCGGAGCCTCTGGTGGGAATGGCGGAGGTTCCACCCCACCGGAGCTCCACCGGAGCTTCCATCCGAGCCTCCGCAGTTGCGCTCCAGAAGGCGATTTGGGCGGAGCCCACACCGGACCCCCACCGGATCCTGGGCGGAGCCTCCGGTGGATTCACCGGAGCCTCCGCTCCTGTACAAAAGTACCTCCCTGGATTTCTTTCTCCTTGCTCTTTTCATCTAAAGCGAACGCTTGCCCCAAATAGTTAGTGAACATAAATTGACCTGGGCATTTTCATTCATCGAACAAACATTAGATCAAAATAGATATGTTGTCATATAATTACCAAAACGGACGATGATCTTTCAACCGGAGCTACCGCCAAACCCCAGGCAGCGGAGCTACCTGTGTCGCCTCCGCTAAAACGATGTTCTATATGTACCTGTCGGTACCACCACCGGTACCTCCATCGGTACTACCAATGCCACCTCCGCCAAAACAGCGTTCGGTATGCCCCTACCGGCACCACCACCGGAGCCAACGCCGGTACTTCCGGTGCACCGGTACTACCGGTAAAACCACCGGTACCTCCACTGGTGCGCGGCCTACGTGCCCAGTTTTGGGTCTTTGACCCATGTATCTCCTCCCCCTACCTACCCCCTTTGCACTAGACTGTAAATAGACTCCCATCTCCTAGATCTAGGGTCAGAGATGAATTGAGAATTGAGTTTTGCTCCCCCATGTCCCTCTTGTGAGGCTACTCCCTAGATGTGTATCTAGGAACGAATCAAGACTACTCCATCTACTTTTGTATTTGGATCGAATCAAGGTTACTCCGGAATAGCCATCCTTTCCCCTTGGGAATTAGTTGGTGTTCTTCCAATCTTCCTTGACAGACCCTCGAGGATCTATTGATGCGGTGGATCAGCCGTAGGGTTGAATTGGTTCCATTAAAGGTGAGTTCGAGTGGATTGTTTGCCGGAGGCGGCCTCGGGTTTAATTTCTGGTTTTCAAATCCTCTAGTTCACACTAGTTATCTGGTTACCCTTTGGTTTTCCCACGAATGTCCCTCGGTATCTTTGTTCTTTCCCTTGTGTTCTTCATGTTCTTGGTCAATTCATGAGATCGTGCCACCCTAGAGGTTAACCCCCTCCATCAGAAGGACTAACCCAGAAAAGGAAATCTTTCTTTACCTTGTCTATGCCTCGAAAAGTGTAGTTATCTTTCCTCAAAACAATAGTCCAATTTTGAAAAAAATGATTATAAAACTTGCATCAAGATTTGATCAATATACAAAAAACAGAACTTGTGCTTATGAATGTCATCAAACCAAACTCGTAAGAGCATAGGAGAAAATAAAGGCGACCCCGAGGCACATTTAGGGTTTCCGTCCCCTTCATCGACGTTGTTACCGGTCCTTTCCACCCCCGATGGCCTTTCAGTCCTTAGAAGTGCGATGGACCCCGACCTCTCGTAGACGGGAGGGTTCCCGTTTCTTTGTTTAGTGCGTCGGAGTGATGATGTGGTGGAAATCATGATGTTAGAACAATCTCCCCACCCTATCCTCGCTCGGGTGATTCGCCTAGTTCCCGTGGAGCCATGTGTCGGGCGAATCTCATGGCTACCGATTGTTTTTCGTATTCGTTGGTGTGGTTGCATTCCTATCGCTTCTGATATATGATTTTCATCATTGACAATGTATGCTTTTCTGGTGCAATGGTACTTTAGGGATTAGTATGACGCCTTCTCATTTGTCTAGTACAACAGGACATGCTTTGTTCCGACAACTTTTGCCCTACACCCTACACCGGTGAAGGAGGGGCGAGAATGTCGCACGTCTTCAACTCGCTCCACTGTTTATATTTGTCACTAGGTGGTCTAAAGGCATATTAGTTTAATTTTTTGTATTTTTATTTACTCATGATTATTAATTGATCAATAGAAATAGATCTACGCCCCGAAGAAAAAATAGCTGCACGGAGGCCGGCATGAGGGCTGAGTTGGCTAACAACGAACCAAATCGTATTTCTGGATTAGAGTATGGGCTGAGGGCCGAACTACCATGTGAGTGTTGCGTCTCAGGATGTTGGATCAGAGGAAGTAAGTATACTGAGCTGATCACTACAAGTGCATGGACCTCAACGGGCTGAATCCGGCCTAACTATTGGCCAGCCCATGCATACAACACCTCATACCTTTTTTTATACCTTTATTATACTGTATTACAATTATTATACTCCACGTTTGTCTGTTGGAGAAGCTGACTGTGTGCCTTAATCCAAATCTAAGGCCTTCCGTAATGCATCGTCTCTTAGCGCGGTATCCTAGGTATCGTTGCATTATAAGATACAACCATCCTAATGCATGGTTTTTTAGACTAGCCACAATGGGGGTATCATAGGTAGTATCATACATGCCATGTTGGCAAAAATCTGAGGTGGCAGTGCAATTAATGAGGAGAGAGGTGACGATGGTATCATAGATAGATACCGTAACATAACGCATTACGAGACAAGATGAGTCTATATCACAATAAATGCACTATTATATGATACCACAAACATGTTACTACTACCCATTGTGGGAGTAGTAACATAGACTAGTATCATATGCATGATACTAGTGTATGATACTCCCCATTGTGACTAGTCTTAAGTGTTGTATCTTAGAGCAAGAATCCGGATGGCACCCGCCGGGTTCGGGGCCGGGTTTGCCCCCCCCCATACCCGCACCCGGCCCTCCTCCCCGCCCCCGCGACCCGGCCCCATACCCGCCGGCGGGTCTAGAACTCCACCATACCCGCGACCCGCCGGGTTTGCGGGACCCGACGGGTACCCGCAACCAGAGGAGAGCAGTCGAGGATGCGGCCGGAGATAGAAGCCCCAACGGTGGAGGACGCTCGTCGGCGCGACAAAGTGGGTTGGAACTCGGAGGAGGAGTGCCTGGGGAAGAATAGCCGAGCAGCACGGAGACACGGCGAGGTAAACTTGGGCGCCATGGACGAGCAGAGGCGATGGATGGGCCTCCGGGCGGGACAGCAACAACATCCAATGGCGCCGGCCGCCGGGGACAGGAGGGCTAGACTGCGGGTGAGTGAGGGCTAGGGGCAAGTGCGAGCGGCGAGCCAGGAGCGGTTGACGGCGGCGAATCGGGTGGAAGGGCAGGGAGAGAAGTACGATGGGGAAAGATCTGTGGGCTGAGGCGTGCGTTGACTAGGTGTGGTGTGTGGTGTGTGTTGTGTGCCCGCGTGCGTGAGGTGTGGTCTGTGGTGTGTGTTCTGCCTGCGTGCGTGGGGTGTGTCCGTGTGTGGTGTCGTGTGTTTGGTGTGTGGGGGTGTGTGTTCCGTGCATGCATGGTGACTGGGAATGGGGGTTAGGTGAGGATGTAAAGGCAATGACATGTGGGGCCACATGTGCTAGTCGGGTCTGTGGGTTCGTGGGTCCGGGTTTGGCACCCCCATACCCGCCTCCGCTAGACCCGGCGGGTCTGGACTTTTACCACTAAGCAGACTCATGGGTGTAAATCGCCACCAAACCCTCCCCATTTAGTGCGGGTACCCGTCGGGTTGGCGGGTATCGGGTACCCATTGCCATCCGGAAGCAAGAACAATAATATAGCCAGCAGCTGGCTATATGCCCATGCCACGTCACATAAAGCCATCATAAAAAGAGTATACATGTACAATAGGTTGGCTATTAGGTTGGCTTTATGAAATATTTTAATATTTAATACTTATACATGCAAGACACACTAAACTAGTAATAAATGCTTGCAGCCGGCTTTACCACTTGTGCTAAGCTATATGTGGGCTGTAGTGTCTTGTTTCTCGTGTAGCAGCCGGCTACTCACGAAGAGCCCGCTTTCTTCTCTCTCCTGCTTACTCTCTCCTCCACCTCAGATTTTTGCTGACGTGGACTTTCTTATAGCCAGCTGACTAAGCCTATTGTACTTGCTCTTAGCGGGCTGGTATTTAATGAATTTGACCTATGCATGTATTTGATTGGTCTAATCATATTTTTTGCCTATGATCTCGTGCAAGAGCCGTATACTAAATAAGATACAACACCACTCTTTTTCTTCAATTAATATGGTGCCACATCAACAATATGCCTATGATATCGTGCCAAGATACAAGCATTAGGGAAGGCCTAAACTAACCAATTGCGAGAATTGAAGCATCCTTTTCACGCTTCGATCGCTGCGGATCTTCAAACACTAGATAGCTTATAATACTGCTGCACGCTTTAATCGGAGAGGGAGTGTACCCCACGATCGAGCGATGAGGACAAACTTATTAATCTCTTAATATCACTGCCATTTCACAAGTCAATGGTCAGGAAAAAATATTACTCGGACGAAGAAGAAGAGGACAGAAATGTTGAAGTGCCAGGCAAGCGAGTTGGAGGCCAATTTAGGAGCTCCGTCCGACTCCGACCTGCCGGAGCTCGTTCGTTCCTATCTTTAATTCAGAGGCCAAGTTAGGTACGGATCCAGCAAGACGACGACGATAGCTGTGGCGGAGCCGGAGGAACATCTCCACACGCCTTTGCTACTAGTGAGCTGGAGGATCACTCGCCCACTCCGTCATTATCAGTTGAGCCGAGTTTCCCATTTGTTAAAGACAAACGAGTTTCCGAGGTATTATTGGCTTCACGGCATGGAACGAAGATGGGATTGCACACACGTGGATGGTTCCCTTGAGAACAGTTGGTGAGTTGGAGCACTCCTGCTCACTCAGTGATATCATTTGACCTGTGATGCTGAGAGGGAGAGTATATCCAAGAGACAGGGCACGTGGGATATAAGGGCATCTCCAGCCGTTGCGCCCCCCAGAGCCCAAAACGCCGCCGTTTTGGGGCCGCCGCGGCGCTAAACGGCGCTATTCTGGAACCTGGGGGGACGCGTTTCCCAGTCGCGTTCCGAGCCCAAAAAGCGGCCCAAACAAACGCAAAATGAAAACAGGCGAATTTTTATTGAAATTCGGAAAGTGCGTACATATTCGGCGCGAATTTAAGCTAGTACGAAAAATTTAAACTAAAAACATAGGAGATTTAAACTACTCGATGACTGCCCCTACGCCTACGCATCGTCGTCTTCATCAGCGACGTCGTCGTGGCGGTGCTGGTTGGAGGGGCCGGCTTCGTCCTGGCTCGCCGCGGCGAGACGGCGTTGCTCCGCCCGCTCCGCTCGGGCCTGCAGGCGCAGCCGGTGCAGTTGCGCCTGCTCGGAGGGCGGGCGGTTGCGCCGCCGCTCACTCTGCAGCGCAACCTGCCGCCGGTCCTCGTAGAGGGCGATGATGCCCTGCTGCTCGACCGAGGCAGCGCGCTGGGCCATCTGGCGGCGCACCGCTCGCGCCGCCTCCTCCCGCTGGTGCGTCTCCAGGGAGGCACGAACGGCGGCCGCCTCCGCCGCCGCCGCGGCCTGCTCGAGGACGCCGCGCACCTCGCGGTACGCTTCCTCGTTCTGCGAGGTCTCGAACGAGTGCAGCCCGGCGTGCTGCTCGGGCCACACTGGCTGCCTCCTCACCTCGCGTCTCCAGTGGCGGACGGCTCGCCGCGCTTCTCGCGCCTCGTCGTGCTCGGGTGGCTGCTCCGGCGCCACCGGCTCCGGCGCCACCACCTGCGGCTCCGGCGCCGCTTGCTGCGCTGGCTGCGGCTCGACGTCGTCGTTCTCGGGCCACGCGTCCCAGAGGTTCTCCATTGCGGCGAGGTTCGAGGGTGGGGAAAGAACGACGAGGAGGGAGTCGAGACTGTGCGTACGGGTAGGGGGCGGGCACCATTTTATAGCCTGGCCGACCAATCGCCGCGCCGCGCGTGTCGCCGCTGCCGCCCCCGCCATTAATCCGGTGGACTTTGACTGGGGCGCATGCACTGGCCGACCGCCTCCGGCAGCCTTTGACGCCGCGGGCGCCGAGAAGAAAGTCACGGGCGGTGGTTTCTGTTCCCGCGTTTTCCCGGGGCGTCACTGACAGCGTTGGCCCGCACGCGCGGCCGCGCAGTTTCGCCCCCCCCCAGGCCGAACCCAGCGGGCTGGGTTCGGCCTGGGTGCCGCGGCGCCAAATAGCGTCGAAACGGCGCTATTTGGGCCTCTGGGGGGGCCGAGTGGTGAAGAAGCGGCGCTATTCGCCGCTTCCGCCGCGAAAAAAGCCCCCTGGGGGGGCTCTGGGGGGGACGGCTGGAGATGCCCTAAGCTCAATTTTTCTTGTTAAGGCCGACCACAATAGATAGCAACATACCACTAGTAATATGGCTATGTTATTAGCTTTTTTTTTTTGAACATTGGAGCGGCCCCAAAGGGACCAGAACCATCGGATTACATCCACTGGGTGAACCAGAAAGTACAAGGGACCTCATAAAAATGAAAAATTACACATAGGCCCCTAGCATATGTAAAATGGACCTTGAACAAAAAGTAAAAGCGCAATCGAGTCCATCTTCTTCCCCAGTGCGGAGCGGAGAGAGCTGCGGTACTGCAGCCATGAGTAGCAGCGGGGACAGCACCACTTGCCCCTACCCTGGCAATAACCTCAGTAGCACAGCTCAAGGGCCTCCATCTGGAGGTTGAATTTTTGCCAGAATTCATCACCGGCATGAGTGGCATCTTCATCGCCATTGATATCAGATGAACACACTTGTTCACTGATAATCTGCTCCAAGTGTTGGTTCCAAAACTCCAGAACCACTCCCAAACAGCAACAGACCAATCTTCACCTCCAATCTTGGTCGCCACCGCGGCGATTCCCGAGTAGAAGGCGAGAGCACTCTGTTCCTGCTCGGAAGTGAAGAAGATCCAAGCACACCAGTAGAAAGAAATCGACTCACCGTCTCCAGAGTACCTGCCACGGACCCGGAGGAGCAAGCGTTGATGATACCGATGAGCGCAGATCTGAGAGGCAAGGTTTATTGGGCAGCGGCCGATTTGCCTCCTCTCCATCCTCCTCCATGGAGCAAAGGGAGAAATGAAAGTCGACCACTCCGGCGAGGACCTCGCAACGACGCCGAGATAGCTACCTTGACAAGCCTTATTTAAGGAGATGCCCTTCATCCCTTCCACCGCCCACACCGCCGGACGCCACTCCAACGCCGCCATCGGAGGAAGAAGATGCAGGGGATCTTGGACATGGCTGTCGATGACCAAGAAACTACTCCTCACTGCCACATAGGGCAACCAGCAAAGTAAAATAGCTATCCTACTACTACATCTAACGCCGGCGCTCTCACCTCGCCGCCCCTCTCCGGCTACGCCATCGAGGTAGGCTCGGTTCCAGCCCGGGAGGCGACTCCCACGAGAGACTCTCAAAGCGGCAGGAGGATAAGGCCACAAAGCGGCTCTGTCTCATGTTATTAGCTTATGTTACCACCTTTATAGTGTGGTGTCATGCAACACTTTATTTATTATTGTGTAGACTTATTTTATCTTGTTTTGTGTGATGTTACAGTAACATGTATGCTATCACAATCTTCTCTTTTTTCATCAATGAAATGCCACGTCGTCAATTTTGCCTAGATATACTCACTACATTCGCTTTACTAGTCTACATCTAGACAAAATATGACAATTTAGTTGTGTATTTATTATTACTAGCTCACCACATAAACTCATACTCCCTCCGATATCTACAGTATTAGACTGGTCACAATGGGCAGTAACTAAGTAGTAACATCAATGCCACGTAGGCAAAAAATCTGATGTAGCAAGTATTTAATGAGGAGAGAGGTGGTTGCGGTAATTTAGCTAGTTACCGTAACATCACACCTCCCAATGCATCATGAGTCTATAGGCTAATAAATACACCTTTGCATGACACCACTTTTACGTTACTACCCATTGTGGAGGTAGTAAACTAGTCTAGAAAAATGTGTATGTTACCACTCTATGTTACTCCCCATTGTGACTAGGCTTAGAATCTTCATAAAATATATTATCATATTATGTGCACTTGGTACTATATATTTTGATATATTTTCCTATATTTTTGGTCAAACTTAATAAATTTTGACTTTGACTAAACCTAAAACGCGAAGTAAATAAAAATGGAGGGAGTACATTAGGTATGGTTTCGCAATAAACGAAGCACCATTTACTTTACCAAAGCAGAATTAATGAGCTAATTTGTAGCGATGGGAATGGGTAGGAGCAGAAATATTTTGCAGCTGTGAATTTAATGGGTGCTTAACATATTCAGGTGGGGAAGGTGATAATACCTCTAGAGCCAGGATGTCAAGTAATTCCAAATGGAGGGAGTTCATGTTACAAGTAATTCCAAATGGAGAGGGTTCATGTTACTCCCAATGTGGCCACTCTTTTACTTTTTGTACCCCAAACTGTCCCGGAGTGAGAGAGTACAACACTAAAAAAGGTAACTTTTATGGCAATAATTATTCAACATTGTCTTTGAAAACCCTCAATGAAAAGTCCATCTGATATGGACAAGATTTCTTCCATGGAGTAATTTACAAGATTTTAAATGATGCGATGTCCTTACATTTTCTATTCAAACAGTTTGAGAATCTTGCGATGATGGCTACAACATGTGATGATTAATGAAGATAGTACATATGAGAACTAGAGAGTCTCGACCTGAAAAAGATTTTTTTAATACAAGACCAGAATATGTACATTTTTTGGGGGTATTTGGATTGTTTGATTTGTGGAAAAAGATTCTCCATGAACTATTTGGTTGAAGGCCCTCCTTTGCCATGCATGTCTCCTTTTTTCCCACACAAGCCTCCCTTTCCTTATCTCTCTACTTTTCATCTTCCCTCTCCCGTTAGCACTCCATGTAATTTCTTTTCTTATCGATCGCTTCGCTCCCCCTCGTCATGCTCATCCTACTCCTCGGACGCCCATCCTCTTCCCCTAGACTTTGCCTACAAAGTTTCACACGATGGACGGGTGACTCCATGGAAAAGCTCGAGGTCACGCCACTGAGCTTGGGAAAGATATCAAGACTGGGGAGAATGGATCCAGGTTGCCTCATCCGGCACTCACGGGGCTCATGCTAACCGGATACGTCGCAGGAGTCCCAATGGGAAAATTTTGGTTCCTCAACTTTTGATGGTTAGAAGCTAGTGAAATTGAGAATTTTTATGATGTATAAGGTGTTTTGACATGCTATAAGCTTGTGTCCCATTTGCTACATACACATTTCTGACATGATGCAATCTCGTGTCCCGTTTGCTACATACACATATGTGATATGCTAAAATGATTATGAACATGTGTCAGATGTTGCATTCATGTTTTATAGTCGTTTTCGTGTTGTTGCATACATTGTTTCCATGTTGTGGTCATTTTAAATGATTTGTTGCATACATCGATTTCTTTGCTACATGGCCATTTGAAGTGTTGCAACATTTTTACACGTTTTGAGGATCCAGGGAAAAGAATGATGCATACACACCTAAAAAATGTTGCACTTGTGGGGGAGGGGCGGGGGTTAGATTTTGCATTGATTGGAAAGTCCAGATCTAAGATTTAACTATTTTGGATCACTTGTCTCCACTCTAAAGAATATTTTATTAACTCAAAGCTCAGAAAGAGATATGTTTTACCGTGGCACAAACTAATGAATGGGCAAACTCCATAATTTTACAATGCACTATCAATTTGCTAGGTTTTAAGTGACTGGTATTTTATTAAGCTTAGTCAATCCTAACATTATCCATTTGCTAGGTTTAATTGACTGGAATTTTATTAAGCTCAATCGGTTCAGAAAAAACTTTCTTTCAGTGTTATATAAGAGCAAGTCTAGAAGTGCATGTAAACTGGGGGGAACTGAAAAACTCTGGCGGGCATATGGGCTCGGCCTGTTTTTTGGGCCACAACATAGTCTGTATACCTAACCCAGAATGAATACATTTTTCAGTCGTCCCTAAATGCGACCCGAGACCCCTACATCTGGCGGTCGAACACGTGTTTTCAGTTCCCAATCTGAAAGCCCTAGCCGCCGTCGACGAGAAATCACTCGTAGTTCCCACCGCCGCCGACGAGGATGTGGTGCGGCTCGAGCTCCTCTAGAGGCGGTGGGGTGCCACGACGACAACTCGTCCGACGACGAGGAGTACAAGCGCGGGCGCCTCCAACGCCGCTCGCAAGCACGACACCCGCAAATACACCAACCGGTGGAGGGCGCCCGCACCGCGCTTCCAGTATAGCGCGGTAGCGGAGCTCGAGCGCCAGTAGACGGCGTGGTGCCACCGTGCAAGCAGCTACAGGGAAGGGCCTTCGTTCGGCATGCAGCAGCTGTCGCCAAAGAGGGAGGAGACCGGGGGAGGGGAGCTCGTGCTCCATGACGTCGCCGCGTTCGGCCCCACGATTGGGCCGGAGAACTTCGTCGTGGAGGGCAACGAAGACGCCGTCCTCACCATGCTCCTCGCCCGCACCACACGCGAGGAGGATGAAGTTCAGAGCGCCGACGCGAGGCGAAGGCCCTCAACCAGAGGCTGCTCAAGCAGGGGTTGTCCCTGGCGGCGGACTTCGAGGTGAAGCGGGCGGAATGGCAGCGAGAGCGTGTCGAGCAGGAGAGGCGCTACGTCGACCTTGCCCCCAAAGAGTAGGTACATGCTCCTGCAACCATGGCTCCGGTGAGGCCATTTAGGTTTAGTTCACCGCAGTTTTAGGTTTAGCCGTTGCGGATCTAGGTTTATGCCCTCTGTTTAGCTTCGGTGAGATATCGTATGATGTATCGCTCGCTGGCGACTATCTGATGAATGCAATCTCTGAATCTTCGCGCATTTCAATTTTGCAAATTTACAGTTCCATTTTTAGTTATTATTCTCCCGTGCTTCTGCAGACCGAAAACCTCTGAAAACGCGAATTGAAGACGAGTTTTTCAGTTGCGGCGTTTACAGGCACCTCTAGAGTTGCTCTAAGCAGCAGTACAATTTAACTAGGAAGTGTGAGGGCATCCACAGTGTTGCCAAAACTAAATTTACCAACTAGATTTATTTGACATGAGTGTTAAGTTTGCTATGTTATCTACGATGTGGCAAAGCCAAATCCAAATACCAAAATCACTAAGGCCCCCTTGGGAAACAGGTTGATTTTCCACTCCATATTTCCCCACCCTTCGTGACCTTGAAATAAACGGACCAACCTAGGTCCGTAATTTTATCCGGCGCCTTTCGGCTCGACAGTCATCCAAGTGCGCCCTAATGTGTGACCCACTATGTACAAAGTAATAATTAAATATTTATGGGGCTCACTTCTCTCTAGTCCCACCTCTCCATCTTATTAGTTTATTCACTTAGATGAATTTGACATTGTATCTTCTAGTTGTTCCGACTCCAAATTATTTGGCTTTGGTATCACTATTTGACACCTCCACAATGTACAAAATCAATGCTAAAAGACAAATCAACCTCCATTTTTATCAAACTTTGCGATAATTATTTTGAGACGAGGGAGTATTTGGCATCTCTATTTGACATACAGCGTGGCGGCTCTGAGTGTCGCTTTTGGCCAAATTGAAGTCGCCCATTTTCCAAATTGATGGCAACTCAAAAAGGATTTGGAGTACAGTAGTAGAGTACTTTTTTTTTTGTTCATACGCTTTTAATCCTGCGAATGGAACATGCTTCCTTTTGACGTGGAAGACTGATGAGAAACCAAATCCAAAACCTTTTCGTTTTCAGTGTCAGCATCACGCTTTCGGCTTCGTCCCGTTCCGCCGTCCCGTGCTCGACCGATCCACCACACCTGCTCAGGGCCTGCACTTGCTCTCTCCCGGAGCAGTTCACTGTTCACAGTCTCCACTCCACCTCCTACCTATAAATCTCCTCCACTACCTTCCCCCGGTGTCCTCTCCTCCCTTCTCCCCTTCGGTAATCCCATTACTTCGTACGGATCCCAGCCCTCCGCCCGCCATGGCGAGCTTCGCGAGGAAGGAGCACCAGTTCCTCACCGAGCTCGGCCTCGCGCCGCGCAACCCGGGCTCCTTCGCCTGCGGCGCCTGGGGCGGCTCGGGCCCCGTCATCACCACTACCAGCCCTACCAACAACCAGGTGCGTCTCCGTCAGACCCGATCTGCTCGATTCCGTTTGAATTTCAGGGACTCCGTGTGTGCTCTCGGCGGATTTTGAGGGATTTTGCGTACGTTTGTGCTTCAGGTCATTGCTGAGGTCGTTGAGGCGTCCATGGACGACTACGAGAAGGGCATGAGCGCCTGCTTCGATGCCGCCAAGACCTGGATGGCTGTAAGTTTCCTTCCACTTGCGGGGTTGAAATGCTAGCATGCTGTAGTGGAGTACTTCAGAGTTCTGCAATTTGAGATCCTGCCGGGTTTGAGTTTTCAGGGAAGTTTGTGTAACTGTTCACGAGACGTTGAAGAGGTTTATTGTATGGGCCCTCGATTTGAATCGAGAACAAGAGAATGCAGAATAATACGCGAATTTCGTGAACTAACCAAGTGTCACTGCTAAAATACTAAGGCAATAGATTTGTTTTCACTTAATTTTACACTGTAATTTCAGAGGCCATCCACATTTTTGGATTTATCAGTTCTTTTTATGAATGCCTATCTGAAGAGGCTAGCAGTTCTGTGACCATGTGAAATTCCATGTTTTCAAGGAGCACTGCTGATTGCTTAGAAATTTGTTTTTTCTACCAAGTAATCCGATGATACTATTGTGCTCTTAACTTTGTACTTGTATAACAATATACCACTATGTCCAGGTTCCGGCCCCTAAGCGAGGAGAAATTGTTAGGCAGATTGGTGATGCACTGAGAGCCAAGCTTCATCACCTTGGCAGGCTTCTGTCACTCGAGATGGGGAAAATTCTTCCCGAAGGAATTGGGGAGGTTCAGGTAAAAATGAATGGATACCCTGCCAGGCCATCACTAGAGTCTAGAAGTCTCAGACAATCAAGTTATCTTTTTCAGGACACACGTTTAGATTCCTATTGATAGCATTAGTCGTATTTTTTTAATAATCGCATTTATCAGCTTTGTGGTACCATTGTTTTTTCTTCTCAAAATGCAAATTAAGTCATCATTCACATGATATGCAATAGTGTCGTAATAAATAGTGGTTTGCTGGTCTTATCCTTTTTATCTCTAGATTAATCGACTTTATTGCCAAACTGTCAATAAACCATGTTGCCTAAGGCTGCGCCTTCTAATTCAGATACCAAATGATCATATAAGTTTAAGTGCAATTTGCTGTAAGTTCTCGTTCTGCGCATGATGACATCAACATAACCATTTTTTGTAGGAAATTATTGACATGTGTGATTATGCTGTGGGGCTAAGTCGCCAGCTAAATGGATCCATCATACCATCTGAACGTAAGACAACTTTCTTTTAATCATATTGTATTCTGTTGATTGATTCAAGCAAGGGCGCAACATCATCAGTGATGACATGTGCCCCTTTTACCATATTGATTGCAACTGGTTGAGGAAAATAATTTATTTTCATTATATGTAATAATGTATCTGATTATGAAAAATGTATTTCAGCTGGAATTTTGTAATTATTGCAATCCTACTAGTCGACCCAGTAATATAATTTACTGCATGTCAAGTGATGTTCCAAGTCAGTAATGAGTGTTAGACCTGCTGTTTTGTATGAACTCATTTACCTGACATGTTGCACTGCCATTATTAATTATTTACCAAAATGCTCCATTCCGTATGATATTCTGGCAGTAAGTAGATAATGTTATAAATTCACCGATTCACTTCATTAGACATAATTTTAGAGAACCCTGCCAAATTTTCAGCATTGCCTTCTCTGATTTAGTTACAGAAGGTTGTGTGCTGGCTGAGTTGCCAAATTCAAAAGCAATGTTTCTTTGCAATTCTATGGTATAAATACAAATGTATCAGTGCACACAGTTTGAAAAGACCGGCGAAAGTTTGCTAATGCCGCCTTTTGTATTCTTTGCAGGCCCGAACCATATGATGATGGAGGTTCGTGGAAAACTGCATCTTTTTATTAATTAATTTCTCTTGTGCTATACACCTGCACCACATTCTCCGGGAGAGTCCCTCCTTTTCGAGAAAGAAAACTTGCATCACATTCTCATGTATCATCATGGATCATGCTAATGACCAATCATTCTCTGAATAGGTCTGGAATCCTCTTGGAGTTGTCGGTGTCATCACTGCATTCAATTTCCCTTGCGCTGTGTTGGGTAAGCCAGCCATTTGGATACTTCTTGCATTGCAGCTTTTGAAATGTCACTACAATGTCAATCCCGAAAGTCCACTGCAAGTCCATGTGGCAGCTTCATACTCTTGTTGTCTGAAATGTACTCCAACTAATGAGAGTTCAACAATTGAAAGTTAACTTCAATTCATCTTGTACCTGCACATGTTATGTCACATGCATTGCTCATTTCAATCGCTTTATTCTCAACCTTTAGCACGTACTCACGTTCATCTAATTTGTTTAAAGCTGCAAGGAAATGAAGGTTTACATCAAGTCTCCTTTTTTGTCATGTTTTAGGTTGGAATGCTTGCATTGCTTTGGTCTGCGGAAACTGTGTTGTCTGGTAAGAACGGTTTTCACTTTACCATGTATTTAATTCTTCCTCGTGCATGTTTGTAACTTGGCTTTGGTCCTTGTACTTGGCTTGCTTTTACCTGATGGAAGGTGTTGCATTTTCTTAATGCATCTTTAGGTATAATTTGCGTGTTGTGTTTGATAAATTGGTGAAAGCACATATCCTTGCATTCATTGTTGTGACTTGATGACTTGTCCTAGATGTATTCACACAATGGAAGCTACATCCTTTTCTGGATGAACTGATCAGATAGTACGTGGCAAAAGCAACTTGTGACATGTTTATAGGTTTGTTGAAAGATAAATAGTTTTTATGAGTAGAAACAGGGTTCTCTTTGGAGGAAAATTTACCAAAGAAGCTTAAAGATAAATAGTTTTTATAGGCAGAAACAGGGTTAGACTGGATTCTTTAGTGTGGATAGATTAATCATCTGCTGATGCAAGAACGTTAAAATGCCATATTGCTGTTTTTTTTGTTCGTTCAGTACATCCCAGTTCTCACCTGGTGGCTCTATTTCCTTCCAGTCGTAGCAAGTTCTGTCAATCTCGTGAGGACCAGTGCTGTTTATTTACGTAATTATGTTCCAATTATTGCAGGAAGGGTGCTCCAACTACTCCATTGATCACTATTGCAATGACTAAAATAGTGGCTAGTGTATTTGAGAAGAACAACTTGCCAAGTGCAATCTTCACAGCTTTTTGTGGGGGTGCTGACATTGGCCAAGCAATTGCTCTTGACACTAGGATCCCTTTGGTTTCATTCACAGGAAGTACAAAGGTATTCTACTTGTACCCTCATGTTCTGCATGAGGCTGCATTTGGTTTCCTAGATTTCGTTGCTTTTATGGAAAGAAGTATTAGGATGCCCTGATCACAGTCCATTTTGATCTAGCGATCTCAGTAGATTTCCTGCATTGGTATTTTCTGTATGCTGTTTGAAGTCCATTTTCTTGTGGGAAACCCTTGGAGTATCTATTTACTTAGCTGTATGGATCTACTATAAAATATGAAACAATGGTTATTCAATGCAGGTTGGTCAAATGGTTCAGCAACAGGTTAATGCAAGATTTGGTAAATGCCTTCTTGAACTTAGTGGAAACAATGCTATTATTGTCATGGATGATGCAGACATTCCGTTAGCTGTGCGTTCTGTGTTGTTTGCTGCTGTTGGTACGGCGGGACAACGATGCACTACATGTCGTAGGCTGGTATGATAAATATAATATTGTTTTTATTTTTCCTATGGTAGGTATTTGAGTAGTCTGTAAGTGTATTTTTCTTTGTTCATACAGCTTCTTCATGAGAGCATATATCAAACAGTTCTTGATCAACTTGTTGAGGTTTATAAACAAGTCAGCATTGGGGATCCTTTGGAGAAGGGCACATTACTGGGACCGCTGCACACTACTGCATCAAAAGAAAGCTTTTTGAAAGGCATCCAAACTATCAAATCTCAGGTGAAAATTTCTGTAGTTGATTGATGCAGAAACAGTGTTTTTACATGATATGTACTTACATCATGATCTCTCGGTACATGTACTAGAAATGGTCGTTTAGCATTTTTTGCTAACTTCTACAATGTAATTTGACTGCCATCCTACATTATTCAGGGAGGGAAAATCCTTTTAGGAGGATCTGGTATTGAATCAGAGGGAAACTTTGTTCAACCAACAATTGTGGAAATTTCACCTGATGCTCCAGTTGTGAAGGAAGAATTGTTTGGTCCTGTCCTTTATGTCATGAAATTCCAGGTAGCAAAACAATCCATATCTGTGTGTTATTGACCTGCTCTATGTGGCATTGGTTGAACACTGTGTTTTATATCATTGTCCTGGTTGTCGATTATCCCGCAGACCCTGAAGGAAGCAATTGAAATCAACAATTCTGTTCCACAAGGACTGAGTAGCTCTATATTTACAAGGAAACCAGATGCTATGTTCAAGTGGATTGGGTAAGTTTTGGTTCATAACCCAGCGAGCTGTACTGTCACTTCTGTATAGCATCTAGATGACTAGATGTCCACGCGGACAGTTCGTATAATTGCAATTCTACATCGATTGCTCTCTGTTCTTGCCTTTTGCTGCAACTTTGTTTTTTAAGGGTCTGACATTAGATATTTCATGTTCACCATGTCCTACCCATCAAATCTAACCAATTTAATATGCAACTATGTTTAGCCTTTCCTTTCATGCATGTATACACACTATACATTACTTTCCATTCTGTTAGATAAATATTTGTGTTCATTGACACTTCAACAGTCATATAATGTATTTAGCTATTGAGTTTCAAATACTCATAAGTTAGTAGCTCTACCGAGTTATGTACCAGACGTGTATCTTTCATAAATTTATATTAGCTAAAACAATTAATCCACCTGCAAAAGCAGTTACATATGTTTGTCTGTATCCCTCCAACTTTTCTCTAGCTGACACATCCAAGACAGGACATTATTGTACTCTAGTGTTGTATTAGTGACTTTTTTTATTCTCCTTGCTATGCAGGCCTCTTGGTAGCGATTGCGGTATAGTGAATGTAAATATTCCCACTAATGGTGCTGAAATTGGTGGAGCTTTTGGTGGAGAAAAAGCAACCGGTGGTGGACGAGAAGCAGGAAGTGATTCCTGGAAACAGTACATGAGGAGGGCCACTTGGTAAGTAGACAAATATTTTTTCTGAAGTTGAATTTCGAATGGTACTAGCTGGAGGTCGCTCTGCAACAGAGATGGGTAGCTTTTAGCAGTTGATATAACGGACACTTCATTTTCATTCCCCCAAGTTGCGATTTGATGCTTATTAACTTGGATCAATTATATGCCCAAAGAATGCAACCAACCTTTAATGATTGTAGATGCTCATTGCCCATTAGTCCCCTGGTTTGAGAGTACACAGTTGCATAATTGAGACTCTAGTTCGTTATAACTAACATAGGAAGATGGTACCTTCTTCATTACTCAGTTCTTAGTAGCTATTAGGTCCAGATGTCATTATATATCTTGCGAGAAGAACAAGTACTGAACCATGTACAGCAATAATAAAGTTTTCTTCCCTTGGAGCCTGTGCAGGGGGAAATATTTTACCTTAACTGAGCCCTGGTGGCCACATACCAGTAGCAATCTTTTGTTAATTTGATTCTGAAGGGAGTTTTTGCTTGGCTTCTCACTGGTTGAGAACGTAAACACGTTAATTTATATCCGGGGCAGAAACAAGCTAAAACCGATTGTTACATTGCTTTCGGGTTATGGTTTGGCCACCATGGCATCACATCTGCATCGGGCTAGTTCTTCTGGTTGATATGTTGGAGACGCTGTATAGGTCTATGGTATCCAGTCTGACGGCTTGACGTCTAGCCTTAATAATAATTTGACTTAGGTTATCAAATTCACTAACTTCTGTATTAAAAAAATACAACTAGCCAGAAAAGCCTAGAAAGTGCCATTTTGGCATACCGTGAAGCACTGAATGAACAAAACAATTATGTTAATAAATTGTCGGCCACTACGAAAACCCTTGATTTTATATGTCCCTATGACTGACCCACAGCTCTGATTCTCTGAAGCCGAGGAATCAGAACACTGAACACCCATTATATGTAATGTTTGTTTTTTTTACATTAATCGGATCCTATCTATGTACATTAAGTACTTGACAATAACTTGTTTTTTGCTGTAAAGACAGTTTATCAGGTCTAGAATTCTAGTGTATCCAGCATGCCGATTTTTTTTTTTTGCATAGTTCTTTATTATGTATCGGGGTTCTGCAATAGTTTTTATTTACTAATGTTCGGTGCAAATATTTGCAGTACAATCAACTACGGGAGCGAGCTACCTCTAGCACAGGGGATCAATTTTGGCTAGTTCGGTGCTCAGATGGAACATGCCGCAGCTTGGAGAAAAGGTGTTACTGTGTTGAGATATCTCTGCAGACTGCTGCCATCATCTTCAGGATTTTCTGAACCCAAATTGCAACGCTGCGGTAACGCTATGTACATATAATAAGAGATGGGCCGATCTCATGTATGATTTGCTCATGTCTCTCGGGATGTTTAGCATCGGTGTTTAAGACTATCTGTACACTGGAAAAATTGCATCTCTTGCAGTGAGAGCAGCGTTTTTCGGATGTAATCTTCAGACCGGACCATTTGGAATAAAAAGATATGTAGTAGCATTCAGGTCGTTGTGCAAAACGTCAAGGTTTAATCAGACCGAGACACAAATAATCTTGCTAATTAATACTGTAGATTATTTTGGCATTTTACAGAATTCTCCACGCCCGGGATTCCTTTCGGTTCCTTTATTGTTTTGGGGAAATCTAAGAAGACTAAACCACCCTCTAAACTTTAACCAAGCAGTTGTTTTGCATCTTCAATGTTCCCAGAAAAAGAAGCCGAAAAACACCGGTGGGCCTAGGGAATACTGGGGATAACGAATATACGAAAAAATCACCGAAAAAATAGTGGGCAGTGAGAGATACACATATGGGCAGAGAAAAGAAGAAAAATCATTGATCAGACCACACTGAGTGGGGGAGAGATTACGTAAACTTTAGGGGAGTGCAAGGGACACGAGAAGGGCAGGGAAGCATAAAGGACCTCCGAAATATTCTCATATCACTATCGGCTCCAACAGGCAGCAACTCTATTATTTTTTACGGTCAACAGGCAGCAACTCTAGGTAGAGGCTTAAATTAATTCGGATTATGGATGTCGCCCTCTCCGCGCAAACATTTGTTACTGGAGAATGGGTCAAATTGATAGCAATCCTGCTAAAGAAGCACAAGATCATGTCGATTTCAGAATTAGCACTAGCTGCTCCACTACATGCCAGAATCATGTATTTGTGGTGCAAATTATAGATTTGAAGAATCTTCCACATGTCAGTACTGGTAAAAGTTACAAACGAGGAACACATCAATTTATCCATTTAGCTTTTGAAAAGATGTTCTTGTGCTCCAATAAGAACATTATCTTACGGGAGTGTGGCAAAGGATTATTGTTGACTCTGCTTGACTTTCCCTTGGAAGTATTTTCATATTGGTCTTGCGAGGATTTTGGTGTTTTTTCTATTGTTTGACCAAATTTGCACTACTAAATCTTGATGATGATCACGACTTGACGCCATCCTCTTATGTGGCTATATCAAATATTCCTTTTGATGCAACTTGACTCTCAATCTTTGCACTTTGTCTTGACCAACCTTGTATATTTTTCCTTCTCTCTTCATTATGATGACGTTTTGAAAATAAGCATGAATGTTCACTAATCTTCTTATTCAAGAAAGTTATAGGTTCAACACTCTCATGCCGTTCTTTGATTCATACCTTGAACATCACATTGGTCATCACTTGATCTTCTTCTCGCTCTATTACAATCACTTGAGATACATAATGAATTATTCACTTGGTAGAATGACCCACGCCTTGGTCAATCATGGCTCACACACGATTCCATCATGACCCCGACACAAAGCCATATCTTGAACTCTTCTCTTGTAATCATCATTTCAAGATCTTGATCCTCGATGGCTTAACTCATAAGCTAGAGCAACCTTTGAGTTCCAAACAAGAACTCAATTTTATTTTTTATTTCAACCTTGAATACAACATATGGTATTCGAGCATTGATATGGGCAAACCCTTTGTGTATAACTAAATATAAATATTAGTCCATAGGGATTGTAATCAATTACCAAAAGCACACATGAGGCACCATACACTTTCAATAGGGTTGAAGACTTTGGTGGCCTAAGATGATTATCTGGATCAAGGATCCCCTTGCAAGTCAAGCAAGTTTTCCCTTTCCGTTCTTGATATAAATTCTTTGAGAGAAAGAAAAATGGTGAGTGTAGCGGAGCATAAATCAAGAGCACTTTCAAGCCAAAGAGATCTGCTTGTTTCTCTTTGAGATTTGCACTCCTAAACTGTTAGGAGTCAGTTGTTCGAGCATCCGCGGTGTGTGGATTTGCCGTGGCAAATATGTGCACATTTTTGTTTGTTTCCTATAAAAAACAACCGAAGTGATCGGGTCAAGCTCGCGGGCTTCCTGAAGCATTTGTATTAACATAGAATTCATTTGTTATTTCAATTATCTGTTGTCAGATCTTTTAATGGATCTACTATTGTTGTCCATTTTATGTACTCTATCCCTAATATAATTTGGGCTCTTTGCCTTACAGCATGTTTACCTTTTGTATCCGAGAAAAAACACTAGCATTCCACCTTGGTGCAATGACACTAAAAAATGGAACAACAAATCCATTGAATCCACTTGGAGGGGTCAATTTATTGAGGTCTGATCGTCCATGAGCTCTCAACTTTTCGACTCACACCTTCTTCATCTCATCTGGATGGTTCACCTTCCTCGTGGTTAAACCAATCACCTTTTGACTAATTTCATGTACATAGTCGCAGACACATTAGTCTCTTAACCATTTTTCATGTATCATCCAAAATCCACACCGAGGGCACTAGATGTACTTTCAGATGGCTCGTGGATACAAGAGTCAGACTGGAATACGAAGTGTACCACCAAACTTGGAGTACAAGACAATCTTAGACATATCTAGAATGCCCAAATTAGTTTGTATCCGAGCAAGACTCTATTTATAATGTATTCTAGCTACCCCTACCTATTCCACCTGTGTGTGTTTGTGTGTGTGTGTTGAGGGGGGGGGGGGGGAGGCACGGAGCACCCTGAATATAGGAGTAACAATAGATATCAGATACTCAAAATATACATAATGCACCAAACTCCGAGCATACATTTGGTTTCTGATCTTCCCCCTTTCCTGGCTTGTGATCGTCCGGAAGGGTCTGAGTTTTGGAGATCTATCTATTACATCAAGCATGAGATTCACTCGGTTATCAGCTTCTCCATAGGTGATGGAGAGGGAACCCATTTCTGCTTCCCGTGGCTTTCTAGAATGTTGCTTCGTTCCTAGTTTCTAGACCTTTTTGCAATTTGCTCAGATATGATGCTTTTGGTGGCCTCGACTGCCCATATTGTACTCGGAACATTTTGTTTTGACAAACTTTCGGATCAAAAGAAGTCTTAGCCTGTTCGGAGTTGCATGCGGGTCTTCCGCAATCGCTCTCGAGGGTCCCTAGACATTGTATACTGTCACCTCTCCCCCTCGGGATCTTCTTGGTCGCGTCGGCATACCGTGTACTCTATCGTGGGCGGACTTTGACATGGACAACCCCCTGTCAAAAGTTGCTACCTCTAAAGATGAAGATTTTTTCCTGCCATCTGCTCCGTGGTTGCCTTTCTAGAGATGTCGAGGCGGTGAAGAAACATAAGACGTGTGTGGTTCACGAGTCAGGGACCCACATTTTCCCCCTATCCTACTGCCCACTTCTTATGGAGCTTCGTCTCTAAGGATTCAGGACTCGAGTGGTAGGTGCCCAAATTAGTTTGTATCCGAGCAAGACAATATTTGTAAGGTATTCTGGGTACCCATACCTCTTCCACCTATGTGTGTGTGGGGGGGGGGCACGGAGCACCCTGAATATAGGAGCAACAATAGATATCATATAGTCAAAACATACATAATGCACCAAACTCTGAGCATACATTTGGTTCAACTCATCAAAGGGAAATATCAGCAGGGTCCCCCTTTCCTGGCTTGTTAGTCAGGAGGAGTCTGAATTTTGGAGATCTATCTATTACATCGAGCATGAGATTCCCTCGGTTACCAGCTTCTCCATAGGTGATGGAGAGGGAACCCATTTCTTGGTCCCGTGGCTTTCTAGAATGTCGCTTCGTTCCTAGTTTCTAGACCTTTTTGCAATTTGCTCGGATATGATGCTTTTGGAGGCCTCGACTACCCATATTGGTCTCGGAACATTTTGTTTTGAAAAACTTTTGGATCAAAAGAAGTATTAGCCTGTTGAACGGATAGTATGGGCACCTAGAGGGGGGGGGGGGGTTGAATAGGTTCTACGACCAATTTTAATTTTTCTACAAGATTAGGCTTGACACAAAGGTAAATTCTCTAGATAATGCAACTACGGTGAATTTACCTATATGACAAGAGCAACAACAAATACAATACAAGCACAAGTAAAAGGGAAGGGAACGAGGTAACCGATATGAAGCACACGGAGACACGATGCAATCACGAGTTACTCCTTGTTAAGGGAGTACGTCTCGTTGGAGGGATGTGAGCTTCGCCACGAAGGCCTACTCAACTCCACAAAGGCCTCACCCTATTCTCTGATGAACCTCGCCACAAAGGCCTAGTCCACCTTCCACTATTGATCCCCTTTGAGGTGGGAGTCGAATCCTTTACAAACAAACTTGGGGCACACACCCATAACCAAATTGGGGGCTCCCAACACCAAGAACCATCAAGTGTAGCAAGAGGTCTAGGTTCTCCACAAATGGAAACCCTAGACTCAAATCCCTCAAGTGAATAAGGGGGAAATGAAGAACGGCTCGGTGAAGATGTAGATCGGGGCCTTCTCCTTCAATCCTCCGAAGATCAACAAGTTTAGGTGGATGGATTGGAAGTAACTGAGGATTTGGTGAGCTCAATAAATGGTCTTAAATGCAATGGAAGAACTAGAGCTCAAGGAGGGGTATTTATACCCCCTCCCCAAATAGAGCTGTTTGAGCAGGAAAATGGAATCGGAAATTCCGGTTCAAACTTGAACCGAAAATTCCGGTTGGCTTCAATCCTTCATATCTGATTTTCGACTGCGTTGACCTCTACCGGAAATTCCGGTTGGAGCAAAAAATCCGGTTTGAAATATCCGGCTAGCTTCTGTCCCAAACAGGCTCCTGAACCGGAAATTCCGGTTGATATGGAAATTTCCTGTTGACTTCCGCGTCTTCAACTTCCAGTCCTTAGCCATTTTTGAGCCCAAACTTCCACAACCGGAATATCCGGTTGTTCCGAAAATTTCCGGTTGGAAATTTCCGGCTAATCTCTGTCTCAAACTGGGCTGAGATCTTCCTAACCGGAAATTCTGGTTGCCCTGAAATTTTCCGGTTAGAAATATCTGGCTCCTCTCTGTCCCAAACCTCAGTGATCTATCTTCACCAATCTTTTGGTGATCGATGCGGATGTTGAAAATAACACATGCACACTCAACACCTCGATAAATAATGTACTTAGTATTGTTAACTAACACACAAAACCAACGGGAAAACGAAATGCACTTCCAATCTCTCCCTTTTTGGTGTTAGATGACAATACTAAAATTTGCAATAAAAACTCGATAAGATCATGTTTGCAAAAAAATGGAAATTTCTCCCCCTACACATATGCATATGTTTTGTTTGCCTCATATGCAAAAATGCAATATCCACGAGGAGAGTAATTTCCAACAAGTAATACAAACATGGCAAAGGAAACAACACAACCAATATGTTGAGGAAGTTGAATGAAATACGTTGTGCGTAGAGATAATAGCATAATGATACCGAAGCACAATACTAGATAATCCTCAACATAGGGTAGAGATAACCATAGTCTCACAACACATAGTTCAAACGAGAGAAAAGCGAATAGTTCACGAAACAAACTAAATGAACACAAGCTCTCAATAAATGATAAAAGCATATGCTTGTGCCCGAACCCATGCAAATCCCGTAGGCCTAAGACTACTTCTCCCCCTTTGGCACCGAGACACCAAAAAGGAGATAGGTAGTGGTGCTAGCGTCCCATAGACAAGCTAAGCATCGGAGTGCTCAAAGGACTCTCCAGCCGACATCTCGGAAGCACCCTCGGCGTCTCTCTTTTGATCTTCATCCACTTCCTTATCATCCTCATCATAGTCATCATCAACAGGAGCACTAGATGAAGCAAAAGTGACACGAAGAGCCTCCTCAATCTGCTCCCAAGGGGTATAGTCTCTAGAAGCCCACTGTGAGTATGAGTCAGGAACCAAGGCAGTAGGGATATCACTAGTAGCACCACTCACATGATGAAGTATATGACGCGGAGAGCTGGACATAGCAGTGTCCCTGCGGTAAGCCTGATACTGCTCCTTGTGGATATCCACCTTCATGCAAAGCACATTGCGCTGGAACCAGGATAGCTTCCTGACATTGCGCACAGTAGTGGTGGTGTCGGTGTTGCGGGCACTAGAAGGGGCATCTCCCATAGAGGAACCACCCTCGGGAGGAGGGGCAGGAGAAGCAGCAACAGACGTCCTCTTCACATACAACTTCTTGAAGGCATGTTCTTGCATAGGCAGCTCACAGAAGTCTCTCCCCATGGTGTCCTTGATCAACATCATGATGTATGGTCCATAGGGGATAGTGTTCCCACCAATCATAGCATTGCGGAGCTCGTGAAAGATGAAGTCCATGACATCCACCTTGTATGACACAGTAGGATCCTCGTCCTCCATGCATTGCTTTGCCAGAATCATAAGGTTGCAAAGCGGACTGGTGAGAGCATCATTGTTACCACCACTAGGAGCCAAGAAAGACCGAAAGATGCGTACCAGCTGATCATAGAACGGGAGGAGCCCTTCCACCTTACCAATCACGTACCCAGGAGCATACATGCCAGCCATGGTCTTCTCACGCTGAGGTCTGTCCACATCATGCATACGGTGACCAAGTGGAGGATCAGAGCGGTACTTGTAGCCAAGAACCTTACCAAGCTTGAAGAACTAAGCCTCACAGGGGGTGGTCTGAGTCACCCACTTCAAAGAACAGATAGCACTCGAGTCAAACACCAATGTGGACATGAACTGGACCACGAGATCAGTGTTGTAAGGGCAGCGAGTCTCCATGAGCTTCACAAGATCAAACCTCTCAAGAATACTAGTGGCATCAGCAAATACTTCCTTGTCCTTGATGAAATGGAACTTGGTTGGATTCATCTGGCGGACTGGGAACTTGTAGTTAGAGTAAATGTCAGTAAAGATGTTTGACTGCTCCAAGCACCAGAATCGAGCATCATCAATCTCCATATCCCTTGGAGTGTTGTACCAGTCCTTCTGACGAATCTGAGCAAATTCTTGAGTGGTCACATCATTCTTGTAGTTCTTCCTGACTTCCTTCCCTTTCTTCTTCCTTGATGGCTTCGAAGCAACAGACTTTGCTTTCCCCTTAGCAATAGCTTTCCTTGGAGGCCGAGAGTCACCGGGATCCTCATCGCTAGTGTCCTTGTAGGACGGACGCTTGCGGGTGCTTAACTTGTCAACCTGAGAACCACCTGTGAAAGAAGCATATAGACGGTAGCAAGGGGGTAAGTGCACAAAAGTCAACAAAATGGAACCATACAGTCAAAACAATAGGAGAGCATCCACAAAATGATCAAGTAACAATCCTAGAGAAAAGCAAAACAGTACTGAAATTTTTGGGACAAAACCCAACCGAAAATTCTGGTTCAGTTCTGAACCGGATATTCCGGTTCCACGAATCCAGCACTAGATTGATTTTCACCTAGGTTCATAACTAGATCGGAGTTACGGGGTGCTAACCTATTGTCTCTAGTATGCAATAGATGGCCTAGGGAACATCCACTACCAAGCATTAACCAAGAAAACATACATCCAAGGAGGGGTAGGGTTAGGGTACAGAGATTCAAAATAAATGAAGATTACCCACGTCCATGGATGAAAATGCTTGGATGGGATTGATCCCAAGGAGATGGAGCATGAGATCCGGCCAAAAGCTTGCAAATCCCGTGGAGATAGTGGCCCGGGAGGCCAAGAATCAGAGAGGCGACATTTTTGGAGGAGGAGGAGGTTGGGAATGAATGACAAGAACTGCCAATCCATCCCGTGCTCCTCAGATTTGAGGTAGATTTGCCGGACCGGATATTCCGGTTCAAGTTTGAACCGGATATTCGGGTACAAAACTGTACCGGAAATTCTGGCTGCCTTCTGATCTGAAACTTCCAAGTTTCAAAGGAGAAACTTATGTGCTAGATAGAGTTTGGTTTTTAGGTAGAAAGGCTTATTATAGAAACACCAAATTGAAAGTAGTACTTATCCCACTTATTTGCAAGAATCAAACAAAACATCCAAGTGAGTGGGATTTTCCTACGAAAACACTTAGCAAGGGAAAACAAGAGAAAAGCAATGAAAATCAAATAAACCCCAACTAAGATCCAACTCTTCACTGAGAAGAGGTTGGTGGCCTAAGCCACCATGTATAAGATTATGGTATGCAACCGCAAAGATATATCTTGGGTGCATTGCCAATTCTCGACATTGAGGCTCACAATTCAACATTAGAAAAAGAGAGATAACAATGAATTTTTTCTTTGGGCATAATGGGGGGAGGGAGAACCCAATGTGTTAGGATAACACTCCCCCTATGTCCATTCCTACACCTAAACCCAAACACGTATCAACTATAGGCGTGTGTGTGCAAGATCTTCAAGTCAAACTCCTAGAATCGATGATATTTAGCTCATTCCTCAAGAACATGAATCTTGGATCGTCAAGTGGCTTCGTGAAGATGCCTGCGTGATTATCCTGGGTGGGGACATATGCTAGCTCAATATCACCTCTTGCCACATGATCCCGGATGAAATGATGATGAATCTCAATATTCTTCGTCCTTGTGTGTTGCACGGGGTTGTAGGCGATCTTAATGGAACTTTCATTGTCACACATGAGAGGCACCTTGTCCAAGTGAACATCATACTATTTGAGGGTTTGACTCATCCATAGAAATTGGGTGCAAGCACTAGCGGCCGCCACATACTCGTCTTCATCGGTGGAGAGAGATATACAGTTTTGCTTCTTAGAAGACCAACCCACCAAGGACCTACCAAGAAATTGGCAAGCCCCAGAAGTAGACTTCCTATCATCTTGATCACCGGCCCAATCCGAGTATGTGTAGACCTTGAGAGAAAATTGTGCCCCCTTTGGGTACCACAAACCAAACCTTGAGGTATGAACCAAATACCGAAATATTCTATGGACCGCCACCAAGTGGCTTTACTTAGGAGCCGCTTGATACCTTGCACACACACCTACACTCAAAACGATATCGGTCCTAGATGAACAAAGGTAAAGCAAAGAACCAATCATAGAACGAGACAACTTTTGGTCCACATCTTTACCATCCGGATTGCGCTTGAGGTGGAATTTTACTTGCATAGGAGATGGCTTCTCTTTTGCACCTTGGAAATTAAACCTCTTGAGCATGTCTTGGCTTGAGAAATAAAAGTCGCACGAGCCAATTGCTTAATCTCAAAGCCAAGGAAGAATTTAAGCTCTCCCATCATGTACATCTCAAACGTGTCAGTCATAAGATTTGAGAACTCATTATTAAAAGCTTGGTTAGTTGAGCCAAAAATAATATCGTCCACATAGAGTTGGCATATGAAAATATCTCTCTTTATCCTTTTTGTGAAAAGGGTGGGGTCGATCTTCCCAACTTCAAACCCACGGTCTTCCAACAACTCTCTAAGGTGTTCATACCACACATGTGGTACTTGTTTAAGCCCATAGAGTTCCTTATCGATCTTGTAGACATGGTTAGGGAAGTTGGGCTTCCCGAACCCCAGAGGTTGCTTAACATATGACTCCTCTTTTAGTGGACCATTTAGAAAAGCACTTTTGACATCCATTTGTTGCAATTTGATATTATGCGAAGATGCATATGCAAGAAGGATACAGATGGACTCAAGGCGAGCTACGGGAGCATAGGTTTCATCAAACTCAATGCCTTCCACTTGAGCGTATCCTTGAGCCACCAATCTTGCCTTGTTACTTATAAAAATTCCATGCTCATCTTGCTTGTTCTTGAAAATCCACTTAGTGCCAATAACATTGTGGTAACCATTGGGCTTCTCAACTAGCTTCCAAACTTTCTTGCGCTAAAAGTTATTGAGCTCATCATGCATAGCTTCTACCCAATCGGAGTCCTCAAGAGCTTCAAACACCTTATTTGGTTCCACCATGGATATGTGAGCTTGATGCTCACTAAAGTTTGCCAATTGCCTTCTTGTATATCTTCTAGCTTGAACATCTTCCAACACTTTATTGTCGGATGCATCAATACACTGCAATGATCTTCTAATCCTTTTAGCACGACGGGCTTCGATCTCCTCATTATTGCGAGGAGTAATCACTTGATCATCTTGATCATTTGGGTCCCCGTCTTGACCGAATTGTTGGCCTTGATCATCATCATCATCATCATCCTCAACACTTGCTTCAACTTGAGGAGAGGAGGATGAAGACGGTTGATCTTGGCCTTGACCTTTACTAGCTTGAATGATAGGAGTGGTTGCATCTTGCATAGTAACTTGGTCAATAGGAGGAGGGTCTTGAACATGTTCTTGGGTAGATGCATCACTTGGCTCCTTGGCTTGTTCTTCTATTGTAGAGGAGGGCTCCACTTGAGTAGAGCATAGTTCTTCTTGAGTTGCCATAAGGTGTCCCTCAATGGGGCAAAAAAATACCACACCCATCCTTCTATGCCTTCTTGAGGCATTTCAACATCTACATTAGAAACATGAAATTGCGCCACTTGGGATCCATCATTTTCCTCGAAAACTACACTATAAGATTCTATGACAATCTGTGAGGCTTTTTCAAAAAATCTATAAGTGTGGGATTCGGCACCATAACCAACAAATATACCCTCAATAGTTTTAGATTGGAATTTAGACAACCGGACACCCTTGATCAAATAGAAGCACTTACAACCGAAAACACGGAAGTAGGAGACGTTGGGTTTGTTGCCGGTGAGGATCTCATATCGAGTCTTGTCTAAGCCCTTGCGGATGTAGAGGCGGTTGGAGGAGTGGCATGCAATGGATATGGCCTCGGCCCATAGATATTGGGGAGAAGAATACTCCGCGAACATGGTCCTTACCATATCCAATAGAGTTATATTATTCCTTTCGGCTACACCATTTTGTTGAGGGGTATGGGTAGCGGAATATTGATGTCGAATACCCTCTTCACTAAGGAATTCATTCAAAGTGTAGTTCTTGAACTCGGAGCCATTGTCACTCCTAATAGCCATTATTTGAACATTGTGTTGACGTTGCACTTGGTTGGAGAAGTCGATGATAGTTTGTTGGGTCTCACTCTTGCACTTGAAGAAATAAACCCAAGTGTATCTTGAATAGTCATCGACAATTACCAAGCAATACTTCTTGCCCCCAAGACTTGCCTCGGGCACGACACCAAAGATATCAACATGGATAAGCTCCAAGACCCTCTTTGATGAGATAATGGTCTTGCTCTTGTGAGGGTCATCATGCATCTTTCCTTCAACACACGGCCTACAAACGCGATCTTTGGAAAAGGAAACATTTTATTTTGGTCCCTCTTTGATGAGATAATGGTCTTGCTCTTGTGAGGGTCATCATGCATCTTTCCTTCAACACACGGCCTACAAACGCGATCTTTGGAAAAGGAAACATTTTATTTTGGTCCAAGGATAAGGCCACCTTTGTGAAGACTTTGCAAAGTTCTCATGTTGACATGGGATAAGCGGCAATGTCACAACCACCCCACGGCTGCCTTTCCGAAAAGACACATCGATTGAGAGTTGGTAGACTTCTAAAAGTCCACCACAAACATCTCAGTTTCGACATGTCCCACGTATGCGACGTCAAGAGTCTTGCTCCTCAAAAGGACTACAATATCAAGATCAAATAAGACGAAGATACCCATCTTCCCTAATGAACAAACTGAAAGTAAATTGTAACCAAGGGATTCAACAAGCATGACGTCCACAATAGTGATATCAGGAGCGATCACTACCTTGCCAAACCCCGATACTTTAGACTTGGACTTCTCTCCATAAGTGACGGTTGCATCAATTGTATTTGGGCGCAACTCCGTCAGAAGTTCTTTGCTTCCGGTCATATGACTAGTGCATCCACTATCAATTATCCATTTAGACCCAACGGAAGCATAGTCCTGCAAGAGATCATTGACTAGAGTTAGGACCCGAGGAGGGTCCCCTCATGTTAGCAACAAGGGTCTTTGGAACCCAAATGGTATAGTCAATGAAACCTTCAATTGGACCAACATATTTAGCTTGTACAACAACATAATAATCAACATATAAGAAATGGTGTGGATTGTTAGTTCCCGCAGGAATGCTACGAGTAGTGTTGTCCCTCATGACACTACCACTCGAAGCAACATTGTTGGCTCATGCGAGAATGCTACGAGTAGTGTTGTCCTTAATGACAATACCACTCGAAGCAACATTGTTGGCCTTCTTCTTGTCTTCTTCTTGTTCTTGTTTTTATTTTTGGCAACATAGCCAAGACCTTGCTTGCCAACTTGTGGTCTAGGAGCACTCACTTCTGGTCGAGAAGCAACCACTTGTGGGCTTGAGGCCACAACCTTCTCAACTTGAGGGCTCTTGCCCTTGAGCCTTGCTAGATCATCCTTCAACCTAGCATTTTCCTCAGTAATATTTGCATGATCACAATAAGAAGTAGAGGTGCTAGGGGTGTTGAATTGATTAAGTTGAGTTTGAAGTTGTTCATGTAACTCTTTGAGGGTATAGTGTTGACTCTCCAAGGCCTTGTGAGCCTTGGTGAGCTTTTCAAACTCCTCAGTTAGTTTATCATGACCAACCCAAACCCAACCTTATCATTTTTAGCCTTTTTATATTTAGCAATTGCATGGTCACGTTCTTTAGTGATATTAGCAACAAGTTCATTATGTGACTCTTCAATAGATTCAAGTTCCTCCTCAAGAGAAACTCGACCCACATGCTCTTCCTCAAGGGTTATAGAGAGAGATGCCTTTTCATCCGCATCTCTTCTTTTAGTCTCACCTTTATTCTCAAGAGCTTCATGGGCCTCTCCCAATTGGCTCATGAGGAGATCAAAGTACTTCTTGGTCTCTCCTTGCACATTAGATATAAAATGATCCAAAGAGGAAATTTCATCTTCTACTCTAAGACTAGCATGGTTAACCAATTCATTTGGAGTCTTAGAGTTTGGAGAAGGTGATACCTCCGAGGCCTTAGCCATGAAGCACTTGTCATTGGGTTGAGGAAGATTCTCATTGGGGGATTCAAAGAGTGATGAAGATGATGGAGTTGTATCAATAGCAAGAGCAGCCACTTCACTTGTGGTTTCTTCTTCTTCATCACTTTCGGAATCATACTCCTCTTGAGTCACTAACACAAACTTGGTGGGAGACTTCTTGTTGAAGGGTTTCCTCTTCAAATGAGGCTTCTTGTACTCAACCTTGGTCTTGTCCTTGCGAATGAATTTGCCACCATGATGTTCCCTATTCTCAAACGGGCACTCCGCAACGAAATGGTGATTATATTGACAATTGTAGCAAGTCCTCACTCTTTGAGTCCCTTATTTGACATAGCTAGACTTGGTCTTCCCCTCAACATATGCCTTGGCATTGGATGGATTCTTCTAAAACTTTTTCATGGCTAGAGAAATGACATCTTTGAGCACGGGGTCATATTCTTGATCCTTCAAAGGATCCAAGTCCTCAATGCAAGCTTCTTGATAACCAACCTCCCTTGACACTACCTTGGCCTTCAACGCAACCGATGCTCCTTTGTGCATTCCTATGGCTCTAGCACGGTTGTCAAGAGCATTTTTTGGTTTGCACTTTGATGGGAGCACATTTCTTGCATCACTTGGGTTGAGGTCAAAGAAGCAAAGTCATGTCTTCCTTGAATGCTCAAAGTCCGTGGGCTCAAAAGGCATACGAGCAATCATGTACTTCCTGATTTTAGTCTTGTTAAAATGACTACTCCTAAGAACACTAAGTTGTGTGACTTTACTAGCACCAACAACAATGATTTCATTAGCACACCTATTGCTCCACCTGCTCCTACTGCTGATTTTTTATGAGATAAAGCCTGCCCTGTTAAACCTTGTTATGAGAGAGAAATTTTCTGGTGTTAGTACTGATGATGTTGCTGCCCATCTTAATTATTTTGTTGAACTATGTGAGATGCAAAAGTATAAAGATGTAAATGGAGATATTATTAAACTGAAATTGTTTCCTTTCTCTTTGAGAGGAAGAGCTAAAGAATGGTTGGTGTCTTTGCCTAGAAATAGTATTGATCCTTGGACAAGTGTAAATATGCTTTCATTGGAAAATATTATCCTCCTGCTAAGATTATACCTTTAAGAAGTAGCATTATGAATTTTAAGCAACTTGATAATGAGCATGTTGCTAAAGCTTGGGAAAGAATGAAATATTTGGTAAAGTATTGTCCCACTCATGGACTGACTACTTGGATGATCATCCAAACCTTTTATGCAGGTCTGAATTTTTCTTCAAGAAACCTTCTGAATTCAGCTGCTGGAGGAACCTTTATGTCCATTACCTTGAGGTCAGCAACAAATCTTCTTGATGATATGATGTTAAATTATTCTGAGTGGCACATTGAAAGAGCTACAACTGGTAAGAAGGTAAATTCTGTTGAAGAAACCTCCTCTTTGAATGATAGACTTGATGTTATTATGTCTATGCTTGTGAATGGACATGCTCCTATTGATCCAAATAATGTTCCTTTAGCCTCTTTGGTTGCTCAAGAAGAGCATGTTGATGTGAACTTCATTAAAAATAATAATTTCAACACCAATGCTTATAGGAATAATTTTGGTAGCAGCAATTATAGGCCATATCCTTTTAATAGTGATAATAATGATAGAACTGGAATGTCTAATGAAAGAATTTAAGAAGTTGAAAGAGGCACTAAAGACTTTATGCAAAAACAATATGCACAGAATAAACTATTTACTAAAACCACGGAGGAACAATCTGTTATGCTAAGAAATACCAGCTATCAACTTGAGAGTTTAAATAGATCTGGGTTGCAAGTTAAAATTGCTCATGCTGAAACTTCTATTTTATCCATGTATGAAGCTCAATCTTCTTTGATTAATAGAATGACTGCTAAAACTGAAACCATAGATGAGAATCCTTTTACTGCTACAAATGCTATCCAAATTCGAATTGATGATAATGTTAGGATGTTAGCTGAATTGCATGCTAGATGGAAAAAAGAAGATGAAATAGCTAGAAAGAATAATATAGCTAATGTTTGCACCATTACCACCACTAGTAAAACTGAAGCTTATCGTGCTAGAAAACCTTCAACTATCAATGGTAAAGTAATTGGTGTTAGAAACACTCCTACTTCTGCTATTAAAAATGCAAAACTTCCTGAAACTACTAAAAATGCTCCTGATAAAAGTGCTGAAATTTTTAGAAATATGGGAGACAGTGGTCCCATTCCCTTTTATAAAAATGATCTTTACTTTGATTATTGCAACATAACTGAATTTATTAAGATCTTTCAAAAGCTTGCTAGTTGTCCTAATGCTAGTGTTATGAATATGGCTTTCACAAAACATATTACTAATGCTCTCATGCAAATTAGAGAGGATGAATTAAGATGTGAAGCCTCTATCCCTAGGAAGCTAGATGATGGTTGGGAACACATTATTAAAATGAAAGTGAATTATTTTTATTGCAATGCTCTATGTTATCTTGGTGCTACTATCTCTGTTATGCCCAAGAAACTCTATGATATTCTTGATTTACCACCATTGGAACCCTGTTATTTGGATGCTCGTCTTATTGATAATGTTAGAAATAAACCTTTGGGGAGAGTTGATGATGTTATTATCATGGTTAATAATAATATTGTCCCCGTTGATTTTGTTGTCTTGAATATTGAATGCAATGCTTCTTGTCCAATTGTTTTGGGAAGACCTTTTCTTAGAATTGTTGGTGCTGTTATTGATATGAAAGAGGGGAATATTAAATTTCAGTTCCCACTCAAGAAAGGTATGGAACACTTTCCTAGAAATATAATGAAGTTTAGTTTTGATTCTATGATTTGAACAAGTTACAATTTGGATACTTCTTCACTCGAAAATACTTGATTCCACTTTTCTGGGCCTAGCTAAAAGGCATTGAAGAAAAGCACTTCTTTAGAGATAACCCATGATTTTATTTTTTGCTTTGTTTTTCTATGTTTTCTTTGAGTCAAGGGGTTTTATATTTCTATATATAGAAACTCCTTTGTATCTTTATTTTCATGTTTTAGTAGTTCCAAGTAAAGTTTCTGACGAGAGTTGGAGTTGGTTTTTGGATTTCTGCGCAGGAAACAGATTTCTGTTGTCCACCATAAAAAATCGTATAATTCACAGAAAAATAAGAATTACCTGAAATTTCTTATGCTCATTCCTCAGCTAATTACGCAACTTTTTAGTTCTTTAAGTTTTTCGATCTGAGCAACATAAGTGCCCCGAAAAAATTCGTCTTTATAGACTTTTCAGGTTTTGACAGATTCTGCCATTTTTCTTGCATTTGCTCTTTTGCGATGTCAAGTGGATTTATTTGCTTCACGAAACATCAGTGGATGTAGCTAATGTTTAAAAGTATAAATATCACTTGTTCCCTTACAGATTCCATGTATATTTTTATTTTTTCACTAACCCTCTAATGCGAATTACTCTTTGAGTGTGGTGTGAAGGAAGTTTTCAAGGGTCAAGAGAAGAGGGTGATATATGTGATCAAGAAGAGTGCAAGGTCAAATCTTGGGGATGCCCCCGTGGTTCATACAAGCATATTTTTAGAATAATCCAGCATCTAAGCTTGGGGATGCCCAGGGAACCCCTTCTTCATCAACAATCTATCAGGTCACTTCTAGTGAAACTATATTTTTATTCGGTCACATCATATGAAGTTTACTTGGAGCGTCTGTTTGTTTTTATTTTGGTTTCCTTGCTGCAATAATATAGTTGGAACCTAGCATTCCTTGTTTGGGAGAGAGACACACTCCGCCTTTTCGTTTGAATACTTGCTATGCTAGTATTCTTAGTTTTTCTTCTAAAATTTCCTGTTTAGCTCTTGTTTTCATTGCATCTCTTGTTGAGAGCAGTAGTTTTAGTAGTGTTATGTGAGTATTCTCATGTTTTCTTGCTGTAGCATTTAGAGAGTTTTTGTTAAAGCATGTTTTGTATGGTGCTTGTTGGGAAAAGAAACTGCTGCTTGTGGTAGAATTTATAACGGTGCGAGTAGAAGCTTGTATAGACTGTGGCTAGAATTTTTCATATCATGCTAGATGTTATTTTAATTATAAAGACTTGTGGTTATTTAGTAGTATGATTAGCCTCAAATAGCTGAGAGTGTTTAATGTGCCATTGAAAGAATCATGAGTTGTTCTTGTCATATTGAAGCATAAATTTGTGGTATTCTCCTTTGAATGTTTTATTTGGTTGACTTGGCACATGCTCACACCATGTTTATGACTATGAACCAGTCACCTATAGCCTCTATGATCATTTAGTTTTTGAACTTGTGGTACCACTTATGCTTTGATTAATGATGTTTATGTCCCTATGCATGATTGTGGTTCTTATGCTCTCTTGATTTGTCGCTCCGAGTCTTTTGCTAGCCTCCACCTGTACCGAGTATGAGATCTACTCGTGGATCCAACTCCCAAAAACCAAATTTTGCCCAATTTATCCACCATACCTACCTACATGTGGTATTTAACCGCCACTCCAAAGTAAATTGCTCATGTGTTACCTTTAAAACTTTCAAAATTACTCCTGTTTTGTGCTCATGTTTTAGCTCATGAGGACGTAAATAGAGAATGTTTATCTCACTTGTTGATTGGACTTTCACACCTTGGACTAGTGGCTTCATCCGCTTATCCAATGATAGAAGAGCTGGTTGCGGGGTACGCAGCCCCAAATTAATAACAACAAATTCTCTTCACTATGTTTGCCCCTGATTTATCAGTCAAAGCATAATCGTGTAAACAAAAGAGAAATAGGGATGACCTTCTACCCAAATGTGTCCTTCTATGGGAGACACTCTTGTGAAGTGTAGTTGTCTTGTGATGTATTGTATTTTATGTTTACCATTCATTGAGATAAGCATACTCCTCTCTTAAAAAAGCTTTTATACCTCTGTTTAATAAAATAAAAAGCTCTAGCACATGAGTTGATCCCTTTTTCCCTCTGCGAAGAGCCTTTCTTTTACTTTCATGCCGAGTCTCCATCTTCTAACTTTATGCACAGTTGAGAGAACATAGTTGCCATTCTGATTTTTATGTGCATTTGTCCCAGAAACATTATTAATTGATTCATGATGCGCTATTGCTTGTTCTCTAATTATTTGTTCTAGTCTTCCTCATGAACTTTGAAGGTGTCCTGGCATTTATGTTTTGACTCACTCTTAAGGACTAGCGAAATATCACTTTTCCATGTTTTCTCTATACGTGAAACAAACTTATATCTTTCGTTGCATTGTTAATCATGATCTTTTATTTGTGTTACTTATCATGATGCAAGGTGATTGCTATGCTTTATTGTTAAAATTCTATTTATCATGCTTGTGTTGAAGTTCTATGATCTCTGCTTACTTATGCTTTTACATTATTGATGATCAAGTTTATGTTGGTAGCATGACACCTCAGAAATTATGTGTTTTATCGTTTACCGACTCGAGGACGAGTAGGAACTAAGCTTAGGGATGTTGATACGTCATAAACGTATCCTTAATTTCTGATGTTCCATGTTGTTTCCCACATGTTTGTTGTACACTTTATGTCATTTTTATCGATTTTCCGGACTAACCTATTGGCAAGATGCCACAGAGCCAGTTCCCTGTTTTCTGCTGTTTTAATTTCAGAAAAGTTTTTCTGGAAATATTCCCGGAATTGGAAAATTCGAAGTCCGGAGGTCCTAGAATTCCCGAAGGTTCCACGGAGTCCCAAAGAGACCCGGAGGAGGGCCACAGGGGGCCCACACCATAGTGCGGCGCGCCCCCTGACCGCGCCATGGGGTGGTGTGGGCCCCCCGGGCCTCCACTGCCTTTGCCCTTTCGCCTATTTATACCCCTCAGAACGTAAACCCTAGATATATTCCACTTCGACCCGAAAAACACCCGAGGCCGCCGTCATCGTCATCTCGAGATCGGGAGTGTTCTAGAGCTCTCCCGGCACCCTGCCGGGAGGGGAAGGAGGGGTCTACACCACCATGTCCTCCTCCGAAGTGATGCGTGAATAGTTCATCCCCGAACTACAGGTCCATAGCAGTAGCTAGATGGTTGTTCTCTGCACTCTGTACCTCATGTTTAGATCTTGTGAGCTGCCTAACATGTTCAAGATCATCTTTATGTAATGCTATATCTTGTGTTTGCTGGGATCTGATGAATGTTGAATTATATGTCTTATGATTATCAATCTATCATGTTATCTTCATGCTTATGTTATTTATGATCTTGCATGCTCTCCGTTATTAGTAGATGCTCTGGCCAAGTAGATGCTAGCAACTCCAAGAGGGAGTATTTACGCTCGATAGTGGGTTCATGCCTCCTTTGCATCTGTGCTCGAGTGACAGAAACGTGACGGATGGAGGATGTGCTGTTGCCATTAGGGAGAAAACAATGGTGTTTACCTAGTTTACATTGCTTACATTACACACTTTGCTTACGGCGATAATCTGTTGCTTGCAACTTAATACCCAATGTTTGTTTGGATGATATTTGGAGGGTGGATTATTAGACATAGATGCAGTTGGATGACGGTCTATGTATTTTGTTGTAATGCCCGCATGAATCACATAGTAATCTTTATGCCTTGCATATGCGCTACAGTGCAGCCTTCATTTCTGTCAATTGCCCAGCTGTAATTTGTTCACCATGCATGTTATTTATATTTCACGGAGAGACACCACTAGTGAACCGTGGACCCCCGGTCCATTTTCTCATACTGATAATACACACACTGCTTCTACTGTTTTCACACTGCTGCTACTGCTTTCATATTGTTTTCCACACCATACGTCTAACCTCTTTGTGTTTAGCAAAACCGGTGAGATTGACAACCTCACTGCTTCATTGGGGGCAAAGTGATTTGATTGTGTTGTGTAGGCTCCATGTTGTTGCTGAACCGGTAGTGCGCCCTGCCACTCCAGCTGCATCAACCTTCAAAGATTGTTTGTCCTCCTACTGGTCAATTCAACCTTCGTTTCTTTTCTGAGGGAAAGCTTGTTGCTGCACTCTTCACACCTTGCGCTTGGGATCTCCCAACGAGCGCGTGTCCACGCACATCACACACTACCGGTTCAACAGCAACATGGAACCTACACCACACAATCAATCCACTTTGCCCCAACGAAGCAGTGAGGGACGTATGGTGTGGAAAATAGTATGAGAACAGTATGAAAACAACAGTAGCAGTGTGAAAACAATGGAAGCAGTGGTTGTATTATCAGAATGAGAAAATGGACCGGGGTCCACAGTTCACCAGTGGTGTCTCTCCATAAAAGATAGCTAACATGCGTGGTGAACAAATTACAGCTAGGCAATTGATAGATAATGAAACATGCATGACATAATGATTACTATGAGATTCATGCAGGCATTACAACAAGATACATAGATCGTCTTCCAACTGCATCTATGACTAATAATCCACCCTTCGAATATCATCCGAACAAACGTTGGGTATTAAGTTGCAAGCAACATATTATCATAGTAAGCAAAGTGTGTAATGTAAACAAGGTAAACATTGTTTTTTCTCCCTAATTCCAACAACGCATCCTCCATCCGTCATGTTTCTGTCACTCGAGCACAGATGCAAAGAAGTCATGAACCCACTATCGAGCATAAATACTCCCTCTTGGAGTCACTAGCATCTACTTGGCCAGAGCATCTACTAACAACAGAGAGAATGCAAGATCATAAATAACATACACATGAAGACACCATGATAGATTGATAATCAAGAGACATAGCATTCAATAATCATCGGATCCCAGCAAACACAACATGTAGCATTACAATAAGATGATCTCGATCATGTGAGGCAACTCATGAGATCTAAACATGACGTATAAAGAGGAGAGGACAACCATCTAGCTACTGCTATGGACCCGTAGTCCAAAGATGAACTACTCACGCATCACTCCGAAGGCGGGCATGGTGGTGTAGATCCCTCCGGTGATGATTTTTCTTCCCGACAGGGTGCCGGGGAGAACTCGAGAACCCTCCCAGTCTCGGGTTGACGACAACGGCGGCCTCGGGTGTTTTTCGTGGAAAAGTGGTATCTTTTTAGGGTTCACGCATCAGGGGAATATATGAGCGAAAGGGCGATGGCGGTGGGTGCCCGAGGGGCCCACACCACCCCGAGGCACAGCCAGGGGGTGCGCCGCCCTATGGTGTGGCCCCCTCCGGGCCTCTTCGGGACTCCGTGGAACCTACGGGAATTCTAAGAATTCCGGGCTTCGAATTTTCCAATTCCGAGAATATTTCTAGAACAACTTTTCTGAAACTAAAAATAGCAGAAAAGAGGAATTGGCTCTGTGGCATCTTGTCAATAGGTTAGTCCCGGGAAGTCGATAAAAATGACATAAAGTGTAAGGAAAACATGTAGCATATGACATGAAAACAACATGAAACATCAGAAATTAAGGACACGTTTATGACGTATCACTAATATATACTAACTTTAAATGTACGATGTAGATAGGACCATGAATTCTTCGGTCCGGGTTACTACATTTGGCTCCAATAATGAAGAGAAGATGATAATCAACGAGCTAGATTATATATGGCCTATCTGCAAAGTTAATTATGTTTTGATATGTATATGTTGATATATACTAACTTTAAATGTACAATGCAGAGGAACAAATCAATGTGTTCTGATCGGTATCCGCTTGCCATACAAGGTAATTAACAAACTGAACAAATCAATAGCTGATCTTTATCTTATGTTTGTTGTAATTTGCTAGTTTTATCACATAGAAGCTCATACATATATACTACATTCTATCAGTTGAAAATGTGGTGGTTTCATGCTAAATTTGTAGGACGTGACAAGATTCTTAATTCTTTGGTAAACCCTCCACCATTAGAAATCTCTGCTGCACAAATTGGTACATTGTTGCTTTTGCAAGGAAGCACTATGGACGAATCAGCTAGCTCTCTATTGTCCATATGCTCACGGAGAAAAACATTGGGTGTACTATACTAGTAAGTAATAGACAAAAACAAATTCAACTATCATTTCACATTAACCCTACTTGCAACGTCACTAAACATTCTCTTCAAATTTTGCAGAAAATTATAATTGGTTTTCATCGACACTTCTACATCCCCTCATGATGTCAACTATGTTTATTGATGGAATCATTCAATCTTGCCTAAATGGTATAAAGTTGAAAGGCTCATATTATCACTGGAGATGGAAACATGTAATGAATTTTCTCGGAAAGCTGGAATTCGAACTAGATTGGTCACCATTATCTGCGTCAAAAGGTTCAATGATGACATCGATATGTATTTTTGACGACTCTGAATACTACCTACAATTCTGTTCAGGGTGATCTAAAGCAAAATCGATGATATTAGTCGTCCAAGATATCTCGACTAGCTACTAGTATACTCTCCCTCTGCTCAACAATATAAGATGTTCTAGCCAGCTGTTTTAGCTTGCTAAAACATCTTATATTGTGGAACAAGGGGGTATTAGGTTATCTATAATGTTTAGAACTTCTTTATTTTTTATGTAGTCATCATGTACTAGAACATATTTCTGCTAAATTATAAATATATTTATGAATTTGTCATTTATTTTCCCCATCCGGAGCATTGCAAGAAATTTCGTAGAAATCCGGCCCGCCCGAGATAGAGCCGTAATATTGAAACTGCACCCTTCCGAATTTCTTCGAAAGGTCCAACTGTTTCCCAACCGGGTGCAAATAAAAAAAATCTCCTCGGACGGAGGTTGTTTTTTATTCAAACTGGCTCTCTATTTTACCCGGGGCATCTACCTAACTTCGGACACTCTGCATCTTGTAGAGTCGTCCGTTAAAATGGCCCGCCTCTACGTTACGGGCGGGCTTTCGTTCGGACCGCTTCTACCAGACAGAGTATCAGCGTCGCTCGTTTTTTAGAACCGCTTGAGGGAAGACGCTTTCCAGACGGTCCTTCAAACCGGCTCTTATGGGCCTGATTATTAGCACCTTATGCTCTGAGCCGGTTAGGGGAACCGCCGCAGGCCTATGTACGAGAACCGGCTGATATTGTGGGTATCGTAATAGTTCCCTACTGCTGTGTGGGACATAAGAGCATCTCCACCGGCAGTACGGCTCCCTCGAAATCTATTTGTCTGACAGCCCCCAAAATCTATTTGCTTTCGGCGTGTCGGGCACATGTCCGACACAATGGGATGATGCCTGAAGAAACTATACACATTACAATAAAATTTATAATAAAATTAACATAATCTAAGAATAAGGCGTGGATGGACCAGACTCGTCGTCATTCATCGTCGGGTCGGCGACTCGGCAGGGGCATGTTGGATGTATGCCCAAAAGGCAATAATGTTTGTACATATTATTCATAATTATGAGTCATATTATTATGTTATAACTGACGTGGCTCCTAAATATGAGATTCATAGGAAAACTCACGCTCACGTGTAGTAACATGAACAAAGTACCGAACCCTAGTTTTTCCTTTTATGACTAATTCATTGGATACTTGATGGCTGTGTTTTCCTGGTCATGGGCATTGTTTATGTCAGCATCCATGAATATCATATTGTTGGAAGGGAATAATATGGCTAGGTAAACCCTAATAGTTGATATGCTAGAGATTCCATTAAGATGTCTTTGTCCTTAGCGACATATCACAACAAAGTTATATTAAAATGTATCCTTTGACCATGAGGTTATCGGGGTTGTATATTCTAAAGGTATTACTTTGGTACTATCTAGCGTCACACCGTTAACTGGGTGAACATAACGGTAGCCATTGGATAATTGTAAAGGAGTATATTACCTTGATGTTCTGAGATGGGAATTACTCCTGTGTAAAAAGAGAGATACAAACAAGGGCCCACTCGGTATTCTTTATATCCATTTGTCCTGCACACAATGCATGATCATGATACATCATGTAGGTTATCATAACGAAAACGAGTAAAATAAATCTTACCGGTCAACGATATAGATAAAGGTATAGTGAACCAAAGATTGTTTCACGGCAATATTGGAATCCGTAGTTTCAAGGTAAGTTCCGTATCACAACTAATGAAAATATTGTATAATAGACAACAAGTCCAACAAGCTTATTTCATATAGTGTGCGGGAGCCAATATGGGCGTCCATGGCTCCACTATTGATTCTTGAAAAGTAAAGAATTTCTAATTTCATGTCTACACACTATCGGACCTGTAGGGGTAACACACTTAAATTAGGTCTAGTTTATGTGTATACTGCTAGGTCCGGATCAAGAAGGAGTATCATCGGAACGATGTTTCTGCATGATAAATATGTTTTATATATCGGACATAATTTATAATGAGGGCATGAGATGTCCCAGAGTAATAGAAACAATTTCTATTACTACCAGAATTTATTCCGGAGTTTTTCTGAGAGAGAAAATGAGGTTGCACGCTTTTTGGGGCAAGTGCAGGGGGGCATGAGATGTTCCAGGATGTCGGAAATTCATTAGATAAGGTCTATAATTTTATCTATAGGGGTCACAGGGTTCCGAAAGAGTTTTGGACAAAAACCGAGAATGGGGAGAAGTGCTAGAGGGAGGCAAAAATACCCCCATGGCCGAACCCATATTTTAGGGGCTGCCATGTGGGCCCCAGGGCACCACACCATGGAACAATATTCTCCCTACATTTTCCCATGATTTAATTGGAGATAAAAATAAAAATTAAAAAGGGGAAAAGGAAAAAGGAAAAGGAAGGTGAAGTTGGATTCCGCTAGGAGTCCAATCCGACTCCCACTAGAAAGAGGGGTGCGGCAGCCTCCTTGGTGGATTGAGGGAGGGACTCCTTCCTCCCAAGGAAGGTATTTCCCTCATCCACCTATTAAAAGGACCCCAAGGCTCAATGCAAATAATATCAGTTGGCTCTCAAGCCTCTCTCTCTAGTAGAATTAGAGCCCCTCTAATTGAATTAGAGCTTCTTCTAATTGGGGTTTTGAGGTGTCCTATCCCAATTACATCTAACTTCTAGTTAATATATCTCTCTCATGTGTTGAGAGCTCCACCTTAATATACACATGGGGCGTCTAGTACTGTACGGCAAAGCGCTGCAGAACTGGTCCCGACTTATGTATGTGAACTCTCAGAGGGGTAACACGTGAGACCCTTACCTTGCTGGACCAAGGTGTTGGATATGGGGAGTCAGCAACATCCTCACCCATAGGCTTGTGCTGAGACTCTTCAATAGCCTTCATCGACATCGTCACCGACATCTCTTCCGCTTCTATGGTGTCTGGTAACGATCTCGAGAAAGATCTAGGAATTATTATTCACTTGTATCTTCATAGATAGATCTTGGCAGATGCGTAGCATGCATGGTTAAAATTTTAAATTCCCGTACATGCAAACTAGTAGTATAATCAGAGTAGTCTATGCATAGGTACAAGATTTGATCTAGAGCACCGGTGAGTATGGGTATTGCATAAGTTTGTGCAAGTACGCTAGAAAGTTCCCCAATGTTCATATTATTTATGATTTCTTCCCAACAAGCTTTATTTGTTTTGCTTTCAACGACATATCAAGATGTTTAGAAACTTCTGGCAATCCTACGATGTTCGAGTTTCCCCTGGCATATCTCGTCTTGTCCGAAGAATATCTTCAGTAGTTTTGGGTCTCTTTATAACTGGTCTTGTTAATAGCATTATGGAAGGGGCATGTGGATTGGATCCGCGTGGGGGTTATGGTTACGAATAAGTTTAGATTGAGGGTCTAGAAGTTTTCGTAATGTCTGTGTTGCAATCACCCAACAATATCATTCTAGGAACATGAATAATCATGCCTTATGGAAGCGTAGGTTACTTAACGGTTCGTTTCATAGATGCTACAGCCACACTAAAAATTGCAAACAAACATTTGAGGCGTCTAACTCTATTTTGCAGGAAATGTGATGTGGTATAGTCTCGAAGTTTTGAATTTTGAGATGCTTTACCAAACACTATTTTGTAGCCACCAAACCATCCTAAACCTCATCATGGCGATGATAGGAAGGAGAAGGATTGGACTTGTCGTGGACCTCGACATGGAAACACCAATGCAGGATCCGTTGGAGATCGAAGAATACTATGCTATATCACTAGTTGTTTTACTTGTGACTGTTATATATGTTTTCTTTATGTCCTTTGACTCCACAGTAGACGTCATTATTAGGGTGATTCCTCATAAAAATATTAAGGTAGATCATGCTTTTTCAACTGTAGCACTGTCAAACCAATTGGGGTTATCATTCATCACTTGTATCCAAGGGTCAACGTGTTCTTGTGACTGGGAGGCGGACATTAAGCTGGTCCATGTTGATCACTTGTATCCAAGGGTCAGCATGTCATCACTTGATTCAGCAGGATCAGTTGGTTGTCTTGTCGTTTAGGCAGGATAGTCATGACCTCGGAGCACATACACCGAAAGGTGACATAGAAGTCACAGTGGAAGTGATTGGCAATTTGGCCTACCCGGTGTGAACTTGTAATCATGGGATGTATCCATCCTTGGTTATGAGTTGAGCCTGGATTCTGTAGTACACTAAATTATGATAATGAGGAATTTCAGTTTTAGTGGGAGCACATAGTTAATTTATTTTAACCAGTGCTTGGTAAATAATTGTGAACATGTCTAACTGAACTATAAAATTGTTGTAGATAGATGGCTCGTAATGCACCCGCTATTAACCTTGGTCCACTACTTGAGAAGAAACCATTTGCTGCCAATGGAAGTAACTATACGGATTGGGTCCGTGTCCTAAGAATTTTTCTTAGGGGTATCAAGAAAGAGTATGCCTTTGATGCTACTCCTCTGAAGGATATCGATGACAATGCTTCTGATGCTGAAAATGATGCTCACACCTTGAAGAGTGATGACGCAATAGTTGTTCGATGTCTCATGTTGACATGTATGGATCCTAAGTTGCAGAAATGATTTGATCGTATGTCCGTGTATGATATGATCGTTGCACTCAGAGCCATGTACCATACTTAGGCTAGGACTGAGCGTTATGAGATAAAAATGGCACTATGGTCATGTCACATGGCATAAGGAAGCTTAGTGAGCGAGCATGTAATCAAAATGTTTGGTTACAATACAAGGATTGGGGCTATGGTTTTCTCATCCCAGAAGAGCCGAGTACGGTTTTGGTGTTGAATTCACTCCCTACATGTTATAAGGGTTTTGTCATGAATCTAAACATGAATGGGAAGGATAAAACAAAATGGGCTCCTCGCTATGCTGAAAGCTGCTGAAACTATTGTAAAGAGGGATAACAATCAAGCTTTTGTTGTTACCCAAAATACAAAGTTACAGAGTAAAGAGAACATGAAGGGAAAATGTGCTAACACACAAGATAAGCCCGAAGTTTCAGCTCATAGAAAACCTGAGTGCTCCTTCTGTAATAAGAAAGGACATCGGAAGATGAATCACTAGAAATTCCTTAGGCAAAAGAAGAAGCTCTTTAAGATTGATAAAGGTATAAGATTTATGCCTAAATGATATTTTTCATTCTTACTAGTATCTCTGGTGTATCGTTTGCTAAAATATTTTATGCATTAGATATACGAGTTGCAAAAAGTAAGGAGATGGAAGAATAAAAGTGTTGATGTGTGTTAAGTTTGGCGCATAAAGGATCATCCAAGGATGAGTACATATCCAGTTTTATTTATTTTTATAGTTCAAAAGATTTGTGAGCTTTAGCTCAAGTTATTGTAATAAGGTCGCATGTTTGATGATGTAATACTCTTGTAGATTCATAAGACAATAGTCCTGGTTAGAATATTATGCATCACTCCCTTCGTGGATGATCAAGTTACAAATATTTTGAATTAGTCAAATACCATTTGTTCTAAAATATTTTGTTATTGTGTTGACACCACCTTCGAGTTGCACTATCATCTCAAACACATCATATGCATTATAAAGGAAGTTTGACATATCAAGTGAAAGACTTGATGAATTTCACACTTCTTTTATGAATTCAATAAAGTATTCAAGCACGTAGTGAAGTCAACAAGATAAGGGTTTTTTGATTATTGATGATACACTAGTCAATAACCAAGACTTCATAATAAATTTTAGAAATTATGTCTTAGTGATGTCTTGGAAGTTGTCAAGACATGATCTCACTAAGTGAGACAAAGTCATCACTAAGAAGGATTCTTTTGCAAGAGTACTTGATATTACCCATGAAATAGTATAATAACTTAAGTTAGAATTTTAGCACAACATTGTTGTCTTTACTTTGTGTCATTGTTTTAAAAGATAAACTATAAAGAGACAGATTTTTCTTAGAATCTGAAAGTTTCTGAAAGATGGAAACTTGATCCTAAGATGGAGAAACAAAGTAATACTTTGTTGATTGTTCCAATATCACATTTGAAATCCTCTTATAAAACCAACAAATAAGTAATAATGTTTTGTTACTAGGAGATATGTGATTCTTAAGGAATTCATTTCTTGTTGAATTCAGTGGGAGAATGGTGTTTCTTCAAGGGATTATTGAATCTCCGGAAATAGTTATGAGAGTTGTGCAAGTAGAAACAATTCTTTTAGACTAATACCGAGATCCATTACGGATTGAGGCATGGTTGCTTATCAAGAAAAACACTTAACCAAGAATGCACATAAAAGTTTCAAGGAAACTTTAATAAAGGATGTGCACGTAATTAGTAAAGATAATAAAAGGCTAAAATATCCAAATGACTTAGAGTCAAAAGTATTTTATACCATCAAGTTCAAGTTGAAAAAGTTGAAGGAATTCCTATTGGAATAAGATGGTCATAAAGCTTGTTTTGTCTTAAATGGTTTTATGAAAAAATCAAGAGTTGACTACAAGATATCTTATGATCTATAGCAAGGCTTTACTGATCCGTATAATAAGTATGTATGAGAAATTAACAAAACAAGTTTCCTTGAAGGAAAATTTATCAAGGATGTGTACTATGTACAGATCGATGGTTTTGTTCAATACAGTACTAATTATGAAAGGGCTAATTTGTTTATACGAATAAAAACTAGTCAGTATAATTTTTTTTGGAGTGGCAATATAATTTACGAAATAAAATAAGAGTTGTTTTGACTTCATAGAAAATTACATAAGTCTTGTTTTCTTAAAAATCAGTGGGAGCTATTCAATGGTATCTAGTAACTAGAAATTATTGAAAGATTTTCTTAACAAAATAGGTGTATCATTGAAAAGGTGTTTTTTCGAAGATACATGTGGTAGTAAAATTATTGATTCACAAAGGACTAAATCCTAAGTATGAATTGATATAATACTATCAAATATTAATGCATAAAGTTTTGAATGACAATTCAAGACTTGGGAGAACTAAGTTCTCACAAGGAAATGGGATTTCAAGTGCAAGATCTAAAGTTGTAAAACGATGGTGAGCATGATCAAATTATTTATTATTTTGATCATAGTGGAAATTCTCCAAACTATGCATTATGTCAAAACTACAAATTATTATGAATATTCTCCATAAAGTAATTTTGAATATGTTTCTTCAAAACGGAGAATAGACTTGTAATGTAAGAGTTACATTATGATAGATAACTTATGAGATAAGTACATAAAAGAAAAGTGGTACTTATGTGATAAGTATTAAGGAAGGGTTAAAATATAATCTTATGATTATGTGAGTAGCAAGGATTAAAATTCTTGACTAATTTAAGCATATATTTACGAACAATACAACAATAGCAGTAAAGGGTAGAAGTTTAAATACTTCTAGTATTTTGCTATCGGTTCATTATGCACTAGCTCTAGTCTTTCACACAAGATGCAGGATGATCTGTGATAAATGGTGAAACCATATTCTTAGTTAAAACTCCAAGGTTTCACCTAGGATGGCCTAGACTACAGTTGATTGTATGACCAAGGGGTGTTATGATAGAAAGGGTTTCTTCATAATACATATGGTTCAAACGAGCTCAAAAGGGTTGATGACAAATGCCTCTAACACAGTGTTTGCATGGGTGTTCACTACATGTTCTAGATGTTTGATGGACTTATACAAATAGTTTATTGCCAACTGTACAAGTGGGAGAATGTTGGACATATGCGCAAAAGGCAATAATATTTGTACATCTATTCATAATTATGATTTATATTATTATGCTATATCTAATGTGTCTCTTGAATATGAGATTTAGAGGAAAACTCATGCACACGTGTAGTAACATGAACAAAGAATCAAACCTTAATCTTGCCTTTTACGACTAATTCATTGGATGCTTGATGGCCGTGTTTTCCTCGTCATGGACATTTTTTATGTTAGCATCAATGAATAACATATTGTTGGAAGGGAACAATATGGTTGGGTATACCCTAGTAGCTGATATGCTAAGAGACTCCATTAAGATGTCTTAATCCTTAGCAACATATTACAACACAATTATACTACAACATATCCTTTGACCATGACTGTCGGGCCCGTAGATACCACGGTATCCTCCCATCTGCTGTGGCCCAGCCTGGCAGGCACTTAAGGGTGCTCTGGACTCGCCTCAAGGCGAGGTATCGCCTCGAGAAGGTTTAATCCTCGCCCCGAGCCTCACAGCAGGAGGCTGACTACCTAGGAAGGATATCTACCGCCTCGCCCTTGGGGAGGAGCTCTACTTCTCCATCCACTCCTCCCTAAGGGTCTCATCCTCTATGGAGAAAACATGGCATGTGCGGCTGACGCGCGCATCGCTGCACGCTGACGAAGGAGCCACAGAGGCCGCTTTAGCGGCAGTTGCCATTTCCATGTATAAAGTGTGGGCGACAGTAGCAAACACCAGGGAGCCACCCCATAATTTCGTATTTGGTGCAAGGAGACCAATACGGTGCTGTAATACGAAGGAAACGTCACCGGGCGCCCCCCACCATCCTGCCATGGACGGTGGCGTTGTCCTCGACGACCAAGACCAAAGAGACTGCCCAGAGCTCAGCTGGTCTCCACTTTGGCACTTTGTGGTAGCCCTTTCCCGCCAAGTGAGAGGGAAGGAGGTCCAAACACCGGTATTAGAGGATCCCCTTGGCCCTCGTAGGAGGGGAGCGCAATTCACTCAAAGCCCACCTTAGTCTGTCCCGAGCAGAAGCTCGCATCTTGTACTATAACTACAGCTATGCAATCCATCAGACAAGCAGTAGTAGGGGTTTACACTGCGATGGTGGCCTGAAACTGGGTAAACTCTACGTGTCACCATTGTTATTGTTCACAAGCTTTCCTCGTGAAGCATCCTCGAGAAGTGTAGGTAGTGCGGTTAACCCCCACTGTTCGAACCTCCACGGAGATCATGTCTCTTGACAGACCGCTCTCCGACATTTGGCACGCCAGGTAGGGGACTAAGTCACTCCTCCACTTCCTCGTCGCCATGGCACCCGCCACCCGGACCAGCCCTCACCTCACCTAAGCCGAGCGCGCTCGCCGTAGGGACCAGGATGATCCGGACGGCAACGCCAACAACGACGACGCGCAGAAACATGATCCCACCGTCGTTGATGGTTCACCCGACGTCGAGGACAAAGCCTCCTCCCACCCGTCGCAGCAAGACGCACCTCTCTCAGCATCCGCCACCATCGCAGTCAGGAACGCAGGGACGCCAGGAGCAGCCCACCCCTGTTGCAGCCCTTCTACTTGTTCGGGATCTGCTCGCGCGCCCGCCCTCACTAGAAGGGCACGCCGCATAGCTCGACAGACTCCAGGAGCTCGTCACCGCCGCAAACGTCCCCCCGCAGCAGTCGCGGGGAGGCGGCGCTGGCCAGCCCAGGAGTGCGGAAATTCATGATGCGCCACCCCTTCTCACGGTGTGACTTTGCTGGTGCAAGGCGATCCCTGCACCAAGTTCCCTGACAAGGCACCCGCCACCAAGGTGCCTGACAAATGCAGCAACAGCTGTCAGATCTTACCCACCCGCCTGATGCGTGCGTACAAATCGAACACAGCCACGAGCACGAGCGGTGCACCATCCGCAACCTTGTGAGAGATAGCCGCGCCAACCGTCTAGCAGACCTCACCGCCCGTGCCACGGTCCATGTCGGGGGCTACCTCGCGTTCACCAAGCAGCTCCGCACGATCGCATGGCCACCGAAGTTCAACCCGACGCTACCATCTCGCTACGATGACACTACCCCTCCCCTCGACTTCCTGCAGCTGTACAGCCTCAGCGTATGCGATGCAAAGGGGGACGACAAGTGCATGGAGAACTGGCTACCCATGGACCTCAAGGGATCAGCTCTCGTCTGTCTCATGAACCTATCATAGGGGTCCATCGGGTCATACGAGGAGCTGTGCCTCCACTTCGTCACCAACTTCAAGGGCTCCTACGAATGCCCTCTCACCTACAACGACCTCCGTGTCATCCGCCAGCGCCCTAGCAAAACACTTCGCTCGTACCTGCAACGCTTCAGCTAGATGCGCAACAAGATCGCCCGCATCACTGATGCGAATGTCATCTCCGCCTTCCGCGAGGGGATCAGCAACGAGCGCATGCTCGAAGAGCTCGGCATCAGGGACGACCTTACCTCCGCTTTCGAGCTCATGGATATGGCTGACAGGTGCACCAAGGCCGAGGAAGGCCGCCTCTTCAGGCACAACGCTCTGCCGGACGAATCCAAGCCAGTGGCTTCCAAGGTCAAAACAAAGACACACAGCGACGACGCAGTTTCCAAGCGCAAGGCTCCGACCGTCCTGGCAGCAGAGCCAGAGAGCAAGCATGACCGCAACGACGCCACTCCCGTGGAGGAAAACCGCCCTTCTACACGTTCCACCAAATGCACTCCCACTCCACGGAGGACTGCTTCCAGCTGCAGAACATGCGAGGCGACCGCCTCATGAGGAGTGGCCAGGAGGGCTACTCTCGAGGCGGTGGCTGGCACAATCATGGTCGAGGAGGCTGCCATAGTAGTGGTCGCTAGGAAGAACACGGACCGAACAACTACAACGGGTACAACAACTACGACACTAACACTCGTGGCTACAACAACAACAACTACCGGGCGTTTCCTCAGCAGTAATAGTGCCCGCCGCTGCAGCGTCCCAACCCACCCCCTCCTCAGGTGAATGCTATCGCACAGCACCATCCTGAGGGGAACTCGGGTCATGGCGAGGAACACTGCGGGGCTACCAAGAGCCCAAAGGATACATCGCCTACATCCTTGGCTGGGCACAAGCTCACCTCTCCAACCGCCACTTCAAGAAGATCTCGCGCGAGATCAACACCATCCTTCCAGGAGTAGAGGCGGCCCAACCTCATAAGTGGTCCGACCATAAGGTCTCCTTCGACGCTCGTGACCACCCCAAGTCCACAAGGACCATGGGCACCATCCCTCTGGTCTGCACCCCCACCATCAACAATATCGTCATCACCAAGACACTCCTCGGCGGAGGCGTAGGCCTCAATGCCATCTCGGTGCAAACATTCAAAAAGCTGCAAGTTCCCTACGAGAGTCGGGCTCCCACGAGGTCCTTCACCAGCGTCACAAAGGGAACTACTGTTCCCTTGGGACAGGTGCGCCTCACCATCACGCTCGGCACCCGTCAGAACTACTGCCCCGAGACCATCGACTTTGACGTGGCACACATCTCCCTCCCCTACAATGCCATCCTCGGCTAGCCAGCTCGCCAAGTTCATGGCCGTGACGCACCACGCGTACAACATCGCCAAACTACCCGGTCCTGCCGGGACCATCACCATCCACGACGAGGTGGAGGACGCAATGCGCTACGTCGAGAGGTCCTACAAGGAGGTGACAACCTCATACCATGTCGACAAAGATGACGTGGGATGCCTCGACGAGGTTCCCAAGAAGCGGCTGCTATTCTCTCCAGAGGTGGCAGCCACCCAGAAGACCCTCCTAAGCGCCGGGGGCTCGGGGGCTACCGCCGCTCTCCATGAGAGCGTGCCTCCCTACTATGGGGGAACACTCACCATCTGCTCGCTCCACGTGCCTCCACAAGGCCATAGAGACGTACCCACGGGAGGACCCCGTGACGCCACGGCAAAAACGACGCCAGGATTTCTCTCCGTGAGGGTCTCAGGGAGCTCTCACTAGGCGTGTCGCGTGGCCGCGAGAGCTTCTACCCACACAAGTGGGAGCCCCGTTCCAGCGGGCAACTTTTGTTAATCGAGGGCGCCACAAGGCAACTACATCCTTGAGTTGTGCACCTGAACTCACGCGAGTATCAACACCATGACGATGGGAGTCCCGTGTCCGCACAGTGGCGTCAAGTGCTTCTTAGGGGCCCACAAGGTCATGACATCCCCAAGCGTTTTATAAAAGAACAATGCCTCACCCTAGCAGTAAAATCAGTTGCTTTCCCTAGCAATTCTCTCTCTTTTGCATGTCGACATGCTTGCATCTCAGCATCCAACACACTCATGAGCATCATCTCAGCATGCATTTCTCCTCTCTCTAAGGGGGGTGCACGAGTGAATTTTCCCTCACGAGAGCATCTCAAGTTCCTTGGCGCGTTTCTCTTGGCGAGATCGTCTCCATGGAACAGTCAAACGCGCACTGCTCTAGAAGACAAAAATGATTGCAGGTGGACACACTCCCTAGAAGCAAGCATGCAACCCGCTACAAGAAGCTTAGAGAGGTTCCCACAAGGGACAACAAGGAATCCTCCACAAAGGACACAAGAAGATGGTCTCGAAGGACACCGTCACACAAAAGCTAAGTTTCACCACTGAAGAGTATCCAGAAATATATACAAAAGCATAGTAAACAAAGGCCACACGACGTCCTGCACATAATATTCATAACTGTTCACCCATACCCTACCTTGGATACCAGGAACACAAAGCCATCAATCAAGAAGAAGAATGGTAGTCCTCGGAGTCTTCCGAGCCACCACCTGAAGCTCCTGCTTCACCTGCATCAACAGGGTGTTTCGATCCCTTCAGCGGATTGAATGCCTCGGTGAAGGCAATCACATCAGCACGCACCCAGCACCAGAGGGTCTCCTGGTTCTCATCGAGGATCAAGACCGACACCTTGCTGAAGTCGAAGAGAGGATCAGCGCGGAGAAGCTGGGAGAAGGCGTGGGTGACCGCCACCGCCAGGAGCCGGCGGTTCTCCTCGTTCAGGACCTCATCCAGGTCATTGACCTCCTCCTCGAGCGTGGTGAGGAACTGCGCGAAGTAGTGGATGCAGCCAACACCATCATACTCGAGCGGGAGGCCCTGCGTCTCGACATGCAAGCGGTCAGCAATGGCGCGAGCACGGCGAACAGCCTGGTGGAATAGCCCCCCTAACTGCGCTTGAGTTCACGCGCTTGCTGGGCGGAGGCCTGGAGCTCTTCACCTTTCTCGATGAGCGGTCCGATCTGTACCTACAGGACGAGCAGGTCAGCCTGGTAACCCACGGCCTCCTTGGCCGCGCGCTTCTTGGCCCTCTTCTCGCCATCACGCTCCGGACGGATCCGGCGCAGATCCTTCTCGAGGGCGTTGATCTTCTTCTCCAGCTGCCCTCTCCGCTGGACAAACCGGGCCTCCTGATCTTTGACCTTCTGGCCAAACTCCTTCTGGAGCTCTTTGCAGATGGTCGTGCGACCGGCCTCGACCTGCTTCTGGATCCCAGTCTCCCGCTCGGCTTCCATCACGCCAAGCCGAGCACTGCAGTTGTCAATCTTCTTCTAGGTGCAGTTCTCTACTTCCCGCACCCCGGCGTCCATAGTCTCGAGGCACTCCCGCTCAAGATTGAGCTCGATCTCTGCATGAGCAATGGCCTCCTCCCGCTTCGCGAGATCCTTCTCGGACGCCTGGAGTTTCTCCTCCCTGGAGGAAAGGCTCCTCTCCAGCGCTTGGGCTTTCTCGGCAAGCGACCCTAGGCGAGTCTCGTGAAGGGCGAGTCCCTCCTCTCGCTCCCGGTAGCGGCGGTTCCACTCTTCCACCTCTAGCTCCTGCTGGCTCTTCTCCAGGCAGAGTTCATCCCGGTCGTTCAGCACGCTCGCCAGCACCATCTTCGCATCCTTGAGTGTTGTGGAGGGGTCCCGGCGTTGCTGCTCAACTCCTTGGAGCATTGTCTGCATCACCCCTGATGCGTCCTCCTGCCGCGAGTTATCAGACTTGACCGACTCCCGAAGCTGGCTACCCAGGAGCTTGAGGCGTTCGTACTCCTTCTCCAGGGCTGCCACCTGGGAGTTGGCCAAGGACCAGACGATGTCGTTGACTCGCTGCACCAACTCGTAGGAGAAACCGTCCAGGCTGGGCCGGTTCCCTCGGCAACCACGTACCGTCTGGGACCAACGGTCCTCGCGAGACACCAAGACGAGGGCCTCTCTAGACGTTGGTCCTACTTCTGCGACCGGTGCGGTTGTAGCCTCTCCTGACTCCGGCGTTATTTTGGCGCCCCCTCCGGCCACGGGGGCTGGAGGGACCTCGCCAGACTCTGCCGCCACGTCAAGCTGCCCCCCGGCCTCTTCCACCAGGGGGCTAGAGGGACCTCGCGAGACTCCGACGTTATTTCGGCTCCCTCATCCGCGCTTTTCCCTATGGGGCGGCGCCGTGCGCGCTCGATTCAAGTGGCCGGGCACCAGTCCAGTCACGATTGTGCACAAGGGCAGAGACTTCCCCCCTGCCGGTGCATGCCAGGTCGAGACCCGTCGTTGCGGTGGAAGCATCCGTCGCCGCGGCAGGCGCGACCGCTGGGCCAAGACCCTGCTCCTCGCGCCCTACTGCATCGACATCTTCATGGGTGTTGTGGAGCAGAGGAACCCATCAGTCCACCATGAGAGGGCAAGGAAAAGCGTAAGTGGTCAAATCCTCACCTCCTGGTGAAGAGACACACTCTAGGTCGTCGCCCGAGAGAGAGGGACCTCTCGGCGCTAACGACGGTAGGGCCAGGCAGGGTATCATCGCACCTCTGCCTCTTCGTTGAGCAGGTCTCGCATGATGCCTTGCCAAGGCCTTCATATTGTTCTAGCCTCGGCCGTCGCAATTCTAGCCTCGGCCGTCGCAAGGGGACGACGCGGGAGCCTTCCTCGACCTTGTCTCTGTTGTCACCTAGGGAGACCACCATCGCCCGATGCTCCATCAATTTAGAAGCCGCCGATCGCGCGCCCTGTTCAAGACCATGGCCTTCAGCACTCTCATCGGTGAAGTCCAGTGCATAAGGATTAACCTCGCGTGACTCGGTTCCCTTGGCAAGGGGTCCTACCGATCGAAGCATGGCATCATGGCCACGGTCTCCCCCCTCTCCTCTGCAAGGAGGTCATAGAGGGGGGTCATGTCAGGAAGGAACCTCGACGGTGACTCCTCCTCCAGGAGCATGCGCAGCGCGCTCTCGAAGGATCGAAGGTGGAGGTGCTAGTCATCGAGCCTCATCACGTCCCCAACGACAGAGTACGCCCACATGCACCTCCCATGGTGCTGCAGGGGGCGATGTGCTGCTCAATAAACTCAGTCACGATCATGGAGAAGGTGAGTACCTCGTCATAAAGCGCGTTCACGCGCTCCATAAGGGGCCTCATGCCGGCGCTGCAAAGCTCCTCCTGGCCCCATCCTGAGTGCCTCACGGGAGGCGAAGAAGGAAAGTCGAGGAGGTCACTGACCTCACCGAAGTCAGCATATAGCCACCGGGTCCGAAAGCCGGGGGATTCATCCGGGAGGTCCATACGGGGAAACACCGCTACCAATCCGGCGCCGGTGTGGAAGGAGACGTCGCCCACGTTGGGTGCTTTGACGTCCACACGCAGCTCAAAAAAAATAGAGGAAGAAGGCCACCGAGGGCCTCACACCTAGGAATGCCTCACAAATGAAAGCGAACACCGAGAGGATGAGAATGGAGTTGGGGTGAAGATGAAGCAGTTGAATCTTCTAGTGAGCCAGGATGGCGAGGAAGAAGGAAGAGAAGGGGGAACCAACCCAGCCAGGATCTCCCAATAGAAGAGCGGGTACGATGACAGAGAAAGATCCTCGAGCTCCACCGTGCTCGCGTGAAGAATGGTTGCCCCATGCTCGTTGGAAGCATGGCCTGCCATGCGTATGGCCCTCTTCATCATACCGGGACCAATGCTGGAAGCTCCGACCACGAGAACCATGGCAGCGACGAATGGAAGATGGGTCGAAGGCGGGAGTGGGAATTGCGGCGACCTTGACAGCGTGGAAGTCGAAAGAAGGATGGAGAGCAGGAGGCGGCAAAAGAAGAAGTGGAGAACTGAACCCTTCGACTTGGTCTTCTAGGATCCCTACGATGGTCTGGTTGCGCAGGGAGCCATCGCCCCCCACGTCCATAGGTCGTGGGGAATAGGACACGAACTATCGCGCCACGTGCCCATGGCTGGCCCAGCAGCAGTTGGTCCCGTGACGTCTCGTCTCCACTGGCCACATGTCCTTCGCGGGCCCGGGGGATACTGTCGGGCCTGTGGATAGCAGGGCATCTCGCCCCATCCGTTGTGGCCCAGCCTGGCGGGCACTTAAGGGTGCTCCGGACTCGCCTCAAGACGAGGTATCGCCTTGAGAAGGTTTAATCCTCGCCCCGGACCTGTCAGCAGGAGGCTGACTACTCAGGAATGATCTCTACTACCTCGCTCTTGGGGAGGAGCTCTACTTTGCCATCCGTTCCTCCCCAAGGGTCTCATCCTCTGTGGAGGAAACCGGGCATGTGCAGCTGACGCGCGCATCACTTCACGCTGACGAAGGAGCCGTAGAGTTCGTTTTCGCGACAGTTTCCATTTCCATGTATAAGGGCGACAGTAGCTGACACCAGGGTGCCACCAGAGAACTTCCTCTTTGGTGCAAGGGGACCAAGATAGTGCTACAAGACGGAGGAAACGTCACCGGATGGCCCCACCATCCTGCTATGGACGGTGGCAATGTCCTCGACGACCAAGACCAAGTAGATAGCCTAGAGCTCAGCTGGTCTCCACTTTGGCACTTTGTGGTATCCCTTTCCCTCCAAGTGAGCGGGAAGGAGGTCCAAACGCCAATATAAGTGGCGGCCATTGGCCCTCGTAGGAGGGAATCTCAATTCACTCAGAGCCCATCTTAGTCTGTCCCGAGCACAAGCTCGCATCTTGTACTGTAACTACAACAGTGCAATCCATCACACAAGCAGGAGTAGGGTTTTACAATGCAATGGTAGTGAGAACCTGGGTAAACTCTCAGTGTCACCGATGTTGCCATTCACAAGCTTTTCTCGGAAGCATCCTCGAGAAGTGTAGGTAGTGCGGTTAGCCCCCAGTGTTTGAACCTCCAGAGGGATCCTGTCGTTTGACAGATCTCTCTCCGACAATGAAGTTATCGGGGTTGTATATTATAGAGGTTTTACTTTAGTACTATCTATCATCACACCGTAAACTGGGTGAACATAATAGTAGCCACTAGATAATTCTAAAGGAGTATATTGCCTCGATGTTCTGAGACGGGAATTACTCCTCCATAAAAAGAGAGATACAAGTCTAGGCCCACTCGGTATTCTTGATATTCATATCATAATATGTTCTGCAGACAATGTACGATGATGATACATCATGTGAGGTATCATAATACGATAAAAAGTAAAAGAAAGCTTACCAGTTAACGAGATAGAAAAAGGTATAGTGAACCAAAGATTGTTTCACGGCAATACCGGATTCCACAGTCTCGGAAAAGTTCGGTATCGCGAGCAATGGGTATATTATATAATATACAACAGGTCCAGAATAGATTATTTTGTATAGTGTGTGGTACTCAATGTGGGTTTCCATGGCTCTGCTATTGATTATTGAAAAGGAAAGACTTTACCGTTTCATGTCTACACACTATCGGACATGTAGGGGTAACACACTTAAGTTAGGTTTGGTTTATGTGTGTATTGGTAGGTCCGGATCAAGAAGGAGTATCATCGGAATGGTGTTTCTGCGTGATCGATATATTTTATATATTAGAGAGAATTTCTAATGAGGGCATTAGATATCCCAGAGTAATAGAAACTATTTCTATTACTACCGTAATTTCTGAGAGAGAAAATGAGATTGCACGCTTTTCGGAGCAAGTGTAGGCGGTCATGAGTTGTCCCAGGATGTCGGAAATATATTTCTGACTTCATTATATAAGATCGATGCTTTTATCTATAGAGGTCACAGGGTTCCAGAAGAGTTTCAGACAAAAACTGAGAAGGGGGAGAAGTGCCATAGGGGGCAAGAATACCCCCATGGCTGCACTCATATTTTGGGGGCTGCGAGGTGGGGCCCAGGGCACCACACCATGGCGCAATATTCTTCCTGCATTTGTCCCATGATTTAATTGGAGAGTAAAATAAAAATGAAAAAAAATGAAAAAAGGAAAAGGAAGATGGAGTTGGACTCCACTAGGAGTCCAATCCGACTCCCACCAGGAGGAGGCGTGCCACCACCCTTGTGGTGCGGCCACCACCTTGGTGGATTGAGTGAGGGACTCCTCCATCCCGAGGAAGGTATACCCCTCATCTACCTATAAAAAGGACCCCAAGGCTCAATGCAAATAATATCAGTTGGATCTTAAGCCTCTCTCTCTTTCTCTAGTAGAATTAGAGGGCCTAATTAGAGCTTCTAATTGGACCCCCTCTAATTAAATTAGAGCTTCTTCTAATTGAGTTTTTGAGATGTCCTCTCCCAATTAGATCTAACTTCTAATTAATTTCTCTCTCTCTCTCTCATGTGTTGAGAACTACACCTCATATACACCTGTGTCGTCTCGTCCTGGACGGCGAAGCGATGCAGAACTAACTAGTCCCGACGTATGTGTGCAAAATCTCATAGTGGTAACACATGACACGCTCACTCTGCTGGATCAAGGTGTTGGATACAAAGAGTAGGCAATATCCTCACCCACAGGTTTTTAAGTGAGGATCTTCAACATGCTTCATCGACATCAACATCGTCACCGACATCTCTTCAGCTTCTACGGTGTCTAGTACACAAACTCGAGAACTAAATCTGGGAATTAGTATTCACTTGTATCTTCATAGATAGACCTTGGAAGTTGTGTAGCATGCATGAAAAAAATTAGATTCCCATACACGAAACCCAGTAGGGCATGCCTCTTCATCGAGTCTGCGCCTCTCCAGCACTCTGCCATGCCTTCGAGCATCCTCCGGTGAGACTCCACCATTGATGTGCATGCTCACGCACAGAAGATCCTCTCTCGCCGGCTCACTCTCTATGCCATGCGGAGCTACCTCGCCTCCTCAGTGGCCTCCTCCACCACCTCCTTATTCCTTCCCTACACCTCTGCTACTTCGTGAGCCAGACAGAAGGCCTCTTCCACCTAGCGACGGTGAGCTGGCACCATGTCCATGTCAGCAGTCTCTCGAGCAGCATTAGAGGTTGCCCTGTGCGTGACCAGCTCCATGTGGGCCTACCTCTCAACCTTAATGAGCTGGTAGCCAGCATCCTTTGTCGCCGCGAAGTCGAAGGACGCCTTGTGATGCAGCCTAACCATTTCAACCAGCTTATCTGTAACATCCAACTTTTGCTAATAAAGGGTTTGTGGTGTTATGTTCATCTCATTCATGCATGTAAAATTTGAACCAAATTTGAATTTGAATTTTAATAAGAAATTGCCAAAATCACTTAATTTGATCATCTCAAATTTGAATTCAAAATAGTTTCAAAAAAATTCCAAACCGAAGAATGATGAGTTTGGAAATTTGTTAAGGATTCCAAAAATTATTTTTGCCAAATTTTAACTTTGTAAAAGGCCCTCAAATATTCAAAACCCCTTCTGTTTTTAAACACAAAGGACCAATTTTCCATTTCTAGAAACTTTGGTGGGTTTTTCATAAATCCTTCATGCCAGTCATCTTCCTCGCAGGCATGCAGCTTTGTGTCCATCACCGACGTTTCCAGCTAGGTCCCTGTGTGTTTGCTTCCAGCTAGGTCCCTGTGTGTTTGCTTCCTCCTTGGCCCTGGATAAGAGACGAGGGAGTCGTGAGCTTCTCTCTCACTCTCCATCCTACTCTCTCTCTTCTCTTCACACCATGGCCGAAACCCTAGTCCTACGTCGAGTTCGAATCGCTAGCTCTCCAGCAAGCCTCGAGCTCCCCTCTATCTCTTTGTGGAGCTAGGACCACCAGAACCTCCGAAATCGAACGAATCGGGGTCTTCTTCCCCGCCTCCGGCTGACGCTTGCCACCCGATTCTAGCGCCACCACCATTCGGTTCCCTGCGCGCTCCTCTCCATCTTGGTGCAACCCAATCCACGAATCACGCGCGAGATCGAAGGATTCATCCATGGAAGAGCCATGCTGGGCTTTGCTCTCACGGTGACGATAGCATGATGTCACTGTGGGGCCCTCCCCTCTCAAATCCCCTCACAAATTTCACTGATCGAAGGCCTAGTGCTTGGAATTTGGTTCTCCTTCGAGTTCTCAAGGTATTTCCCTTCTTTTCCCCTCTTTTTGTTGGTTCAAATCCTCGCATTCTATTCTCTAGGTATTCTGATCTCTAGTTCACCAATTTTCTTTGCTATCTTGGTTTTTTTTTAAAGGAATTCGGTAAGGGAAGCCCCTACAGCGGATTTTTTTTCAAATAATAAGAACCCGAGTTTGCGTCCCTGAGGACTTGAACCTGGGTGGCTGGGTTGTATATCCACTTCCCTAACCAAGTGAGATGGGCTCACTTCTTGCTATCTAGGTTGTTAGTATTCGGTATCTAGTAGTGGATTAGTAGTTTTCTTGGTTATCTTTGTTAGATTGAAATACCTAGTTTATTGCAAACCCTAGTTCATTTATGGGGATGTATATGGTTTATTTTGTTATCTGTAGTAGTAGATTTGTAGGCTCAATTTTACATATAATAGTTGATCATAAATTTATTATAATTTGTTAGATTGGTAATTATGGGGTTGTTTGTGTAGTGGTGGTGTAGTAGTAGATTGATATTTCACCTATTTTAGTTATATTGATTGGCAGTTATCATTAGTTTTTTATTTTAGTATTGTGATTGTTTTTCAGTTTGTTTTATGGTTGCTTTAATTGTCACTCGTGTCTATTTTTTTCCTTTTGTAGGATGACATCTCCTCTCAAAGATGTTTACGACGAGGACCACCGTGTCCGTTATATGACGACCAATGAAGTTTTACCCACACTGCACTTGAAGTTCGCTAAGGTTGAAGGTCCAGAGATAGGCCACCCAGATCATCCATTGATGCATTATGATGAGAGGTATACCCTGTATATTTGGAGGACCGTGCTATTGTCAATATGCTATCTCGTGGGATGTCACAGTTCAACCCCTGTGCTATCACCACAATCGTGGATCGTTGGTGTTCGGAGGCCCACACTTTTCGCCTCTCTTGTGGGGAGATGACCGTGACGTTGCAGGATGTTTCAATAATCATGACACTTCCCATCAGAGGGGAACCTATCTGTCGAAGCACTGCTACTGACGGATGGCGTGCACTGATGTTCACATTTCTCGAGAGGGACCCCGCAATTCCGAAAAGGGACGCACGTGCCCCTTTGGTTGGATTTGTGAATATTTTGGAAGATTCCCACCCGAGTTAGGAGTGGAAGGTGTGGAGCAGCATGACAGGGCATACTTACGGTATATCCTGTAGTGTGCTATATTTTCAAACGGTGGTGGCTCGAATGCCCCATTTATGTGGCTCCGGCTATTACCTGATTGGGGACTATAAATGGAGTTGGGGGTACGGCCGCACTAGCTTGTTTGTATCGCCAGGTAACCACGTTTCTATACCAAGTTCACTATGTATTTCCTTTTTATGATGAAACAAAATATAAATTGTATTTTATTGTTTATGTAGTTGGATGAGGCATCCCGAAGGGGTAAGAATGCGATTAAATGCAATATGGGTGGTTGCTTGTTGCCACTATCTGTATGGAGTTGGGAGCATTTTTCAATCGGTGGACCAGTTTTCGATACCGATTTGGTGTGGGATGATTTCAGTGACCAGGAGCATAAGGCTACATGGGCGGTGAGATGGTTCTCAAAGTTAACCGTGAATGGGGTGCATATAAGTCTCTATATCTTGAGTAACCAATGAGTTCGACACTCTTACCCCTGAAATAGTAGGTTCTCTAAGTTTTCGGCAATATGTGTTCCAGAATTGTTTGTAGTAAATAGGAAACTAAAATTCTAAAACGTTATATTATGCACAGGTGATATGGCAGCCATACGGTAAAGCAGGGCATTTGGGCGATTACATGTCGTTCCAGTTGAATGCTAAGTGCATGCACGAATAACATCTTTGGCGGATTGAATGTCTGTTGATATGTTTTTTCTTCCAGTGGAGTGTCATTTGCCAAATAGGGTTATGAGACAATTTGCATTGTTCCAAAAGACACTTCACCTTATAAGGACACAGACATGGCGTTGCACTAGTAAGTGATTCGTAGTAGTCATAATTCTAGTTATTCTACACGACTTACATACCTAAAATTGTTATGTAGACTAGAGAAGAATAAATCGTGGGCCGTGAAGGATTGGCCAAGAAGCATGAAAAATTCATCACCGAGTTCAAGACCATTCTTGATAACCTAGTTTGGGTTCATGAAAATGAAGATGTAGAACAAGATGAACCTCCTCACAATATTGCAGCATTCGACAAATATCTCTCTTGGCTAGCTCCTAGGACTCATCTTAAGTTGTGCCCATCGGCTTTCGGCAATGATTACGTTTTTTATGTGGCAAAGCCTGGCAACATCGACTTGACGAATTTGGAGTACAACAGGAGCATCAGGGAGCATTGTCAACTTCAAGAGTTAGCGTCGGTGGTCAACTGTATGGTACATTATGCCGTATTTGCAGCCATTTTGAATTGGGTTTAACTAACCTATATTGTTGTTTTCATGGCAAAAGGAGCTGAAGAAATATTATGACAAGGCGGTGGATGTGCTCCCTTGCTCTGGCAGGCTACCCTTAGAAGATTTGTTGAGGTATGACCTGGAACAATATATATTATTGACTGTCAGTTGTTATTGTCCAAATACCGTAACTCAATTTATTTGATATTTTAGAGAAAACCCATTATTGGACACATGTCCTATGTGCTTTGTTTGGTTGTCGTACCATAGATGACGTAGTTCCCTCGAGGTTGGGCTCTCTGTCAAGTAGACATGACACCTCGGTGAGCAGTGGGCAGGGCTCACGGGAAAGAGGTGCCCACGACGCCTCTTCAAGCCGTGGTCATGGCGTCTCGTCCGCCGGTGCACATGACGAAGAAGACAAAGAAGTTCCTTGCTTTTACATCCCCTGTATAAGTTCGAGACAAAATGTCTCATGCACCACCAATGGTGCACACGGGGTATCCTAGAATTTCAACTTCCACGGTGTTGAGTATCCCTTGGTGTCAGTCCAAGATGATGCAAACCTCTTTGTCACATCCAACTAACCTAGTCCTCACTAGGCCAAGGAACCACTCCCGGTTCTCATTGTTCTCCAGGAACACCAGAGCGAATGCCAAAGGTACCAAATGGTCGCCACCATCGTGCCCTACTGCCACCATGATTGTGACCTTGTACTTGTCGATGAGAAATGTACCATCGACTGACAAAATGGGTCTACAGTGCTTGAAAGCATTTATGCAAGGCCCGAACGTCCATAATGCACGTCCAAATATCATTACACTTTTACCTTTATGCATCATGGTTTCCGAGCCAAGGGGCTCAACCACATAGTACATTCCTTGGTTTCTTGCAGCCATCCCTGCCAACACTATGGAGAAGCGGTTGTACGATTGTTCCCAATATCCATACAACATCCTAAATGCGGCTTTCTTGGACTTTCATTCCTTATCATACTTTACCGTGTAGCTATAAAGGTCAAACACATACTTAATAACTACTTTAATTAGACATGTCGGTAGGATCTTGACCATAAAGGTTATTTTCTGCCCGATGAACTCAGAGGTCAATTGGCGGTGATCATTCTTAGCATTCGCCACATTGATATCCTTTAGGGCACATCGGTGCGTGAAGCAATAATCTGTAAGCTTCCACTGAGATCCACCATTTTTCATAGGTCTTGCATGGACAATCCATGTACACTTATCCTGCTCACATACGACTTGGTAAAGGACCTCCTCTTCCGATTACTTCACATTGAATGCTCGATGATGCTTCAATGAGTAGTCCTTTATCCATAATTTTAGTTCTTCCAAGCATGAAAAGATGCTTGCTTTACCGACCCCATGATTGTTTATATCGGTTTATTTCCTCGAATGAGACTTTAGCCCAATAATTTTACTTATACCGCAATCAACAATAGTTTTACCTGCAAGGCTTAGATCACGAAACAATGATGTCCGGTGATCCGGGCCAAGTGCATGCATAAAGGCTCTAGCTTCCTTAGCCGTTAGACCACCCTCGCCAATTTCTTCTTCCGAACCTTCGTACTTAGAGTCCATTATATATGCTCGCGAGTATGGGATGGCACTGTCCATTTCCTCTTCTAATAAATTTGCTTCCACATCTCCAACATCATGGTTACGAAAGGAACGTTTCGTTGGATCACCCTCGGACCATTCAACCTCGATTTCGGCATGTCCCTTAGGCTCATCACCACCCGCATTATCGCCCCCGGGCTCATCTCCCTTGGCGTAACCGCCATCTGAGTAATCACGATCATATTGGTTAATGAAAAAAGGGGCTCAAGAGTTGTGTCAAAGGAGGTCGGGTCAACATTGTGTCATACACTTCGGGCTCCGGGTTAACACATGGCTCATCATGTTGAACCGGGGTACTCCCTTCACTTGGACATGCTTCGAGGTTCAAATCAATGTGCACTCGAGCACCAACCTTTGTGGCAAACAACTCAAATGATTTGTCTTGTAAGGCCAAAACAACCGTCTTGTAAGCTTCCCAACGACTCTCTGAGTCGACGGGGCATCATATTCCACCGAATGTAATGACCGTGTGAAACATTATATCTTCATTGCAAGTCAACTACATTATTTTTTTTCCGTCCATTTCAACTCACTTCGGAACTTTTCCACAACATCACCAAAGCTTAGACTAGCGTCAAACACCATAACTATCTCATCCGGGTCTTGATAATCAATGCCTCCTTTAGAAAAACCCTCAAAATCTACATGATGAACATTCACGATTCTCGGCGGCATCTAGAAAATCAACATCACAACAACAATTGTATTGCCATAATACCTAACAATTAGGCCCGAACAAAACTATTCCTAGGGTTAGCGTGAGGGTTAGGCCCTACCAAATTTCTAGGGTTTGGCACAAAATTGGTAGCTCTAGATCATCATACCAAGCACGTATGCTCCATACATCAACAAGAAACTAACCATTTCAAGGATTGCAAATACCTATTTCTATGGTTTCCAAAATAGAAGAGAAAATTTACTAAATGCAAACATTTTTGTTGGACAAAACCAAGGGAAAGGGGAAGATTACCTTCAAGACTCGAGAGGACACGAATTCCACGGAGAAATCTCAAAAATTTGGAGGGATTGGAGGGTCGAGTGAGAGAGGGGGCGCATGCTTGAGCTGGAGGAGTGGGGAATGGAGTGGACGCTGGCCCATGCGACTTACATGTTCTCCGCATAACGCCCTGGTCCGGGCGGTTATGTGGCCAGGGTATAACGCCGCCGTCCAGGGGGTTATGGTACCCACCGGGTGGGCCCCCGTTCTGACACCGCCACGGTCTATAACGCCTTTGACCCGACATTATATAAGATAGTATAACGCCCTATAGGAGGGCGTTTATGGTGGAAGGTCATTTTGCGGAAAAAATTGAATAGGGGGTTAATTTGTGAATTTGTTGTGCCAAAAGGTTATTTTGTAAAATTTCACCCTATTCTCCACTGCTATAGTGTTTGGTTACACTTCCACAAAGAGCTTCCCGCAAGAACGCAACTCTAAACTCAAGCCACGAGGTGATGAACTCTTCAAGATTATCAAGCGCATCAACGACAACTCTTACAAGCTTGAAATGCCAAAATCCAAGTACATGGTACATAACACCTTCAAAGTCAACGACATATCTCTCCTTCATGGATATCCAAGTGATGAGGATGATCACGAGCCGAGAATGACTCTTCCCCAAGGGGGGAGATGATGCAGCCCAACCATTTCAACAAGCCTCTCCAAGCACTCTGCCCTATGGAGAGCCTATGCAAAATCCATACAAGACAAGGTGAACTCACTCTTATCCCTTCATGAATTCAATGTTTCGCTGAATGGATCACTACCTCATTCCGACATGTTATGTGTGCTCAGCTACGACCCTCATGGTGCCCCTCGAGATGGTGTAGAAGATGCCCAAGAAGATGGAGAAGACTATGATCAAGAAGACGAGAAGATAGAAGAGGAAGAGGAGGAACATGGCAGTCCCTAGAGCCGTCGGACAAACGTTTGGATCGTCCGACTCCTGGTCCCTTCCCTACTCGCAGAGGCGCCGGTTGCCGGATCATCCGACGCCTAACCGTCGGACCGTCCGGCACTGGCCTAGACGCCGGATGCCTTTTGAATACCACCGGTAACCCCGCAATAGGCTTTGGTTGTGCTCCGCGCGCGCACACTGGATCATCCAGCGATCCAGATGTTGGACCATCCATCCCCTAGGGCCAGACCATCCGGCGCCTGGAATCGCCTTCGACCACCAACTGCCCCGCATCTGAAGAGAAGAAGCAGCAACAACCACCGCATCATCTGGCGACTGAACCGTCGGGCCATCCGGCGTTTTCCTGCGCGCAGAAGGTGGCCTTTGGACCTGTAATCCCTTGCCACTTACCTTTCCACCTACCCCTTTGTCCCCCATACTATAAATAGGCCCTTGTGCCTCCGGGAGAAGGTAGAATAGATCTGAGATTTGATACTTAGCATGTTGCTCCTATGAACTCCCTTTGGGAATCTTCCAAGACCTCTCATTAGCCCAACTAATTGAGTGACTCCAAGACCTCTCCCGGCGCAAAGTCTCTCAATTGGGTGATTCTACCTCACGGTCTCTCGCCTTCTCGATTCTATCAAGCGTTCGCCAATCTCTCGCACGGGAATTCTACCTCACGGTCTCTTCCCTTCGATTTTATTGGTCCGGTTGGTCCACCAGTGAGAGAAAGGTACCATCAAAGGTAGGGTAGGATAGGTTTGTGGTTGCGATACAGGGCTATCTCCCGTGTATCATGTTTGTGTTTGTTCTTTGTGTTCTTCGCTTGTTCTTCACCTCCGCTTTCAATCTGCCCTAAATTCATGAAGATCGGGACAACACCCGCATCACCTTGATGCCGACCTCGAGGATGTCGTCATTCGTCTCCTCCTCCTCCACCCTTGTCAGCTAGCGGTCCTCCACGTCTTGGCGCGAGCTCTGTAGGAGGCATACAACTCCAAGGTTCGAGGGTGGCTCTGGGAGTCAGAGAAAAATTAGTCGGCCCGGACAGATGGAGGGGCGCCGCTGGGCCATCTTTTATTGTCCGGACCCCAAATTAGGATTTTGAGCATGCTTTCGGGATGCCCGTGGAGACGGGGATAGAAGGGAGAAGGGAGAAATGGCGAAAGATTGAGTGGTGGGGCTAGGATACTCCCTCCATCCATGATTACTAGTCCTCTAATGAAGAGGATTGCGACCAAGGCGTAATTCTATTGGTGTCCTTTCCACCAATCAACGTCACAATTTTCCATTATCTAACTAATTGCGTAGTTAATTTGGCCATTCAAACCAATCAATATGAGACTAGGTGGGATTTCACAATTATTATGGCACAGTTAATTATTTTTTTGAGATAATTTGCACTTTATTGATTAGAACACATCAATACAAGGTTCAGCCCGAGACTCATCAGGGGCAAACGACGAAAATAAATTACAAGTAGAGCGCACCGAGGCGCGAGCTAATCTATGAGCTACAGCATTAAAACTACGTGGAATATGCTTGAAAGAAAGATACAGAAAACCAGTAGCCAGCTTCATGATATCATTGACAATGATCCCCACCTGGGACCTGTCTTTATTAGCAGAGTTGAGACAGTTAATCATCGTTAGGCAGTCCGATTCCAGAACGCATCTGTGGACACCTTTATCCTGAAGGATTTTCATCGCCTATCTAATAGCTAGACCCTCCGCCTGCTCCGGAGTTGGATGATCATCCAGGCCTTCGGAGATGGAGATGAGTTGCTTCCCTGTGTGATCACGAAGTACCCCTCCCTATCTCATCCTTTGCTCCTCCGCAAATAGTGCTGCATCAACACACATAGATAGAGTGCCCACTGGCGGTGGAACCCATCCCTGGCTTGGTACCCCTGATCGCGCATCAGGTAGGTGTTTCTTCTTATAGCAATGAGTCACAACCATATCAATGTAAGCCAGAATCTTAGTAGTTACCCGAGTAGGATTGCAGAGGCCACCATTGTTGCGAATATCATTTCGATGTTCCCAAATATGCCAACATGTGATAGCAAGCACAGTTTTGTTTAGTGCATTCTCCCGTTGCATGAAATCAAACATCCACTGCCTGGCATTGGATAGTTCTTTGCGTCTAAGCTGCAGGGAAGTGGGCCTTTACACCTGCCCAGACCTCTCGAGCATAAGGGCAGCAAATGAACAGGTGCTCTACCCTTTCTTCTTGGCCACATAGCACACACCGGTCATCAGCGGGTATACCCCTGTGTCGTAGTTGGTGCCCTGTTGGCAGGCAATCATGCGCGATCCGCCATAGCACCACTTTCATTTTCCCTGGTGCATTGATCGCCCACAAGGATTTCCAGCTTTTGGCCACACCATCTGCATCTGACACCGAACCGTGACCTGATGCTTCCCGCTTGGAGTAGAAAGAATCAGTACGGAGTAGATTGTATGCTGATCTGACGGAGTATATGCCAAATTTATCATGTGGCCAGGCAGCGAAATCATCACATCTCAGTCTGCTGATTGGGACGTTGACGATCGAACGGGCTAGAGCCTCATGAAAGAAGAACCGGATTTTGGCCACGTCCCAGCTAGTACCATGCATAAAGAAGTTTACCTTGGTATTTGCTGGTAGGGGATGCAGAGGGCTAAAGGTCCCAGCTTTGAAGCCCGGAATCCAGTTATCAGTCAGCACGCTGACAGTTTCACCATTCCCAATACCCCATCGAAGCCCTTGAGTTACCAATTGGCGCCCAAACAGCAAGGAACGCCAGGTATAAGATGATGTTTTCGGTTTCGGTGCAGATAGGAAATCAGAGTTGGGGAAGTAGCGCCCCTTGAGCACTCTAGCACACAGCGAGTCAGGTTCAGTTATCAGTCTCCAGCACTGTTTGCCTAACATCGCCTGATTGAAGAGCACAAAGTCCCTAAAACCCATGCCTCCGAGAGATTTAGGAGATGACATCCACTCCCACGATCTCCAATGCATTTTTCGTTTTCCATTCTCGAACCCTCACCAATGGTTGGCAATAGTAGTCCTCATTTTCTCATAGATAGCGACAGGGACCTGGAAACAACTCATCACATAGTTTGGAACAGATTGGACTACTGTCTTGAGCCAGATCTCCTTGCCTGCACGTGAGAGTGGACGGTCTAAAGTGCTATGGGCTCCCTTCCAAACTCTTTCTGGCAAGAATTTGAAGGACGATGTGACAGCCCTAGCAATCTCGGTGGGCATCCCGAGATAAGTGTCTTTGAGAATTTCATTATCAACTGCGAGTTGTGCCTTGACACGTTGCCGAACAGACTCATGACAATTCTTCCCAAAGAAAACCGAGGATTTGGACAGATTAATCCGCTGCCCTGATGCCTCACAGTAAAGGTCCAAGGTTGACCTTAAAGAATCCACACTTTTGTTATCACTCCGTATAAAGATGCTGTCGTCTGCAAACAATAGATGGGATATAGAGGGGCCTTGTCGACCATTTTGTAATCCTTGTAGCTCATCAAGACCCTCCTTTTTCTGCAGAAGACATGATAACCCTGATAACCCCTACCCCTCCGTACATAAGAGAAACAAATAGGGACTAATAGGATCTCCTTGTCGAATTCCCCTTGAGGGCACCACAGGGGAAGTTAGTTCACCATTAACCTTGACAGTTAATTAGGATAATAAATGATTACGAGGCTTATTTAGAGATAATATTGGGACAAATATTCTTCCACTAGAGGATTTTTAAACCCGGACGGAGGGAGTAGGGATTCCGATTCTGCACGTAGATGTAATTAACTCTGAGATAAGGATGCTAGTAGTGCTGTAATGATCCAGTTAATTGAGATCGAATGAGCATTCAAACCTGCAACTTAGGGTGGTGCCCATTGTTTCCACGAGCGAGGGTTGTTTATTGTAGCTAGTCTAACCCTGTTTGCGCGCGCCAGCGTCATCCCCCCTCGAACGCCGAAAAGCACATACTCATCAGACATCAGTCATCACCCGCATGTCGCGTCTTCCCTTCCTCCTGCTCCTCCTCTTCCTCCCGCTAGTTGCCTCCGTTGTTGCGCAGCCTCTACCATCGAAAACCTCCGCTGGCACCGGCACCAGCTCCACCACGGCCATTCTGCTATCCTTCGTCGCCGCGCTACCCCCGGCCACCCAGCGCGTCCTCCGCCAGACATGGCTGGGGCGCCACGCCACCCGCGACAACTCGTCCTCCTCCGCCACCTCCAGGCGCCACAACCACCCCCACTGCTCATTCCTCGGTGTCACCTGCTCCGCCGCCGGCGCCGTGACCGCGGTCAACCTCTCCGGTGCGGGGCTCTCCGGCTCGCTCACAGCGTCCGCGCCGCGCCTCTGCGCTCTCCCGGCGCTCGCCGCGCTCGACCTCAGCCGGAACAACCTCACGGGCTTCGTCCCCGCCGCGCTCGCCGCATGCTCCGCGGTCACCACGCTCGTCCTCAGCTTCAACCTCCTAACCGGCGCCGTCCCCGCAGAGCTCCTCTCCTCGCGCCGGCTCCGGACGATCGACCTCAACACCAACGGGCTCACCGGGGAGATCCCCGCCGCGCTCTCCCGCTCCTCGCCTCTCGAGTACCTCGACCTCAGCATCAACTCCCTCTCCGGCGCCATCCCGCCGGAGCTCGGCGCCCTCCCGAAGCTCACCTACCTGGACCTGAACAGCAACAACCTATCGGGCACAGTGCCGGAGTTCGCAGCTCCATGCCGGCTCCTCTACCTCAGCCTCTTCTCCAACCAGCTCGCCGGGGAGCTCCCCGACAGCCTCGCGAACTGCGGCAACCTCACTGTCTTGTACCTACCCAACAACAACATCAGTGGCAAGGTGCCCGATTTCTTCGCCTCCATGCCAAACTTGCAGAAACTCTACCTCGGCAACAACGCGTTCACGGGCGAACTGCCGGCAAGCATCGGCGAGCTTCTGAACCTGGAAGAACTGGTGGTGTCGAGTAATTGGTTCACGGGCTCCGTCCCCGAGGCAATCGGGCGGTGCAAATCCTTGACAATGCTCTACTTAAACGGTAACTGCTTCACCGGCTCAATTCCGCAGTCCATCGGCAATCTGAGCCAGTTGCAGGAGTTCTCTGTCGCCGACAACAGCCTTACCGGGAGAATCCCGCCGGAAATCGGGAACTGCCGGGGACTGGTGGACCTTGAGCTCCAGAACAACAGCCTTTCCGGCACGATACCGCCGGAGATCACAGAGCTCAGCCAACTGCAGAAGCTGTATCTATTCAACAACATGCTCCATGGCCCTGTTCCTCCAGCACTGTGGCAGCTGGCTGAGATGGTGGAGTTGTATCTCAACAACAACAGCCTAAGCGGTGAGGTGCATTCAGACATCACTCGCATGAGGAATCTAAGAGAGATCACCTTGTACAGCAACAACTTCACGGGCGAGCTGCCACAAGCCCTGGGGCTCAACACTACGCCGGGGATCCTTCGTGTCGACCTCACTGGCAACCGCTTCCACGGCGCGATTCCTCCTGGTCTGTGCACAGGGGGGCAGCTTGCTATTCTTGATCTTGGGTACAACCGGTTCGATGGGGGATTTCCCAGTGAGATAGCTAAATGTCAGTCTCTCTATAGGATCAATCTGAACAACAACAAGCTCGGTGGGAGCTTACCTGAAGATCTGGGCACGAATAGAGGGCTGTCGTACATCCACATGAGTGACAACCATCTTGATGGGAGGATACCGAGTGTGATCGGTTCATGGAGCAACCTCACAATGATTGATCTGTCACGGAACAACTTCTCCGGCCCCATACCTCGTGAGGTCGGTGCTCTAAGCAACCTTGTAACTCTGCGAATGTCGTCAAACATGCTGACTGGATTGATACCACACGAACTGGGAAACTGCAAACGACTTGTCAGCTTAGATCTTGGAAATAACCTTCTCAATGGAAGTTTACCGACAGAGATCACAACTCTTGGTAGCCTGCAAAACATTATACTCGGCGGAAACAGGCTCACAGGGGCAGTACCAGATTCCTTCACCGCGACACAGGCCCTCCTTGAGTTGCAGCTTGGTGATAATCTTCTTGAAGGAGCCATCCCACACAGCTTAGGTAATCTTCAGTACATCTCTAAAACCCTGAACATTAGCAGCAACAGGTTAAGCGGCCAAATCCCAAGCAGCCTTGGCAACCTTCAGGATCTGGAAGCGCTTGATTTGTCGAAGAACTCGTTGTCTGGTCCGATTCCACGGCAGCTCAGCAACATGATCTCTCTTTTAGTTGTGAACATTTCATTCAATGACCTATCCGGTCAGCTCCCTGCTGGCTGGGTTAAGCTGGCACAGCAGTCGCCTGAAGGGTTTTTGGGGAATCCTCAATTGTGTATACAATCTGACAATGCACCTTGCTCCAAGAATCAACCTGTGAAAAACAGAAACAGAAACGCGAGGATTGTTGTGGCATTGCTACTTTCAGTTTTTGCTGTTATCCTTACTGGTCTGTTTGCAGCACACTACATTGCGAAGAGGTCTCAGAGCCTGTCGGCGAAACGTGTCTCGATGCGTAGCCTGGACTCAACAGAGGAATTGCCCGAAGACTTGACCTACGAAGACATCCTCCGGGCCACTGACAACTGGAGCGAGAAGTATGTCATCGGAAGAGGCCGACACGGCACGGTCTACCGCACAGAGAGCAAGCTTGGAAAAGAGTGGGCAGTCAAGACTGTTGATCTGTCCCAGTGCAAGTTCCCGGTTGAAATGAAGATCCTGAACACGGTCAAGCACCGAAACATTATCAGGATGGCTGGGTACTACATCCGTGGCAATGCCGGCCTGATCCTCTATGAGTACATGCCAGAGGGGACCCTGTTCGAGCTATTACACGAAAGGAAACCTCGGGTAGCACTTGACTGGACTGTCCGGTATCAAATCGCCCTCGGATTAGCGCAGGGCCTCTCCTATCTGCACCAAGACTGTGTGCCCATGATTGTTCATAGGGATGTCAAGTCAAGCAACATACTGATGGATGCTGATCTAGTACCCAAGCTCACTGACTTCGGCATGGGGAAGATCGTCGGCGATGAGGATGCAGACGCAACGGTCTCTGTCATCGTTGGCACCCTTGGCTACATTGCTCCAGGTACCGTTCCCTTCTCATCATACTACTATGTCTGTAAGACCACACTGTCTAAGAATTCAGGATTTAACATGTGTCACCATTTATTTTCAGAACATGGATACTCCACAAGGTTAACTGAGAAGAGCGATGTGTACAGCTACGGAGTAGTTCTACTCGAGCTTCTGTGCAGAAAGATGCCTGTGGATTCTGCATTTGGAGACGGTATCGACATTGTGTCGTGGATGAGATCAAACCTGACACAGGCAGATCACTCCACCATCTTGAGCTGCCTGGATGAGGAGATTATCTACTGGCCTGAAGATGAGCAGGGAAAGGCACTGGACTTGCTTGATCTTGCGATTTCCTGCACACAGACGGCTAGCCAGTCAAGGCCTTCCATGAGGGAGGTGGTGAACATCTTGGTGAGAATGGATATTCTCTGAAGTTTTCAATAGTACTGTGAGGTTAGCTGCCACAGCCCATAGCTGACATTGAATAAAAATCAGTATAAATAGTTTCTTTCAAGGGAATTATCATGTACCCGGAATAAGAAGTATTGCATGCAGGAAATTGTATGTGATACCCCAAATTTATCAGCAATAAGCAGTGAGCCTAGCTGACAAAGTTGTGGGACTGAATATACAATCTCAGCATCTGGATTCAAGTCCATGGATGATAATTTGGGTTACTATTGGGACTTCCGTTCCAGTTTTTCTTTTTAGAAACTTGTCAGCAATATGCGAGTGGAGAAATATCAGTACAGGCAGCAATATACCAGAATGTGTTATCCTCTGTACATTACTAATGTTACAGTTTCTAGCTACTCCTCTAAGGAAGACAAAAGAATTCAACTGTTTTCATTGATATCTCTACAAAAAAAAAGTAGTTAAATAACCAATGACTTGTATGATGTTGCGAGGTTCCAAGGATAAAAGGCACAAAATCCTACCAAATAACCCTTTTCATTAAGCTGTGTATTATTCTCTACTTTTATTCTCCATACGTGGACATGCGCATCATTTTTAGCCTGTAAAACAACAAACAAATATGACTAAATAGCACTGAGTATGGGTGCCGTTCATGCCCTAATCACAAGCTCATATACATTGCTGTTATTCTCTCTGTTAAGGCGCTTTAGTGCCTCAAAACTTCTCCGGCTCCCCAAGAAATCAATTCTTTTGAATGCTACAAAACCCCTTTCTACAGATTCAGCACTTGCGTACAGGGAGCGAAGTCGATCGGCATGCCGTGAATCCGTGTGCAGGGCTACATTTATCTCGTCGACTGACATGTTCTCCTGCACAAAGAGGACATCTTTTACTGCCATTGATGAAGCAGATAACAAGAACATAAACATGAAATATAGTATAACCACAAGTTTATACACTAAAAATCAGCACAGAAACTCCCAGTTTATGATAAAATACCTGGTAGAAATTGTATATGAGATCCAACACTTGTCCACGTGTAAAGCCACCATTGCTGAAGAAAGTCCTCGAGGAAGGTCCAAGCTCACCAAAGCGATCCAGAGGGAAGAGTATGGTAAAGAAATGGTTCTTAAATATTATCTCGCTTCTCTCACTGAAAGAACAAAATGGAGCTATTAGGGAGAAGATTCAGATGGTTTTTGGTTGACTCCAATAAGTTATTACCTTTCTCTTAGTGGCCGGGACAAGTTATCAGCTGATGGATCTCGATCCTTTCCATCCCCATCTGCATCAAAATAAGCGGTGCCTTGCAGCTCATTGGCATCATCAGACCATGAGGAATCCGTATAAATAGACGCAGATGTAGCTGGCTCGGATATTGTCCAGCAGATTGAATCCAGAAGTGTCACAGGTGTGAGCGGATGGATTGGCACTTCACATGACTGGCTTAAAACCATAATGTAGACATTCATCAAAATGTTTCATATAGAAGAGCCAAATACGAATGCAAAATGTAGCTATTCAGCACACAGCTGCGGCAGAACTGTGAGTACATAGTAACATCAACTACATGAAATGGAAATATGAAATAATACATGCTGCATAGGATCATGGCATCAGAAAATTCTTTGTTTCTGCAGTTTTTTTTCCTAAAACATGCTCCCTGACAGCCTTTTTTTCCCTTAACAAGTAAGGATGATGATACCAACATCCCCTAATAGTCGCACTAGTCAGAACTCACAAGAAATTAGGTAACTGTGGCTGCCAGTGTGCAGGAAATGAGCTGGTGAAGAGATCCCAATGTGCAGATTAGTTGCTAGTTTAGACAAAGAAACAATATTAAAACTGGACACGGAATTCTGTTATTTTATATGCTTATTTCCTTTTGTAATATCAATCAGATATGTGACAGCATATTAAAGCACCAAGTGTTGAACATTTGAAATGTATTGTAGTTCAAATTCTGAGCATATGGAAGTCAAAGAACATAACGGGGCTGCTATAATCATGTCAAGAGTAATACAAAAACCAGTTTAATGATGCTGGATGAAAACGTAATAACGAATTTGCTGGGTCTTTATGTTCAATAATGAAAAATAAAATCCTGTTGCAATAGGTAAAACATCCCTTACCTGCATACGACGAACACGGCGCTCTCGAATATCCTTTTTTGCTACTTCTACACATTTTTGTCTCTCCTGATGAATCTCGTCTATCTCCGCTCGGGTTGAAAGCAGTCCATTGGAGTTTGAGTTCAGAGAAGGAACACTCCCAACTTTTCTATTCTGAAGGAACAGAAGATCCAATGTCACCGCATTTGAAGTTAAAGCAATGAAGAGGTAAAAAAACTTAAACCTATTATAAACATAAGAAAACATCAAATAGAAAAATAGGGAAAACAAAATGTTCTAAAAATTAAGTAAAAAAAATGTGGACACTTTAATGCTAATCATATGCTGTTTGTCAGTGTAAATTTAAAATGCGTGCAGAGAAAAAAAATCAATACATCCATCAATTCTCATCCAGATGGACCACATTATCTTGTCTTTTCTTCTAAATACTTGCAGAAAAACGCAGGGAGTAGCTGTTCATTATTGATTACACTCTGTACTCCATTTTAAAGACACACTCGTATATAATGCCAGAAATGAATTTTGATTTTTTTTATTTGAGCACGCAAAAAAAAGATAGGGTAAAAAATACAAATATAACAAAATCTTATTTCTAGATTTGTAGAAATTATAAAAGAAACCTTTTTTTTCTGGAAAGGATCTCCCCTTTAGGAAGACACTTGGGAGTTACAAATGTAAAATGCTACACAACAATCTTAGTTTTTCTTGTCTGCTTTGAACAAAAAAAGGAAACCTAAAAGTACTTGATGTGAGAAATCCTAATCCTAGTTTTGTTGAAACTAAACAAACAAATCTATTTTCCCAATTTGTTGAAAGGAGAATTTTGGATAACAGTAAAATAGATTCAGGTCTGTCCGCAAGTTTTACACATGGCGTACAATACCTCTTGAGATGTGTCGAAATTTTCTAGAACCACGGCAACCTGTCTAGCTAGGTCTGAAGACAAATGGACCAGACGCTGCAAGTTCTTTTCCTTCACTGTTTTCAAGATCCAAAGTGGCTGAAATATCAGAAGCAGAAAGTATTAACAGAACGCAATAGTCCTATCCACCGTTGGAACACCGAGAGGAGATATTATTGCAGTAATTTCATATTGCTTACTGTTACAATGTTGTCCGAGTGACCAACATATCTCTTGATAGAAGCATCCTCACACACAACATATGTGGCATGGCAACCGATAAACCAGTGGTCCAACAATTTTGCACCTTCTTTAATAGCCGCATCAGATATCTGCAGAGAAGATGCTCTTATGTAAATAACACAGTTCGTGCAATTTAACACGTGATTTTTTGAGAAGATGATTCCAGTGAAAGGGTGAAAATGCAGAGACTGGCAAAAAATCAGAGAACATGCATTGCATCATTTGGCCGACTGCTTTTCTATCAACACGAAGTATTAGCAAATTCTCTTGTATATTTGGTGCTGTAGATATGACACTCCATCAACAGGAGCAACAACAAGAAACTAATTTCTTCCTAAAACCCCCATTTTAGTGTGGTGAAGTGCCAACCATTATGGAAGGAAGCAGCAATTGACACGGACCATACCTTCTTCTTCATCTCACCAGATATCCCAGGGTCAATGTAGATGGCGTGGTTCGTAAAAACGAACACATCATGTTCAGGCTCTTCTCTATGAGCCTGAAGCTGGTGCTTCTGGGTAGTGTCTGAGCATGCTTTATCCTGAAATATCATTGGTGGAAGGCATGAATTCTCACTGACAGGAACCCCAACAAGCCGATTGAACTCCCCTAGCGGCCGACCGTTCTCCCCAATGTTCTTGATGCTATACAGGGATTCATCTAGCCTCACTGTAGCGGAAACACCGGAGATCAAATAATGCACTGGAAACTGACGAAAAACGGAACTGGTGACGGGGACTGTCTTACTGTTCCTTCGAACGCAATCGACAAACCAGCCGAGTGTGACGACGAACAGGCCGTTCCTGGGGCCATGCTTCAGCGCGTGCTCGAACTTGCGGCCGGCGAAGCTGTGCTGTTGTGTTAAGGAAGCAAGCAAAGCAAGCATGGTTACCCTGAATTTGGGGAAACAGACATAGCAGTGGGTGAATTTTGAAGAAACGGTAACAGAGAATTGCGCATCAAGGATATCTGCACGACGAGATGCGTGCATTTGGGGTGCAGGCTCCCGCTGTACTCGCCTCCCAGCCTCTCCGCCGCCTCCTTCACCTGACCCCTCGCCTCTGCAGGAGAGAGAAAAAATCCCCAAACCAGCACGAATCAAAATCCCTCAGCGCAGAGGAGCTTTCCAAACCTTCGCCGGCCAAATCGAGAAGCGAGCAATTCACCTTTCGACAGCCCCGTGACGCAGACGACCAGGCCGGCGAAGGGTCCGCCAGGCGGGCGCCGGGAGGCTGCAGACGCAGCCGCTGCGGCGCGGGAGACGGAGGCCGAGACGGAGGAGGAAGCGGCGGACGCGGAGGAGGACTGCATCCCGGGGAGGAGCAGCCTGGAGCACCCCCTGCTGGCGATCACCTCCACGCCGCTACGCGCCATCGCGGCTGCGGCAGGGGCATGGCCCAGCGGGCGGGCACGCGAAGAAGGCGTACGTGGCGGTTTCGTGAGGAGCGGAGAAAGCGAGCGAACGGGGAGAGGGGGTCTCGGGAAGCGGGGGCTGGATTGGATCCGGTGGTGGTGGTGGTTTCGAGGAAAGGGGTGAGGGAGACGAGGAGTTAATAGTGATGGCGATGATTCCTCCTCGTCGGCCTTGGCCTCGGCCTCGGCTCGCTGCCCTTCTTCTTCTCCGCTCGTGTGGGTGGGGGTGGGGGGACCTCTCCGGACCTGGGGCGGTCGGGTTCGTTCGGGGAAGGCGATCCGGGGACGACGACGACGAAGTGACCGTTGGGAGGGTTCGGACTCGCCTGCTCTTTTTTCTTTCTCTCTCTACTTTTTTTAATGCGGTTCAGTGGCGGCAGTGGGCAGTGTCAGACGAGACGACCGGAACACCCGTGGCGGTGCAGCGCAATGTTTATGTGGGGATTTGGTGGAGGACAGCGTGTCGCATAGTGTATTCGAGCCATGATTGGGATAGTGCAACTGTCGATTTGGTGGAGGGCATCTCCAGCCGTGTCGCCCCCAAGGGCCAAAAGGAGCCGCCGCGACGTCAAACGGCGCTAATCTGAAAACTGAGGGCAGGTTCCCAGTCGTCCCCTCGGCAGCTTCTTACTCGCGCTGCGTCTTTCTGCTGCTCGGTCTCGGCGAGGAGACGGCGCTGGAGCTCCAGCTCCTCCTCGGTGCTATCGCGCAGACTCCAGTCGGCGGTGACGTCGTCGGCGACCGGCTGGAGGGTGTTGCGCGAGAGCTCCTCCGCGGCCTTCAGGTCCGGCCACTCATCGTCCTCCTCCACCTCCGTCTTCGGGCGGACGACGCGCTCGAAGTCCGCGTCGTGCCGCTGTCCAAGGATCTACTAGTCTACAGAGCAAGGTCCCCGCTTCAAGAAAGCTTGCAGCTAAAGGGAAACACTGCTTCAACTGCCTGGTTGACCGGAAAGCGGCACCAACCGGATCACGAGCTCGGAGACGAAGGATCCTTTCATGGTCTTGTCCGGGAGATCAATGCGAGACCTGGACCTCCCTGCTTGATGGCATGTGAAAGGTACAAATCACCAAACGAGCGACCGTGAATTATTGGTGGGTGGCTTGCTGATATCTTTCTCCCACTTAAATACGGCCGTGCAGCCGCTGATACTGCGTCTCTTAATTTGGTGTTCAGTTTGCAGTTGCAGAGGAGAGAGGACGATACCGTGTGTGCAGTTGTTCAGTTCAGAGCATCTGTTTCCGGATGATTTTAACTGATCGTGGCACTGCGTTGTCATAGCAGAATCTTCATCTCACGGGCTCCCAAAGGTAATTTTTTGTTCCAGGCGCTAGTTGGTCACATGTACATCAGCGCATCTATTCTTTCCAGGAGAAAGAAAAGGTGGTAGCAGATGACCGTGAGACGAGCCGAGCTCCCTCTCTGGCTCGTGCTTTGGCTGTTCCTTGAATCCCCCACTTGACCAATGGTCAGCGTGCACAGGTCTCCATCCGACTCCGTCCGTCCGTCCCCGATCGATCTGCATGCGATCTAGTCAGTCTCTGATCATGCCGAGTGCCTGCCTTCTAAAGCCGCATCAGGACATCTCCAGCGGGGCTGCTCAAATGCGGACCAATTTGGTCCGTATTTTGTCTGTTTGAGCAGCCGTCCGTGGATGTGTCCGGCCGGATTTTGGCCGTGCACCCAGCGGGGCTGCTCATTTAGTGGCTGGACATTAAATTTTTTTTTCTAGTTTTTTCTTCACATCCATACTTTAAGCATAAAACAAACACAATACTAAATAGAATACGAGTTATTTATTACAAATTTGACCGTTTAATAAGAAAACAAATAAGTCTTAGTTAAAACAAATAAGTGAAGCCAAGCTTACCGGTGGCATCGGGCTTGCACTTGAACCAATCGTTGTAGTCGAGGACGCCGAGCCGAATGCGGTTGAACAAGTCCCTTTTCATCCGAAAACGACGCCGGAATAGCTTGGCCGTGTACACCGGATTGGTGGGGTGGAAGTAGTCGTTCCACAGCTGCATCTGGCCGGCCGCTCTGTCCCTGTCCAAGCCCGGCGCACGGCCGGGAACGGATCCTCTGAACACCGGCCGCATCCTTGCGATGTGGTCATTGACCACGAGAGTGGCAACGAGGATGTCGCTCTCGTCCTCGGAATCGGAGTCCGACGAGGACGAGTACATGATAAAGTTGTTGAAGAAGAACTCGTCGCCGCTATCCGCCATTTTTTGGGCCGAGGTCGGGCAGGCACACGGACGAACAGCTTGTGTGCGCCCGTGGAGGTGGGGGGAGGTGGAGCGGGCTGTACGAAGGCCGGTGAGCCTCCTGCGGGGCAGGCGGTGGCGCGGCGGCGTGGGAGGGAGGTGGGGGGAGGTGGACGTCGCCGGCGAGGGGCCGAACGGTGGTCGTGGTCGCGAAATCGGCGACCTATCGGCGGCGAGGTGGGTCGCTGGCGGCGCGGGGGGGAGGGAGGGGCTATTTTTGCGGGCCAGGGAGTGTGTCCACGGGACACTTTTGTTGTCCGCGGGGCTGCTCAAATCTGACCCAAATTTGGGTCGGATTTGAGCATCCGGGGACAAAAAAACGGACCGCGGTCCGTATGAGCAGCGCCGCTGGGGCCTGGTTTTGGCCCAGGCTGCTCAAATCCGGCCGGTCCGGCCCAAATGAGCAGCCCCGCTGGAGATGTCCTCAGCACCCTCTTGACTCGAAACTCCCCCCGGCCCGTCCTCTTTCTAGTGCCGATCAGGTCATGATGATCGTTCGCTCCTCATGCGTCCCGTTAACTGTGCACGCCATGTGAGCTCCGAGCAAGCACTGGTGATAGCTGTGTGTCCACCAAAGCACTTTGTGTTGTCTCGATGGTGACGGGGATGCGTCGCCGATTTACTCCATCTAGGCACTTTATGTTGCCTTTTTGGTCCGGAGGATTTTCATAGGAATTATGAAGCGTTGCAATTTTTTGGAAGATTTTCCATGTTAGGGCTTCTTTACGATTTTTCTGATGAGTTTTCAAGGATCGGTATCTTCAGAAATTGGATTGTTCTATTTGCATGATTGAGTCCCATTGGAATGTTACTGCACAAAATTTCATAGAAAAATCTCCGTTCTCTCTAAAAACTATAATGCAATTCAAATGAATTTTAATGCAAACACACTCATGTAACTATGTAAGAAGATCAATAAGGTGGAAATTCTATGTTTTTTATTATTTTAAATTTGTGAATCAAGGGATCAATTTGTAGGATGGAAACTAACAAAAAAAACTTTATTAGCAAAAATCTAGACGGTGCTTGTTTTGACATGGTCACATAGCTTGACTGTGCTCTTACCAATCGGCTCATGCATCGCGCTAAGGAGGTCGGGTCATATTCATCATTATTTCCAAAGAATTCATTTGAAGTATATGTTCTAAGGGTCTCTTTGATTGCGGGGTTCTCAAAAACAGGTAAATACGGGGAAACAAACATGATTGAAAGGCCATGAAATTTTGAACTCTATTGAATTAGAAAACTACTGGGATTTTGATTAAAAATATTAACACCACGTGAAAAAGAAATAAAATGTTGCAACAAGTTTGAGTCGATGAATTTTTTTCCCCTAAAAAATAGAGTGCAGATAAATTATTAGGAAACACTCCTAAGGATTGTGCTAATCAACCGACCTATGTAGTAAAAATACTAAGGATCTAGACCTTCCAAAATTTATATGGAATTCATTTGAATCAAAGGAGCCAGCGTTGACTCAAACCTCTTGGAGACAATCATTTATGTTACCGGTGGTGCAATCAAGTAAATTTTGATATGAATTTTAATCGTTTGGTTTGTGTACTTGACATTACAATTTTTATCTTCTTATTAATGTGTTTTTTCTAGGAGAAAACAAAGGATTTATTCATTCAAAATATTAATAGGCATACATCTTTTGTCCGGGTAGACAAAAATCACATGCGCCGGCCCGCTTCTAGAGTGCATGCGACCTTTGTCTATAGTTTTTTCTGTGATCGGACAAGATGGGGCCTTTGCTAACTGCCTGTCTTCGAAACAATATCATCACTCCATTCGGGGCCGAAGATGGGCTAGATTTTCCTAAACCTGCTTACTGGGCGTGTAAGAGATACTAGTAGGCAAGAAGGCCACTACATCTTCATATGGATTTCTGATTCCGGGCCAGCAAGATCTGATTAGAACCCTGGGTGCGGCGCAGGCTCAGCGTGACCTCTCTGTGGTCCAGTAATTTCAGAGTTTTGCTAGCTGGCCTCTATCACTTGCACAGCCCATCATTGCAATGCTTTGCTCTTTCGCAACTCCGGTCTCTGAACCTGTGTGATTTGCTCTTTCGCAACTCCGGTCTCTGAATATGTCCTCTCTGTGGTCCAGTAATGGAGCACCACCACTCCTCAAACGACCCGAAAGCACTCCATAGCGAGATCTCAAACTCCCCTAAGCCAAGCCACTCCTTAAGCCCAATCCAAATGCGGATCGAGTACCTACATTGGAACATAAGATGCGACGCGGTTTCCAGCTCCCTCTTGCAAAACTGGCATGTGACACAGCTTGGCCACCCTCGCCTTTCAAGGCAATACGCCGTCCAAACCTTATTTTGAAGAATTAGCCAAGCGAAAAACTTGCACTTTGGGGGAGCCTAATTCTCCTAAACCGCCGGCATCATGAAGGAAGGAGCGCAAGGATCAAATTGCGCCGAGTACGCCGACCCAGCAGAGTAGGAGCCGGAGACCGTGAGCTTCCAAGATATGGAATCCGCGGTACCTGTTTTTTTTTTTTTTTTGCTACATGGTTTGCGCGTAAGTGCTACAACATTTTTTTCTACACGTAGTAAGTTCTTACAATGTCGGAGGCTCCAGAAAACAGATGTTGAGCTCGAATTGTTTTACTACGTACATTGATTGGACGCTCCAGATTTATTCACTTTACCGGATCCAACGGCTGGGAACTCGGTTGACACTTCCCTGGTATCCAGGTATCAGCCGCCGGACCCCTAGCGCCGGATGGAAAAGGTGCAATTTGACGAGCTAGCTAGGTCCAGTCCCTGTCGTGCCGACCTCGCCAACTAGTCATCAGTCCATATCGTTCGTGCCAGGCAACGCCGATAATACAGCGATGCCGAGCAGAGGCGTGATAGCGGCCGGCCGCATGTGCGCCTCCTCCGTGTAACCGTGCAGGAATTGACCATCGAGAACACACCGCCATGTCCGTCCATAGCCATCGACCGCTCCATGCTCCTGTGACAGACATGAGATTGACCGGGGTTTCTCTGCCCGACCGCCCGACGTGACGCGGCGGCGAATCTTGCCGTCGGCGGGCGCGTCCGCGCGCAAACTCCAACCGGGATATCTCGATCGCCAGGGAAGAAGCTCGACCATATCGGGCGATTGGAAGATCTGCGACGCAACGCGGCCATACAGGCAGGTGCGATTCCCGTCACACCAACCCCGCAACTGGTACGCGCATACATCCATAAACCCTAAGTTTTGGCTATTTTTAATATAGAATTTTTACGAATGCCGATTGAAACTTAGATGTTAAAGTATTGAGTTTAAATCGTGATCACGCCCAACATTCAGGACGTTTTTTGTTCAAAGGAATTGCAACCAATTTGTAGGATTTCATACTTCCCTTTCTTATCTTAATGACATGACATGGCATGCAATTCTTGCAAGTCTTGAAAAAAAAATTCTTCCCTTTCTTCGCGGCGATTGTTCGAGTTCTAAGATTAGACACTTTCAACATAAAAGCTCATTGAGTACGACCTTTTCAATAATTCAATAGATCATGAAGATATCCTTTGTTTTATAAACAAATCCAATTTGACAGCCTTGGACTATGGAAGTGTATGGGAACCTGCTATTTTCCTCTCTTTTTTTTTTGTTCAGTTGTAGGTTTTGTAATAATAATAAAATGTATGCATCCTAGAAGGACGAGGGCAATGGAGCTTCCATTTTCCTAAAATTTAACCCTAGCTAGATTTGGTTAGTGTTTTATTCAGTTTTTCAAAAGTGTGAAAAGACTATAGATTTAGGGAATGTTAAAGTTTATAACCTTCATAATCCACCAAAAAATAAGACTATTTTGTCATGTGGAAAAATTGCAATATGTAAATAGACTCATATTGTATTTGCAGGAAGCAAATTGTTATCACTTTTTATGAAAAAATCAGATCTGGAGCCCATAGTAACCATATGTTCAAGAGTTTTCTTTATTTTTCTAAACCTTTGGACGTGCAAAATCACCACAAAGATTACAAGAAGGTTAATTTTGAAGAGATTTGTCTTCAAAGTTTGTCAAAAGAAAAAATGAAACAATTTATGGCTGAGAGTGCAACAAAGTGAGAACGTGGGAAAAAAAAGTCATTAACTATTGTGATAATCCTTGTTCCAAAGATAAAATTACAAAAGTTTTATTTTCATTTTTTGTGTCAAGCATAAATAGTCATATCATTTACGATCTTTATGTGGACCATTTCGAAGCATTCCATACATACATAATTTTATTTTCCTGATTTTTGTGGAAGGCTATAAATACAAAACCACTTTCCAATGCTCGAGGGTCACGCTGGGCATAAAACCCGAAATCCGAAACCCGAACCCGAAAATCCCGAACCCGAACCCGCACAGCCCGAACCCGAAAAACCCGAACACCTATTCGGGTGTCAATTCTAAAAACCCGAATTTTATATGGGAAAATCGGCTTTATACTTCTATAACCCGAACATCCCGAATAATCCGAAGTAGATAAGTAATTTTATCCCAATACAATGAATTAAACTCCCGCATAACCCAAGAACGTGAATTAAGCTCCCGCAGAGCCCAAGAACGCATCATTGACCACAAGCCTCGAAGGCTCAATCGCTCAAATTTACGCACATGAACATGCCACGACGGACCGAGACCCTGATCTGGCCGTCGCCGGCACGCGGTCGCCTTCCACCCATCCCCTCGCACCCGTCCTAGCCTAAGATGACAAGGAGCTGCAACGTGTCAGCCGCCTCCCGCCGCCTACCTCGATGACGTGTTGTGGTGATATGCAGCGCCCGCCGCCTACCTTGACGGCATGCTCGGTGCAGCGCTCGTCGCCTACCTTGACGGCATACTGTGGTACGGTGCAGCGCCCGCTACCTCACTGGAGTGAACGGCATGTTGTGATGCAGTGCTGCTCTGGTGCTGGGTCGACGCGTGCAGCGCCGCGCCGATCGATCTGGCTAAGTCCTCCTCTATTAGTTACGACTGTGATGCATTGAGGAATTTCTTTAAGTGATGCTCCTATTCGGGTAAATCGGGAAAACCCGAACCCGAACCCATATTATCAGGTACCCGAATTGTCGGGTTCTTATTATTTTGGCTAAATTTCGGGTATCATTTTTCAGAACCCAAATTTTTAAAAACCCGAATAACCCGACCCGAATTTTCGGGTAACCCGAACGCCCGGCCCGACTCGAGGGGTATCTTTCACACATTTTCTAAAAACAGGAGATGCATATTTGTTAGACCGAAGACCTGCCGACTCTACTATACACGCACTCCTTTGGTCTATCCATGCGCACATGCACATCGGGCCTGCTAGCTAGGTGGATCTCAAACAGTACATGTACACTTTATAAATATTGCCCTATAAAAATGAATACATTCATGCAAGATATACCTCTCATTTCTCTTATGGTATTAGAGCAAACTACGATTCTATGGCTCAGGGCTCTGGCACACCTTTGATGGTCTCGCTGTGTCTATTGCCGTGGCTCCGCCTTCCACCGCAATAATCACTGATGAGACCGTGAAGGCCCTTGCCCAGGTCCCTCCACCCCGTATCGTATCTCAATGATGTGTGGTGTCCAGAATATCATCAAGAGAATCCTCGAGCTCTACACCAGCTCGTACTCGGAGTGGCAAACTTTTATGGAGCTGCTCGTTGAGGATTACGACATCCTTGACCACCTCTCAGAGGATGTACAGCTGGCCAACCCCGACCTTGAGTGGTGCACCATTGATCCGATCTTAAAGAGGTGGATCTATGGGTCCATCTCCCAGGATCTCATTGGGATGATCATGGATCACACCAAGATCATGTGTCAGTTCTACGTCGCGCTCAATGATGTCCTCCTCAACAGCAAGCAGACCCACGCCACCCACCACACGTCCGACCTCCACGAGCAGCGGTAGGGAAACCTCAACATCGCACAGTACTGTGCCCGCATTAAACCATCGCCGACACCCTCCGCGACATGGCTCGGCCTGCCTCCGACGACATGCACGTCATCGTGCTCACAAGCGGGTTCTCGGAACGACGCCACATGCAGGCCAAAATCCTCAACTCCAGCATTGACAAAATATCCTTAGACAACGTTCGCAACATCCTCCTGCTAGATGAGATGCAATCCCGTGCCTCTGAGCGACTCCCATCCCAGTCGAATCTCGTCGCTGTCGGTAGCGGCATTGGCGACGGTGGACATGGTGGCCCTAGCGAAGAAGGTGGCGCACCGTAGTGGGCTCCGCAGGTGCCGATGCCGCCGTATGATGATGGATGCCAAAGGTAACCCGATGGAGGCGAAGCACCACCGCCGCCAAGGCTATTGTGTCCACCATCGCCATTTCCACGGACGAGAGCGATCAAGGTTGACCGGGACGCAAGCCACTCGGAAACGCGTGCCTGCATCTCATCGAGCAGGAGCATGTTGCAGGGGTCGTCGAAGGATATCTTGTCGACAATTGAGTTCAGGATTTTGGCTTGCACGTGGTGCCCATTCCGAGAGCCCGCGTGTTATCACGGCGACGAGATTGTTGTTGGAGGTAGTCTGATCCATGTTGCGGAGGGCGTTGACGATGGTTTTGATGCGGGCGCATTAGTAGCTGATTTTAAGGCTGCCCTGGTGCTGCTCGTGGAGTTTGGAGGTGTTGTGGATAGCATGGGTCCGCTTGTAGTTTTGAAATACGGCAACGAGTGCAACATAGAGCCGACATGCCGTGTTGGTGGGATCCATGATCATCCCAATGACCTCCTCAGGGATGGACCCGTAGATCCACCTCTTGAAGATCAGATAAATTGTGCGCCACTCGAGGTTGGGGTTGGCCGGAGCCTTATCCTCCGCGAATTGGTCGAGGACGCCGTACTCCTCGAGAGTGAGCTCCATAAGGTTTCACCACCGCGAGTAGGATCCGGTGAAGAGCTCGAGATTTCGGTTGATGATATTTGTGATTTGGAAACCACACATTTGATAGGAGATTGAGATACAACGAGGTGCAAATAGAGGGGGTGGAGGGCATTGACAGCCTGATCAGTGATCGCCACGATGGAAGGTAGCGCTGAGGCAATGGACACAACGAGGCCATCAGAGGTGAGCACGATAGTGCCAGAGCCCCGAGCAATACAATTGTAATCATTAGGAATAGAAAAATTTGCAACTTGTATTACACGGGGCCAATGGCCACAATATATATACATGTACATGTGACAATTATGTAGGAAACCCCCTAGATAATAGAGGATATATAAATATACAATAATCTCTCTAACACCCCCCCAAACTCATGGTGGATTTACAACACTGAGTTTGGAGAGAAAGAAATTATGTTGTGTTCTGGTTTGGGCCTTCGTAAAGAAGTCCGTCAACCGTAACTCTGAAGGCACATACTGGAGCGAAATAATCCGATCTGCATACTAGCACGAACAAAAGAAGCATCAACACCAATATGCTTTGTAAGCTCATACTTCACTGGGTCACGTGCAATACTGATAGCACCTGTACTGTCAGACAATAGATCAGTGGATGTCGTAACGGAGATACCAAAATTTGCAAAAGTGACCACCGTACGCAAGTCACCTCAACAGTCAAAAGAGTCATCGGTCGCAACTCAGCCTCTGCACTCGAACGGGAAACTGCGGTCTGCTTCTTCGTCTTCCAGGCAACGAGACAACCACTAAGAAATACACAGTAAGCAGACAGTGACCAGCGACCCATGGGATCACTAGCCCAGTAGCATCAGAGTAGGACTGGAGCTGTAACGAGTTTGAACAAGGAAAAAAGAGACAAAGATAGATCGTCCATGAAGATAGCATAGAACACGGAGAAGGTGACTATAGTAAACCGAGATAAGAGCAGAAACAAACTGAATCAAGATATGAACAGAAATATCTAGGCGAGTAACAGCTAGATAGACAAGACTCCCGACAAGATGTCGATAACGAGTCGGATCAGAGAGGGGATCACCATCTGAAGCACGAAGAGAAAGATGGAGGTCCATAGGAGTCTCAGCAGTACGCTCATTAGTAAGAGCGGCAGGAGCAAGAAGATCATGAATATACCGTTCTTGGGAGATAAAGAAACCATCATAGATAGATGAAACCACAATTCTAAAAAAGTAACGAAGCGGACCAAGATCTGACATAAGAAACTGCCCACTCAGACGGCGCTTAACAAGGGCAATATACTCAGGGTAGTCACCAGTGATGATCATGTCATCAACATATAGAAAAAGGAGAGTGTGACCACGAGAAGAGCAATGAACAAACAACGCAAGATCATGAGCACCGGGAGAAAACCAGCAGCCATGGCCACAGAAGCAAAGCGCTCAAACCATGCACGAGGGGCTTTCTTAAGGCCATAGAGAGAGCGACGAAGACGACATACCATGCCATCATCAATAGAATACCCATGTGGTGTTCGCATATTGACCTCCTCACGCAACTCACCATTAAGAAAGACATTCTTAATATCAAGATGGGACACAGACCAATGGCGAACAGATCCAACGGCAAGAGTCCAAACAGTGGTCATGTGAGCGACAGGAGCAAAAGTATCATCATAATCGCGACCATGTTCCTGCTGAAAGCCATGAGCAACCCAGACGAGCTTTGTAACGCTCAAGGGACCCATCAGAGCGAGTCTTCACCGTATAGACCCACTTACACGTGATAGGGCGAATAGAAGAAGGGAGAGGAACAGTCTCCCATGTACTGGTGCGCTCGAGTGCAACGACTCCTCGACCATCGCAAGCTACCATTCAGGATGAACAACAGCCTCACGGTACGTAGTCGGCTCCGGAATAGCGGTAACACTGTAACTGGCGGGAGCAGCGGGATGAGAAGGAGGAGAAGAAATAGGAGGAACCAAAGGAGGAGAATCTCCTCAGCACGAAGCTGAGACAACACCTCTGACATAGGAATACGACCACGAGCAAGCTCGTAGATGCATTGAAACTCCAAGTTGGAGTGCACAGACTGACAACATGGGTAGGTGCCACACACATCAGTACGAAGAGAGTCTAGTTGACGCCGGATAGCAGAACTCTGCATGTAGAACTGATGAAAAGTCGAGTCACCCTGCTGTAGAGCATGCTCCTGACGAACCACAGACAGATAAAGAGCATCCCTGAATGGCTGATGGCGCTGATGAATGTGAGCCCACATGGGAGCGGAAGTGCCGAGTCCCATAAACTCCGAAGCAAACCGGGGGAGAACACTGGCAGTAAGAACAGCCGCAGCACGAGCATCATCATCCACCCACTTAGTGTACACAGTCATGTCCTTCTGATAGATCGCAAGAGCATCAGAGTACTCCTGAACTTTCTGCCCATACGCCGTAACAGCGGCATCATCCACACTCTTAGTTGCATCCTTTGCAGCCTAAGAAGCATCGGCAGGAAGGACTGGTGGCGTCGGCGGAGTAGGAGCAACGGGGCACGACGGACAGGGGACCTCACTAGCAAGAACACACCACAGACGAAGACCACACATATGGACGCGCAGAAAGGCAACAAAATCCGGGTAGTTGGTGACATCGAAGATCACGGAGCACCGAGGAATCATGACAAAGCCAGCAGCAGCCGTAGGTTTTTTTTTTTTTTTGCTCATAGATCGGTCAACCCTGCTCGCAGGAACCACACGCGCTGAAGAGAAGCGCGTACGACAGCAACCTGAAACGGGGCTAGGGAGAGCGACATGGGGCTTACGGGCGACGCCGGAGACAGACATGCGGCGTCCGGGGAGATCGTCGACGGCAGGGGCGGACTGGAGATGGCCGGAAACGAGGCGACGGCCGGGGGCAGACATCGAGCTGGGGAGACGGCCGGAAACGAGGCAGCAGGCGGCGGCATCCGGGTCGTGGCGGTGACTGCAGGAGGCACGGCCTGGGAACGGGACAAACAACGGCGGCCGGGAACGGGACGAACACTGGCGGCATGTAGGCGTGTACAAGTGCAGCTGTATGGGAGAGAGAGATCGATCGATCTGTACGAGCTTAGAGAGAGGGAGATCGATCTGATCGATTGGTTTGTACGTGGGAGAGCAAAGATTGCACGAGTTGCGGCGTGCGTGGTGTTAGGAAACCCTACTTTGATACCATGTTAGGAATAGACAAATATGCAATTTGTATTACACGGGGCCAAAGGCCACAATATATACATGTACATGTGGCAATTATATAGGAAAACCCCTAACTAATAGGAGATATACAAATATACAATAATCTCTCTAACAGTAGTCTGCCCTGATACCATGAAAAAAGGAGAGGTATATTTAGTGTGCATAATGCCACTGCGATTATCGTATTCATCCTTCTAGCGTAATATTTATATAGAGTACGAGGGAGAGAGAGACATAACATACACACACATAGGATAACAGTTTGAGATCCACTAGGAGGCATGTTTTGCATGTGCGCATGGATAGACCAAGGCGGTGCATGTACGGTAGAACAAGTCTTCAATCTACCAATTTTAAATCCATGGTTTAATAGATGAGTTTATAGTGAGGGTTCAAGTCATATGAACCACATATTTCATGGTTAACGATACTTTTCTCTAGTTTTTTCCTTGTTATGAGCAAAAACCCGTGTGTGTTTCGTTGCTTTCAGTGTCATACAGGGCATGTCTTTATTTGCAGTTATGCATTTCTCGGTATTATTGCATTTTTTTAATCCTACAAATAAGAGTGTAGTCCTTTAACCGGCAAAAATCAAGTGTGTCCCCTAACTCTCTAGTACTATACATAGTAGGGAAAACTATCTTGTGAGATATAAGACATACTAATTAAAGATCACACTCACACAGTTTACAAAAACTCTATTCAAATCCACTAATCAAAATTGATAACTGTAGAGGGAGAAAGTCGTTGGCCATCAATTGTCTTGCTTGCCATCAACATGCACTATCACCTCATCTTTCCCAAACCACTTTCAAGCAGTAGGTCATGTTTTCATAAAACAAAATAAGTATCAAATACTTTAAAAAACTGCAATAAGTGTTTGTAAAACATTTATAACTTGTATATCAAATATACCTTCTCCGTCGATGATCTCCCTTGCTATGGGTTCTACCTAGAGAGTTCTCAACTGGCTCATGAACTCAATAAAGGTGAGTGCATTACCTCTCATGCCTCTATAGTAAGGAGGAAGCGAGTGCAACACCCCATCTATCGCAAAAGCGCCTGACATCCAGTAGTCCAGGTCAACTGTGAGGCGTTTATGTATGTCATACATCTTCCTCATGTGATTCTCTAAGTAGGTGTTTTCTTCCATCTTGGTTGAAAGAAATGTGTCCATACACTCATACTTCATCAGCCTGATATGCTCTATAAACATCGCCTTAAGATCATCAACCATATCATATGGCTTGGTGTCCTTGAAACGTGATTTTAACATGCAGCTAGTCATGAGGCATTGGACAGACGATCACAGTCATCATCATCATCTTCCTCGCTTGCGGAGTCTCATGGTTCATATCCTAACGGCTCTTCTATTATTTAGAGTAAGTCATTATACTCGAGGATATTCTGCAGGTCTTGGTATCGGTCAATAAAGTTGGACCCATCGGTTTTAAATTCGGGACCGCAAAGGAACAAGCCAATATCAAAATCGATGAAGGGGCCAATATCAAAGGACCACAAAGGTATATTTGATATACAAGTTATAAATGTTTAAAGACACTTATTGCAGTTTTTTAAAGTATTTGATACTTATTCTGTTTTATGAAAACATGACCTGCTGCTTGAAAGTGGTTTGGGAAAGATGAGGTGACAGTGCATGTTGATGGCAAGCAAGACAATTGATGGCCAACGACGTTCTCTCTCTACAGTTATCAATTTTGATTAGAGGATTTGAACAGAGTTTTTGTAACCGGTGTGAGTGTCATCGTTAATTATTTTTTCTTGTATCACACGAGATAGTGATTCATATATATAAACAAGCAATTGCTCTATTATCATGAATATATTCTTTTTATGGACACATTTAGATTGCAAATAAACTATTCTCATGATAATCTCAATGATGACACATTAGACATTTATAAATATAGAAATGCTGAAAAATATCCAAAGTTAATAATGACATCGTTTCCAAAACGTCACTACCAGCTTTAGTCATGTTTGCGTTGTATGATATCTCTAGACACTTTGATTTGTTGACATATACAAGCCGCATCTAATAAGACAAGATGATTAAAATCTATGCATATTGATTGGTCAATGTGTAAATAAAATGGTTGAATATCATGTACGATGATTAGTAAATTCAACAAGTAGTGGATATCATTATTATCGTGACCTTCATTATGACTCTAAGTAAAAGAGTGTATGAAATATTAGTCTAAAATCATTTGATGGGATCAAGGGGTTTTCAGAGTGAATGTGGGTACGAAATTGACAAGAAAATCGGGTCCCTATGATTTGATCAAAGTGACATGAATTTGAGTGATGTTTTAACACAAAGACTTGTGAGAACTCGTTCCACAAATTATGATACTCAAATACACATTAATGTGTTGATGTATAAGCATTATAATCTTACTCTATCTTGATAAAGTGTGGTCTTAAATTATCGCTTAAAAGTTTACGTTATTTAGAGTGGTTCATTAAAATTAGTAAACACTCACTTTAGAAAGGGTTTCATCTAAAGTCCGTGGAAACGAAAACATATGAGTTATGAAATGTCGTGGTTTCTAGAATTATGCGATAATCTGAAACTATAAACAAATAGTGTTTTGTACAATATTCATAATTAGATATGGATATGTCTTCCGTAACCGAATACACATAAAGTCACATGTGTTGCTATTTTCTTGGTGTTTTGCAAGAAAGGAGTTTTTCCGAAGAAAGTGTTATTGGAAGAGAGTGTAAGCTTGAACGAGGTGGCTGATCTTGCATCCATAAAACATTGCGTAGCGTAATGGAATGCGTTCTGCAAAAAAAAGTCTGCAAATGAAATTGATGATGGTGATCATAGTATTTCATTAAAGAGTTTTTCCTAAATCAAAAACACACCAGGAAACAAGAATATTTTCTGTTAGGCTGCGGATTAATTTTCATGATGCACTTATGAACTATAAAGAAAAATTGGTGATCCCAAGTACAAAAAAATGACCGAGAGTCATAAATCATGTAATTTAAGTTACATTTGAAAGGACATTTGTTCCTAATCTTGTTTTCGGTGTTTGATCACAACATATGGAAGATCTAATATTTTCTCTAAGTATGTCCAGAGCCTATCATGGAGAAATGCAATCATACACCTCCTTGGACATTCATGTGATTGACAGCAAAAAATGAAGAAAAGAAAAGGAAAAAGGAAGAAAAGAAATGGGAGATGAAGAAAGAGAAAACAGGGGAGCCGGCCTCCCTGGCCGGCCAGGCCGGGCTGCTCCGGCTGTGCCCTGGCCCTAGCTTGCCCCACGCCGGCCCCATGCCGGGCACGAGGCCAGGGTGCCCCGGGTTTTGCCCCGGCACAGCTTCATCTCCACGCCGGCCCTAGGCCGGGCCAGCTCCAGGCCGAGGTCGAAGGGGGACACTCGCCCCAGACGGGGTGCCAGCCGGCCCCATGTTGGCTCAAGGCCGGGGTGGGATGGTGGCGCTGTCTCGGCCTGGCCGGCCCCCTAGGCCGGGGTGCACTACTGTGTGGAGGATTCCCCCCAACGACCGTTTTTCCCTCTCCTATATAAAAGGGGCTTATCCTCTACCTTTAGCTAGTGTCAAACAAACTCACTCTTTCCACCATTGTTGACCACACTAAAGCTCAAGCATCTCCCCAAATCCCCAACCAAAGCTAGTGACACTTTGGGATTTGGAGGAGACATCCCCGATCTACAACTCCACCAAGCCGATTAGAAATCACCCCACTCATCCCTTAGGGATCTTGTAGTTCTTAGTTCATCGGAGCCAATAACCTTGTTTCTCTTAGCTCATCGGAGCTCGGAGCCTTGTTGATATCCTTGGAGCTCTTGTGCTCGTGGATCTTGTTTCTCGGAGTCTTGGTGGCTTTTGGGATTTGGTGAGGACCCTCCAAAGTTGTGGAGTGTGCCTCATCCTTGTAAAGGTTCTAGTTGTCAACCTCAACGACAACATAGTGATTCGAGCCCCTCCACATCGGTGGAAGAACTCGAAGGAGATACGGTGTGCCATTTGAGGGCTACTCGGTGTTCCACATTGGTGGCACCACACCGCTCCAACGGAGATTAGCTTCCATTGGGAAGTGAACTTCGGGATACATCTCCGCGTCATTGTGTTCGGTTATCCCTCAACTTACCATTACTTGTTGCTACTAGCTTAGTCATAAATATACCTTGTGCTAGTTGTACTTTCTCAACATATAGGATTGTTCACCTAGTTGCATAATCTAGACAATCTATATTTGAGCACTATCTTGTTAATTCATAAAAGAAGTTAAAATTTGTAGTTAACCTATTCACCCCACTCTAGTTAACCTCTCGATCTTTTAATTGGTATCAGAGCATCGTCTCTTTATTAAGGGCTTTACCGCCTAAAGAGAAGAAAACGATGGTTAATGATCCCGTCACCATGGAGGGGATTTAAAAGCTAATCCAAGCTATGATTGATAGCTCCGAGAAAAAGATGGAGGGACTAATAAAGGAATTGACATCTTCATATAATCAATCTAGAGAGAATGTTGTCTTAGATGAACATGGAAATCCCATTGCATCTAAGGAAGCAACAGTAACATCGACACCTAGAAATGGTAGTAGTGGAAATTCCTTTGGCTTTGCTTATAACAATGCTCCTAATGTTCAACATCCACATGTTAATAATCTTGGTCCACCTCCTATGGTAGATAGGAGTCGTTTTACTGATCGGAAAGCTTCCATGAAGTCTTACATGTGCAGCTCTTCAATGCAAATATGGAGAATTGTTGATAAGGGGTATGAGCCAAAGGATCCCTTGAACTTAAGCTCAAGTGACATCATAGATGAGCAACTCAACGCTGATGCCATGCACATGTTGGAGAAGGCAATAGAAAAGGAAGGTGTCGAGCACATCCGGTCCTTCTCAAGTGCAAAGAAAGCTTGGGATTTCCCTGTTGATATGTATGACGGCAACATCAACCTTGAACGATCCAAGAAGTCAATCATCCAAAGACAAATTGAACACTTTCATTTGGGTGATGGAGAGAACATTGAATACATGTTTAGAAGACTCAAGGCTCTCGTAAATGACATGAGAGATTGTGGATTCAAGAATTGTACGGAGAATTGGGTCAAGGAGAGATTTCTACTCACCTTGATTCCATACAATGAAAACATGGTGATGAATGTGCAATCAAGGGCCGATTACTTGGATCTATCCTCCAATGATGTTTTGGGTCTCTTCCTCACCCTAAAAGTCATGAAACAAACCTCCGATGATGTCATGGCCCGTGTAAACGGAAAGAAGAGACCATCCCCTTCTTTGAAGGCCAAGGTCACTCCCCATGAAGATAATGACTCAAGTGATGATGGTGGATCCACACACGAGGTCTCCGAGAAAGAAATGAAGACATCACATGAAGAATGCTTGGCCCTTTCTCAACACAAGTGGTGGAAGAAGGGGGATTTTAGATCAAATGCCACCAAGAACAAGGGAAAGGAAGTCTCAAGCATGAAGAAGGCAAGAACTTGCTTCAATTGTGGAGATACCGAGCACTTTGTTGCCAAGTGCCCCTTCAAGAGTAGAATTGAAAATGGTGGAAGAGTCATCAAGAAATCCACCTTCATCCCCAAGTCCAAGAACTTCATCAAGAGAGTCCCTCCTAAGGCAATGATTGGAAAAGAAGTTGAGTACACGTCCGGTGGCGAAGAAAGTGATGGTGAAGGTGAACAAGTAGGTATGTCGGCCATGGCTAGGGGCGTCGTACCTCCTAACTTAAGCTCTATCTTCTCCAACCCTAATGACAACAAGGGTCCCTCGAGTCACAAGTGCTTCATGTCCAAGGGTATATCCCCAAAGGTGACTCCTACACTCAAACTTGCAAACTATTCTACTCCTTCACTATTAAATTGTGTCGAGGAAGACCCCTTAATAAACTTTGTGGAGAAACTAGAAGGAGAAACTAAATATTTTTTGTCTCTCTCATGGATCAATTAAGTGAGGCACATGGCCTCATTTATGAACATGAGGAGAGAATAACTTTACTTGAAAAGTTTGCTCGTGATGATGCTAGTAAAATTGAGGAGTTTGAGAAAGCTCTAGATGAATCACAATTCTTTAGAGAAAGCATAGAGGAAACCTTTGCAATTGACATAGCTAAAGTAAAACTTTATTGTGAGCATGCTTTTGCTAAGGTAACGGAATTCATGGCATTAAATGATGCAACTAAACAAGGTTATAATGAACTCATTAAGGATTTTGACAAGCTTAAAATTGATCATCGAACAATTTCAAATGAGCTCAAAACCTTGAAAGGGTTAAAAAAAATGTAGATGAACACTCTTGTATTACTAACCCTTTGTGTGTCAAGGCAAATCTCATTGAGGAGAACAATAGGTTGAAGTCACAACTCAATAAAGGTCTTGCCACTTGCATCTATGGGCAAAAGAACCTTAATTATCTTTTGAGTAATCAAAAGAGAGTTATTGGCAAGGAAGGCCTTGGTTTTGGTTCGACTTCCAAGGTGGCCTACAAGAAGAAGTCAACTCCCTCCACTAAATCGATTGTTTTTGTGAAGGAGGGGGAGTTGACTAATGATGAAGATGAGTTTCATATAATTGCTAAGAGTATTGTTCCTAGGAACACTACTACTCACAACAAATTTGCAGGAAAGTACAACCCATCTTATGTGCTTCTTAAATCTATTGATGGTCATGTTTATGCAAAATATGTTGGCACCTCATATGGTGATGATTACAAGTATGCTATTTGGGTTCCTAAGAACCTTGTGACTAACAAGAAAGGACCCATCAAAAAATGGGTACCTAAGACAAGAAGTTGATTCATTGTAGGGTTGTGCTTCCGGAGGAACATCATGGATGATTGATAGTGGTTGTTCCGCACACATGACCAGAAGCAAGGAAGTGTTGAATGACTTAAAGCTCCAACTTCTCAAATTTGCTCATGTAACTATTGGTGATCGCTCACAACTTAAGGTATTGGGACATGGCAAGGTGGTCATTTCTCCGGATTCATCCATTGAGAAATTCCTCCTTGTTGAGTCCCTTGGCTATAATCTTCCTTCCGTCTTGCAACTTTGTGAATGCAATTTTACATGTGTATTTGGGCGACATCACGTGCTTGTTCTTCACACAATTTCTCTTAAAGTAGACTTTGTTGGATTTGTGGAAAACGATATGTATATAGTGGATTTCTCGAAAGAAACTACACATATCGCCACTTGTCTAATGGATAAATCCGACGTGGGGTGGCTTTGGCATCGCCGCTTGGGCCACGTCGGTATGAGAAATATACAAACTCTTGTGAAGGGTGAGCACGTGGGAGGACTAACAAGTGTGATTTTTTCCAAAGATCGCCATTGTAGCTCTTTTATTGCCGGAAAGATGCATGAGAAGAATCATCCCAAGACATCAATCATCTCCACAACAAGGCCCTTTGAACGTATTCACTTGGACTTATTTGGGCCACCCACATATGATAGTCTTGGTGGCAAAAAGTATTGTTTGGTGATTGTTGATGACTATACAAGATACACTTGGGTATTATATATCAAGAATAAGAGTGAGACTTAATAAAGGTTCATATCTTGGGCCACGGAAGTGCAACGCCAATATGACACGAAGATCTTGTCTATTAGGAGTGACAATGGGTCCGAGTTCAAGAACTACAACATGGATGAATTCTTGAGTGAAGAGGGGATAAGACATCAATATTCCGCTGCGTACACCCCTCAACAAAATGGTGTAGCGGAGAGGAAGAATCGCACACTCATTGATATGGCAAGAACTATGATGGCCGAGTTCAAATCCCCATATAAATTTTGGGCCGAAGCCATCAACACTGCTTGTCATCTATCTAACCGACTCTTCCTTTGTCCGATGATTGGTATGACTCCATATGAACTCCTAATCGGTAAGAAACCCAACCTCAAGTATCTTCGAGTTTTTGGGTGTAAATGTCAAGTTTACATTAAAGGAACTAGATTGTCTAAATTTGATCCTAGAACTTTTGAAGGTATATTTGTTGGTTATGCCACGAACTCTCACACTTATAGAGTCTACAACATATCCACCGGGTGTGTTGAAGAATCTATGAATGTGGAGTTTCATGAGGATAATGGATCCCAAGTGGATCAAATTGATTGTGATGATGTAGGTGATGAACCTTCCTCCATAGCCATAGGAAGAATGGATATAGGTCCCCTTATACCCATTGAGGGACAACTTGTGGCAAATGTGGATGGGACTAGATCTACGCAAGTGGAGCCCTCTACATCAACCACCAATCAAAAGGTAGACCAAGAACAAGACCTTCAAGTGGATACCTCTCATCAAGAAAGTTATCAAGATCCACCCAATGATAATGGTGGAAATGATTTTGGTGATTCTTCACCAAGAACTCCACTCCGGATGGATCATGGTCTTGATGAAGGAAATGATGAGGATATCCCTCCAAATGAGAATGTCGATGACGCACTAGTTTGTATCATGACTCGTCAAGCCTCAAGACCGCAACAAAAGTCATATTATCAAAAGAATATTATTGGTGGCTTGGGAAGAAGTGTCTCCACTCGTGGACAAGTGCTCAAGTTTTGTGGTATTCATTCATATGTCTCTCATGTTGAACCTATCAAAGTGTATGATGCTCTTGAAGATGAAGATTGGGTTCAAGCCATGCATGAAGAGCTCCATGACTTTGAAAGAAACAAAGTATGGTCACTAGTGGAAAGACCCAAGGATCACAATGTCATTGGAACAAAATGGGTGTTCAAGAACAAGCAAGATTCTCATGGGCAAGTGATTCGCAACAAGGCTCGATTGGTTGCTCAAGGCTACTCTCAAGTCGAAGGACTTGACTACGGTCAAACTTTCGCTCCCGTAGCTAGACTTGAATCCATTCGTATATTACTTGCATTTGTCACTAGCCATAACTTCATCTTGCATAAAATGGATGTGAAAGTGCTTTTCTAAATGGTCCTCTAAGTGAATTGGTATATGTTAAACAACCCCCGGGGTTCGAGGATCCCAAGTATCCTAACCATGTCTACTTCCTCCATAAGTCTTTGTATGGCCTCAAACAAGCCCCATGTGCTTGATATGATCATCTAAAGGAGTTCCTAGTAGATCGTGGTTTCGTACTTGGGGTAATTGTCCCCACGCTTTTTACCAAAAGTGTAGATGGACATTTCTTCGTTTGTCAAGTATGTGTTGATGATATTATATTTGTATCTTCTAATGTGAGTTTTGTAGACCAATTTTCCAAATTAATGACAAGTGAGTTTGAGATGTCTATGATGGGAGAATTGAAGTTCTTTCTTGGTTTTGAGATCAAGCAATATTATGAAGGAATTTTTATTTGTCAAGCAAAATATATTCAAGACATGCTCAAGAAATTTGATATGAACAATGCCAAGCCACTAGCTTATCCAATGTCAACAACCGTGAATCTTACTATGGATCATGAAGGTATACCGGTTGATCCCAAACTTTATCGTTCTATCATTGGATCTTTGCTTTACCTTTGTGCATCTAGACCGGATATTATGTTTAGTGTGGGTTTGTGTGCAAGATTTCGATCTAACCCCAATGTTGGGGGGATGATAACCCGGTAGGCCATGCCTGGACGAAACCCGGCCAGAAGGAGATCGCATGAGACCCGGCCCAAGAGGAAGGAGATTCTAGGAGGCCCAAAGGAGAGTGCGGATCTTGTAATCCATGCCTTGGGGGCCACGGTTAGGAAACTTAGGGTTACGTGTGGGTTTCGGGTAGGATTCCGGGTGTGTCTTGTATGGGAAGCCAGAGAGCCGGGTAATATATAAACCGGCTCCTAGGGCAAAGAAACCAGGCTTTTTGGAGATATTCGAGTATTCTGAGTCTCGAGAGAAAGAGGGAGATTCGAGTTTGTAACCCTAGATTGGAGTTTCGGCGATATTATAGCCAGAAACCCTAGATTGCTAGTTAACATGATTTCCTCTGAGCTAAACCCTCTCCCAAACACTAGAGTCAATTCGCCCCAACCTAAGTTACCCCCGGTAACGTCTGCCGTGAATATCCCGCGACAGTTGGTGCCCACCGTGGGGCCTACGTCCAAAGGTGTTTACATCATGGGAGAAGCTCGGGAAAGCATGAAGAACCTCGTCATCGGCGAGATCGTCACCAACCCCGAAGGAAAGAAGATTGTAGACGACTTTGGCTGGGGGCTAGAGTCGGATGAGCTGGAAACCGGATCTGTTATTACGATCGGCCAGGTCAACGTCTTCATCAGCATGGTACGTGCATCTGGTTTTGTTTCTGACCATAATAAGCATGATTCTATGTCAGGGGACGATACCTGTTGTCGTGGGATAATCACGGCAGATGTTACCGGGGGTAACTGATCTTGGGGCAAGACGACACAGGCGTTTGGGAGAGGGTTTAGCTCAGAGGAAAACATGGTGCAATTCGATCTGGTAGCCGGCAATCAAAGTCGCCGAGTCTCCGATCTTGATACAATAACTCAACTCTGGGATTACACTGGATGCTCGATATCAAGCGATATTGCTAGGGTTCTTAGATCTCTGCCTAAACTAGACCTGGGGGTCGGTTTATAAAGCACCCGTACCCCCTGGCTTATTCTCCAAGGCGCATCCTGGATCCTACCCGGACACGGCGCACAAACCCTAACTTTCTTCTACCATAACCCACAATCCGGGTTACTGGGCCTACAAGCTTGGGCCTTTATAGGTTTCCTTATCTTTAGCCGGATCTTGCACAGCGTCCTTTGGGCCGGGTTACTCCTTGGAGTTTGGCCTACCGGGTTATCATCCCCCCGTCAGTAGTCCCCAGAATAGCCCGGGCTTCATGGATCCTCCTTGAAGCGCTCGCTATTCCCTGCAAAGATATCAAACACACATGCATATGGAGGCCGGGTTAAGATGCTTTGATATTCAGCTAGGCCTTACTCCATGGTGGCCATGTAGTAACCCGGGTTTTTCCTCCAAGCACTTTTTAATTTTCCAGGTCCAAACCCTAATAAAAACGCCAAGATTCCATACTCGATAATCGATCCTGATATCACGGGGTTGATCTCCTTCTTTCTTTTATCCAAATGCCTTGCTCAACATTTAAAGCACATTTCACCAAAACTCAAATAAATAGCCGTTTACTTCCGCAACTCCCGGCTCCCGCTCACTGAACCGGGCTTATCCATTTGCCCTATAAATAAGCTCCTTGGGGGTAACCCGAACCCTAACGGCTCATTTCCCCCCACTCTGCTTCCTTCCTCCCTCTGAACTCATTCTCACTGAACGCCACCACGGACATCCCGCGCGCATCACCGGAGCCCATCGGCCGGAGGCTGCGCTCCGCCACTGCTTGCCCCGCGCCGCCGCCAAGATCCGCCGGCGAACCTCCATCCGGTCCGTCTGGAATCGCGAAGGGACACCAGGCCTGCGCCATCTGCCTCCGCAAGGCTTCACTCAGATCCCCTCCGGTAAGCCTTTTGCACCCCTTAATTTGCCTTTGCAATTTTTGATTTTATCTCAGATTAGATCCAAATCAGCCCGCCACGGATTTCTCGGCCATGCCGAATTAGGCCACCAATAGCCTTTTCTAGCTCGCCCAATGGATAAAACGCATACTCCAATCCACTCTCCTACTTCCTGCAATCATTATTCTCACCACAAATCTGAAGATGGAATTTCCAATCTAGGCTCGAACTACTCGAAGTTTCCGCCTTTGCCTCAATCACCCGGCTGGACCTCCCCTTTCTGGTTCCTTTTATTCGCGCTAAGCGCCTATGCAGCCATCCATCGCCCTCAAAAACTCCTTCAACATTTAGATCCCATAATTTTCGCCATAATGCTTGATACCCGGATAATTTCGAACTTTACTCTGCGAGCTAACACCCGGATTACGCGCAATTTTTCATGTCTCAATATTACCCGGCCGATACTCGGCCGGCTGACAACTTTCGTGTCTTAGTCCTCTTATCCTTTTACCTTGTACTTTGCAGGTCAACCACATGGCTCCCAAAAAGCAGGGGAAAACTCCAACCAAAGCTAAAGCCACCAACCCCATATCCGCCAACTGGGCGCGGTCTACGGTCACCAAGGCCAAGTTGGAGGAGCTGGTGGAGCTGTGAGTTCTTCCTCCTCAAGAGGATATCCAATGGAGAGTGCCGGGTAAGGAGACCCAGCCCACCCCGACAAAAGGCGAGGTAATTTGCTTTGTGGAACATGTGACCCGGGGCTTCCGCCCACCGGGTCACCCTTTTTTCCGGGAGGTTCTAAACCATTACGGCCTTCGCGTCTTTGATATCGGGCCTAATTCTGTTTTAAACATCTCCCACTTCATAGTCCTTTCCGAATCATACTTGTGCACTTCGCCAAGTTTAGCTCTTTTCATTGAGCTTTTTCAATGCAAACCGTGCCGCGAGAGCGGTGACGGGGCGCTTCTCGCTTGCGGCGGGGTTTCCATCCAGCGCCGCAAGAACTCTTTGATGTCACCCCTCACCCTTAACTCCCACGTCAAGCACTGGCAGCTCTCCTACTTTTACTGCCAAGACACCTCCCCACCCGGCCAAAAGAAGCTGTCGGGTTACTCAGAGGGTCTTCTTGACATCTCCGAGAAATTTAGTGCCTTCGCCTCTGACTCGGATAGGGAGGCAATTCAACCTCTACTAGCCAAAATCAACACTCTCACGGCCCAAGGCCTCATCGGGCTCAACCTGGTGAAGACTTGGGTCGACTTCCGGATTCAACCTAATTCCATCCGCACAAAGTTGATGTGCGAGTATTCGGGACAATCTACAGACCCGCTCCGGTACTCTGATAACATCTTTGCAGCTGGCGATACCCACAAAACCATCAAGGGTTTTTCTGACAGAAAAGCTTGAGGTAATCCGGAACATATCCGGATTGGAGCCCTTCACGCTCGAGAACCCAGCCCCCAAGGTGAAAACCCGACTTTAATTCCTTTATCTTTGCTCTTTCCACTTGATACGGTTGATAACCCTTGTGCTGACACCTTTCAGGCTGATGATGATTTTTGGAAAACCAACACCTCTCCTAGCTCCAAAAGTCCAGAGGAGCAAGAAGCTGCTAACTCGGACGAAGGTATTTTCCGGATTTTGTTTGGTTCCTTTAAGCTCACCATAACCCCTTCATTTCCAACTATAACTCTGATGATATCCAGAACGAGAAGATGACGAGGAAGATAACTCCGATGGCAAAGTAGAATCTGCCAGCGACGAGGAGGAACTGGAGCCGACAATCAAAGTCGGATCAAAAAGAAAAACCCAAGAGGCTACTTCCAAAGTTTCATATCTCCTCCTTGCATTCAATTCGTATTACTTTAATGATATATATGAGCTTCCTTGATGTTATTCCACTGGCCATTCTTGAAGGAATCGCCCATGACCAAGCGCAGGTCGACTCGAAATCACCCGGGTGATGATGCCCTTAACCCGGGTATTTCATCGACCCCGACTCGACGGGCTGGTAATTACCCTATCTTTTCCCGGTCGAAACATTCTCCTTGAACCATTCCCACATGACATCTAACTTGATAATTTCCAGCCTCTCCCGAGTCCAGCGACGGATTTCCTTGTGACTTTGCGGTGAACACCGGGTAAAATCCCCTTTCTGATGTTCCACCACATTTTATCACCCTTTCCTGACTGTGTATTTAGCTGCTCACTGACAACATCTACAGGGCCACGGTCGTTATCAGCGACCAAGAGGATATGGAGATCGAGGGCCCGGGTAAGGGGAGCCCGACTAATAAGACTACAGCCGCGTCTAGCGGCGAAAAACAAGCATCGCCGGCAAAGCCGGACACACAAGAAGTCGAGTATCCGATTGCTTCCCATGCAAGCAAGAAGAACAAAGCCACCGTCTTGGGTGCAGAAGAAGGAGCGTCGGATTCCGACACACAAATGACCCGGGTTCCGCCTCCCGCTAAGAAGAAAGCCCCTTCTCGGAATTTCCAAGGCCCCGGGTCCTCTGATACGAGTAAAGACACTTTTGATCAGTTGATGAACACCCTCCTCACCATGAAGACTTCGGAGAGCAAGATCTTGGAGCGCATGGCTGCAGAGCACCAGGTAAGGACACTTGGTATCTCATATTGCATACCTAGTCCCCAAGTTCCGAGTATGACTTGCAAAAGTTATGCTTGGTACTTTACGCCATATTCAGCTTACCATAATATCCAACTGATACTTGCGTTCCTTGCTACTTACAGGCACAGATAACCCGGTCTGATGAAACTTTACTGAAGACCGAACAACTTCTCCTTGCCGAGATAAAACGAAGGGAAACCCTTGAGGATGACATGAAAACTTTGAAGAAGGATGTTTCCAAATACAAGAAGAAGTGCAACGCTGCCCAGACCGCGCTGAAGAAACTATCGGACCAAGTCACCGATACTTATCAGATCTTGCTTAGTAAGTTTTTGCTGCTGATTGGTTTCGTGTCTTTGCTTTATTATATCAGACTCGAGATTATTGATACGTTCTCTCTTTTGTTACAACTGTAGGTGCCAACCTTGCGGCCCCAGAGGAGGATGCCATTGTCAAGGCTAAAACCCTAAAGACCGTGCTCCGGACTTTCTTTGCCGGCACAAAATTTATACTGGATGCCGTGAAGTGGCCTACGGAAGTATATCCGGGTGAAGAAAATCTCATTCAAGCCTGCTCCACTGTGCCTGGCTGGATTGAAATCTGGAAGCGCTCGTCCTGCCGGATTGGTATGACCCGGGCCTTCACCCTGGCCAAGGCTTTCTTTCCAAAGCTTGACCCGGCAAAGGTAATATCCGGGTTTCCCGAATTCAAGGCGGATGGTTCCAAATTTACACCCAAAGATTTCAAGGCCATACAAGCCGCAGTGCGCCCCTCGGCTACCACTTTGGCCGATAGTTTGGATCTAAACACGATCATGAGTGCATACGACGCTGATGGCAAAGTTGTTACAGAGGAAGCACCCCCGCCCTTTGATATCTTGGAGAAGTGGGTTTCTAACTCGGCCAGGAAGAGGGAGGCGACTGCGAAGAGAGAGGCCGAGTTAGGATCAGGTCCGTCTGCCTCTACACCAGCCGTCCCTCCACCTGTCCGCCCTGGCGCAGTGAGTCCGGGTAAGGGTGCCGGGAAGGCTAAGCAGCAAGCCCAGGACCCAGAGCCGGAAGACCGTACTCAGGAGGCCGAATAGGGCAATACCATCATGACACCTTGCTTACGTGATGCTTTGTATTCAAACTATTATGCTTTTGATGGTGCGCCTGTGCACCCCTGATACTGATGTCGTAACTTGTAACGCACTTTTTAGTCCGTGATATGCTTTGCGGCTTTCCTGGCCTTTTGATAACCGTATTGCTTGTCTATTCTTTGAGCTTTTTCTCGATACCCGACTCTCTATATTGGCTCTCTTCGTAAGACTCGGTTTTCCGAATACCAGGGGCTTTGATAAGTGGATTTTTCTTTAAGTCCCCAAGACTCGGATGCCAGGGTCTTTCGAACTGCGATAGCCAAGTAGTTTGTTTCTGTTTCGAAGTCCCCAGTCCCCATGACCCAAAGTCCGAGTCATGGGGGTGTGGCCTTTCTCAGAGAACAAATTGTTTTTTACCGAGTCGAAAACCTAAGGCCATTCTGCGTAAGTACTGAAGTTATGCTTGATAGTCGTTGAGTTTCCGGCTATTAGCCTTGTACTCTGCATAAACTTGTGGTTTAGATGACCCTTTTGACTATCTTGTACTATAAGCCGTCTTTCGCGTGGATACCATGTTGTTACATCCATACGAAAACAGGGTCAGACAAGTCCCATTGGGCTTCATGGCTGATTGTAATCGTAAGCGAACAAATCATGCCACTTTAGTGCGAGTCACATCGAGCTTAAGTAAGAAAAGTCAAGAAAATTTGGCTCCTTTGTCCAGTTATAAGATTGCAGCCGTACTCGTTTGCGAATAATCGGCCCTTATAACTTATAGGCATCAAGGTCGGGTCTTTCGGGTTTGTGGCTGGACTACTTGAGCAACCAGCCCCCGAGACCTATATATGCTCAACGTTCTTAATGATACTGAAATATTGATGTCACATGGATGCTACTTACTTGTAATCAGGCTGTCACGAAATAGGACTTGATAACCATCTCTTTATTGATGCGAGAAAGTTTGGATCAGCAGGCCGCCTCATTAAAAACCTTCCAGTCCCCTTAGGTACCCTGGGTAGGAAAAGAGCGCGTCCGAAACCTGCTGCCCGTTACATTGTTTAGTTCTTCACGGGCACCGGTCCCGGACTGGCGTGACCGATGCACATTCTCCATATGTTGGACTTTTTCATGATGAGTACCGGGCTTGCCAGCCAACCCGGGTATCGTGTTTCCACGGCATGGCTGGTTGTGAGCGGTCGTGCAGCTTCTTCTTTGATGGCGGATTGCTTGGAGGAGTCATCCTCAATAAAAGCCACCATTTTAGCGTCTTGTGCTACCTTGGATTTTGCTCTTTCGCCTTCAGTACTCGGCCTTTTTGATGTGGCCCTGTCCTCCGGGTTTGCTTGAGACCGGTAATGCTTGAGTTCTTCTTTTCTACAGGCCTGCTCGGCCATTGCTGCATCTCCTTCGTCGCATTCAGCTGCTATGTCTCGATTTCCATGTATGGTAATGGTCTTCTTGGGACCCGGTATTTTTAGCTGTAGATATACGTAACACGGCCTAGCCATGAATTTGGCGTAAGCCGGCCTTCCAAATAACGCGTGATAAGGGCTGCGCAATTTGACTACCTCAAAGGTAAGCCACTCAACTCGATAATTATCTTTTGACTCCCCAAAGGCTACCTCCAATGCGATTTTTCCCTCGGGGCACGCTGAATGACCCGGCACTATCCCATGAAAAACTGTTGAGCTTTTTTGTAGCTGAGACTCCTTGAGGCCCATGCGTAGGAAGATTTCCCAATACAGTATATTGATGCTGCTTCCCCCATCCATCAAAACCTTTTTCAGCTCATACCCATTGACTTGCGGTGCAACCACTAATGCCAAGACTCCCGGGTGCTCCACTCTTTCTGGGTGATCCCTTCTGCTCCATGTTACCTCCTGTTCTGACCATCTCAAGTATCTCGGGACAGCTGACAAAACTGAGTTGACCGCTTGCTTCAGTATCTTTTTGTCCTTGTTAGAGCCTCCTGTGGTATGCACATGATATTGACCCAATTGTTTGGGGTTAGCCTGGAAACCTCCTGCCCCCCCTTGGTTATTACCTTGATTTCCAGCCGCCGGGTTACCAGCTGGGGGTGGGCCGTTGCCCGGGTTTCCCCCTGGACCCGGTCCTCCTCCCCGTCCTGCACCTCGTATAGCTCTGTTCACTTCCTCATTTTTCCATCTTTGTAAATCGGCGCACTGTTCTAGGGAGTGGTTAGCTGGCCTGCCGTTCCTGCTGTGCTTCGGGCATGCCATCCTGAATATGTCCCAATTGTTACCCGGCCTTGGCGGTCCTTGATAATTTCCTCCATTGTGATTACCTCCGTTGAAATTTCCTTCTGCTCTGGGCCTCGAAGACCCGACTTCTGTGTTGGCGACAAACTCGGAGCCTCCTTCAAACGGGCGCTTTTTCTGGCTATTTCCGTTATTACCCGATGCTGATCCATTGCCGGCTCTTCCGTTATTGCTTGCGTTTGCTTTTATCTTCTTGTCATCAACTTCCTCTTCTGTAGTATCTGTCACAGCGTGTTTGTTGCACGCATCCATCAATTCTCCCATTGTAACTTCCGACGCATTTCGACTAGACTTCATGCGAGTTAATTTTTGCACTAAAGGTATGTACTTGCACGTTTTTGCCATGGCCTGTAGTGCATCCTTGGGCTGAATATCCGTGGACGAGTGGAGTATCTCCATGACCCGGCGCACCCAACTGCGCGCCGATTCTCCCTTCTTCTGGACGCACCGCTCTAGATCATCAATAGTGAACAATTTCCTGCACGTCCCATGAAAGTGCTTGACAAACGCGGTCTTCAATTCCTCCCAGGACTTGATCGATCCTTCCGGCAAATTGGTGAACCACAACTTCGCTGCTCCTTCTGACATCATCAAGTACATGAACTTGGCTTGGAGATTCTCGGATGCGTTGCGAATCGACATTGCCATCTCATAACTACTTAGCCATGTTTCCGGATCCATGGTTGGCTCGTAATTCACTACTTTCCCTGGCTCTTTGAATTTTTCCGGATAAGGTTCAGCTCTGATATTGTCCGAGAGACACTTGGGTCCCGCAAGAACGGTTGAGGCCGGCCTTGATCTAGAAACGTGTGATACCGCGGGGGGCGCGGCTGGGCGCGATGCTGCGGGAAGTCCATGCGCTGCAGACCCGGCCGCGGCCCTCCGGGCCCTAGAACTGTCCACGACAGCCTGTGCTGCTGATGCTGCCTGAGCGCGAGGAGGAGGCGGCATTTGCTGCTGCTCTTCCCTCCGCCGTGCTGAACTTGTTTGGATATTCCCTTGTTGTTGACTGACGTATGGCGTTCCGTGCATACCGCTTCTGTGATCCGGATAATTGGCTTGCTGTGCCACCGCAGTGTGCAACAGATCGATGGCCTGCCGAGTCTTCTCTGCATGGGGCGACTCTCCCACAGGGATTTGATTCAGCGCGAGTGTCGCCGCATACACATTGTCCATGGGGTTATTGTAGTGACCGGCTGGTGTGCGGAATCGCGATGGTGGCGGTGGTGGTAGGTCGTTGCCGGTTGTGACTCTAGTCTGTGGTGGGGGTAACCCGGTCCGTTCGCTTGCCGGATGTGTCGCTGCTGTCGCCGGTTGGGGTGCGGTTCCCTGGTTCACCACTGGTATCGGCTGATCCTGAGGTGTGACAAATAAATTAGCCGGATTGATAACCCCGCCCGTTGCTGGTAACCTGGTTTGATGCCTTTGATGTACTCTAGACGTTTCCTCTCGGAGCCGAGTTTCCAGAGCATCCAGCTCACGCTGCCGCCTGGCCATCCCTTGCCTCTCTGCCTCTACCTGCCTTCTTTGCTGTTCCAGCGCACGACGAGCCACATCCAGATCCCTGACACGTTCCGCTGCGTTTTCCGGAGTGATAACCGTTGCAAGAACCGTGGGGTCAAGAATCAGTTTATTATCGAATAAGGCCGGGTGGCGCGGGTTTGAAGGACCCGCCCCTGGTGTCCGGTTTCCCACGGTGATTCTCCATGCTCTTCCGAGCTTCTCCCGTGATGTAAACACCTTTGGACGCAGGCCCCACGGTGGGTGCCAACTGTCGTGGGATAATCACGGCAGATGTTACCGGGGGTAATTGATCTTGGGGCAAGACGACACAGGCGTTTGGGAGAGGGTTTAGCTCAGAGGAAAACATGGTGCAATTCGATCTGGTAGCCGACAATCAAAGTCGCCGAGTCTCCGATCTTGATACAATAACTCAACTCTGGGATTACACTGGATGCTCGATATCAAGCGATATTGCTAGGGTTCTTAGATCTCTGCCTAAACTAGACCTGGGGGTCGGTTTATAAAGCACCCGTACCCCCTGGCTTATTCTCCAAGGCGCATCCTGGATCCTACCCGGACACGGCGCACAAACCCTAACTTTCTTCTACCATAACCCACAATCCGGGTTACTGGGCCTACAAGCTTGGGCCTTTATAGGTTTCCTTATCTTTAGCCGGATCTTGCACAGCGTCCTTTGGGCCGGGTTACTCCTTGGAGTTTGGCCTACCGGGTTATCATCCCCCCGTCACCTGTGTTCAATCGGACGGAGAAGAGTCGGTCGGGACAGCAGAGCCGGAGAAGGAACCCCCACGAAGAGGGAACAGCCGGAGGAGCCAGTATGGACCCCGCGTGGCCGGATTATGGGAGAAGATGATACCGAGTCTATCTTGCACTTGCTTGAAGATCGATACGAAGAAGATAGTTGCGAAGAGGAAGAGTACGAATCGTCGCCAGGCATTGCGCGCCGAGTCGCGGTCTACACAGCCCCTGCAATCAATCTTAATCAGGGCGATGTGTCGGCGGCCGCGGCTGGAGCGGCGCGAGCGCTGGCCCAACAACAAACACCGGCTAACGGAAACCCGGTTATAGCCCGGGTCGATGGAGAGCGGGCCTCTGTCACTAGAGGAATAGGAGAAGTGAGCAAAACAGAAATATGTTCGGATTTATGGCAAACAGAGCAGTAGGAGCAGAAACTTCACATCCGCGAAACTCGGCTCTGTTCAGCAATAATCTGATCTTGGATCCCACCGTATTGGCAACGGTGATAACCCCGGAAAACGCAGCAGCGCGTGCTCGAGATCTAAACGTAGCCCGTCGGGCATTGGAACAACAAAGAAGGGAAGTAGAAGCTGAGAGGCAAGGGATGGCCGCACGCTAGCATGAGTTGGAAGAATTGGAGGATCGAATTCAGGCTCAAACAACGAGGATATATAATCAGAGGCATCAGACGAGGTTACCAGCGGCAGGTGGAAATCTACAGCCGGCCACGCTGTTTATTACACCCCAAGACCAGCCAATTCCGGCTGTAAACCAGGGAACCGGGTTTCAAGGAGCGACGCTCGGGAGACAGCCGGCTAACGTACCAGCCGGGTTACCCGCGTTACCCGCCGAGACCCTGGGAGGCGATGTGACCCCACCACCGTCACGATTTCACACCCCTCCGGGCCACTTCAATAACCCCATGGATAACGTGTACGCCGCAACCCTAGCGCTCGACCGTATTCCACTGGGAGAATCGCCTCGAGCAATCGAAACTCGGCAGGCCATAGAGATGCTACGCACCGCAGTGGCTCAGCACGCAAATTACCCGGACCATAGAAGTGGTTTGCATGGGACGCCATATGTCAGCCGGCAACCTGGAAACACGAGGAATATTCAGTCAAGCTCGGCACGACGGAGGGCAGAGCAGCAGCAAATGCCACCTCCTCCTCATAGGCCAGCGGCCCCTGCAGTTTCTGCGGCGCAGACAATTGTCGATAGTTCCCGCGCGAGGCGTATGGCCGGGTCAGCGGTGCGAGGGCCAGCTGGAGGCGCGCCCCCAGCTGCGCCTGCCGAGTCTCATGTTTTGCGTGCAAGGCCGGTACTGTCGAACCTGGCCGGGCCCAAATGCCTATCAGATGCCATCGGGGCGGAACCATACCCGGACAGGTTCAAGGAACCGGGTAAAGTTGTCAATTATGAGCCAACCATGGATCCTGAGACCTGGTTGAGCAGTTATGAGATGGCGATGTCTATTCGCGATGCATCAGAAAAACTCCAAGCCAAGTTCATGTATCTTATGATGTCTGAAGGAGCAGCAAAACTATGGTTCAACAACCTGCCTGAAAAATCCATCAATTCGTGGAGTGAGTTAAAATCGGCTTTCATCAAACATTTCCATGGAACATGCAGGAAACTATATACGGTCGATGACTTGGATAGATGTATCCAGAGAAAAGGAGAATCGGCACGCAGCTGGGTACGCCGGGTTATGGAGATACTCCATTCTTCCACGGATATCCAACCAAAAGATGCAGTACAAGCTATTGCAAAGACATGCAGATGCACGCCTTTGGTGCAGAAATTGGTGTGCATGAAATCCAGTAGGCATGTGTCGGAAATCACTATGGGGGAATTAATGGACGCGTGCAATAGGCATGCCTCCACTGATACCGCGGAAGAGGACATAGAGAAAAAGAAAGGGAAGGCCAACATGAGCAATAATGGGAAACCCGGCAACAACGCTGTGCCGGGTAATAACGGAGGTGGTAACGGAAATAATCAGCATAAACGTCCGTACGAGGGAAACTCTGAGTTAGTCGCCAATACCGAGGCCGGATTCCCAAGGCCCAGGGTAGATGGAAACTTTAATGGAGGAAATTTCAATGGAGGCAATTATCAAGGACCACCACGGCCGGCTAACCACATAGAAGCCTTCAAGATGCCTTGCCCGCGTCATAGTAGGAATGGAAAGCCGGCTAATCATTCGTTGGAGCAGTGCGTGGACTTACAGAGATGGAAAAACAAGGAGATACAGAAGGCCCTGCGAGGCGCAGGCCGGGGAGGAGGACCGGGTCTGGGTGGAAACCCGGGCAACGGACCACCCCCCGTCGGCAACGCAGGAGGCGGTAATCCGGGTAATAACCAAGGTGGTGCGGGTGGTTTTCAGGCTAACCCTAAGAAGCTAGGGCAATACCACGTCCACACTACCGGAACTTCCAACAAAGAAAGAAAGATACTTAAAAGGGCTGTAAACTCGGTTTCGTCAGGGGTTCCGAGGTATTTGAGATGGTCAGATCAAGAAATATTATGTAGCAGAAGAGATCACCCGGAATCGATAGAACATCCGGGTGTGTTGGCCGTGGTGGTGGCCCCACAGGTCAATGGATATGAGTTAAAAAAGGTCCTGATGGACCGTGGAAGTAGCATCAATATCTTATACTGGGAGACCTTTTTGCGCATGGGGCTCAAGGAGTCTCAGCTGCAGAAAAGCTCCACAGTCTTTCATGGAATTGTGCCTGGGCACTCGGCTTGCCCTGAGGGAAAGATAACACTAGAGGTTGCTTTCGGAGAATCCAAGGATAACTATAGAATAGAATGGCTCACGTTTGAGGTGGTGAAATTGCGCAGTCCCTATCATGCACTGTTCGGAAGGCCGGCCTATGCCAAATTCATGGCGAGACTGTGTTACGTTTACTTACAGCTGAAAATTCCGGGTCCCAAGCAGACCATCACTATACATGGAAATAGGGTCGTGGCGGCCGAGTGTGATGAAGGAGACGCGGCAATGGCAGAACAAGCTTGCAGGAAGGAAGAACTCAGGTATTACCGGTCTCAGGTAGACCCGGAAGATCGAACAGCTTTGAAGAAACCAAACACAGACGATGAGAGAGCCAAGTTTAAGGCAACCCAAGACACGAACATGGTGGCCTTTATTGAGGGCGACTCTTCCAAACAGTTTGCTATAGGTTCTAACCTGGGTAATGAGGAGGAAGAGGCACTCATAAAGTTTATTCGCGAGAATCAGGACGTGTTCGCTTGGACGCCGAGTGACATGCCGGGTATCCCGACTGAGCTCGCCGAACACAGCTTGCATGTTGATCCCAAGTCTCGACCAGTGAAGCAAGGCCTGAGAAAAATGAACGAGGAAAGGAGAAAAGCTATAGGGGCAGAGATAGCTCGGCTCCTAGCAACCGGCTTTATCATGGAGGTCTTTCACCCGGACTGGCTGGCAAACCCGGTTTTAGTGCTGAAAAAGAACAATGAGTGGAGAATGTGCATAGAATACACAAGTCTCAACAAGCATTGCCCGAAGGATCCATTCTCCCTTCCAAGAATAGATCAGATCATAGATGCAGTTGCAGGAAGTGACTTATTGTGTTTCTTGGATGCTTATTCCGGGTATCACCAAATAAAGCTCAAAAAGGAGGATTGGGAGAAAACTTTGTTCATAACCCCTTTTGGTGCTTTTTGCTATAAGACCATGACCTTTGGACTGAAAAGTGCTGGCGCAACATATCAACGGTGTATTCAGAAGTGCTTTGAGGATCAAATTGGGCGCAATGTTAGTGCCTATGTTGATGATGTGGTGATTAAAATGAGGAAAGCAGAAACTTTCATAGATGACTTAAAGGAGACCTTCAAGAATATGAGGAGATACCAGATGAAGCTCAACCCGACTAAATGCGTGTTTGGGGTGCCTGCGGGAAAGTTACTCGGTTTCATCGTTTCTGAACGAGGGATTGAAGCTAACCCGGAAAAGATCAAAGCTATTCAGAATCTGAAAAATCCGGAACAGTTGAAACATGTCCAAAAGATAAGGGGGTGCGTGGCAGCCTTGAGCCGGTTCATATCTCGACTCGGAGAAAAAGCGATACCCATATACCGACTCTTGAAGAAAACATATAAGTTTGTATGGGACCAAGAGGCGGACGAGGCCTTCGAGGCTCTGAAAAAGCAGCTATCTGAGGCACCAATTTTAGCAGCGCCGGGTCCTAAAGAGCCCATGCTGTTATATGTTGCAGCCGGGCCCCGGGCATTTAGCGCAGTGGTTGTGGTTGAGCGTAAGGAACATGGAAAGGATCACCAGGTACAAAGGCCGGTTTATTATGTGAGCGAGGTCTTATCGGAAGTAAAGCAGTGGTACTCGCATTGGCAAAAGCTAGTTTTTGGGGTATTTATGGCCAGCCGAAAATTGAAGCCATATTTTCAAGAACACCCCATAACAGTAGTGAGTTCCATACCAATGGCGGATATCATCAGAAATTCAGATGCGACAGGAAGAATAGCCAAGTGGGCTATCGAGATGGGGGATTATCACATCAACTACGAGCCCCGGTCTGCGATCAAGTCCTAGGCTCTGGTAGATTTTGTCAATGATTGGACTCACACAAGCATGCCCATAATGATGCCAAGTTCAGAGTCTTGGGTGATACACTTTGATGGCTCCAAGCAGTATGAGGGGTCAGGAGCTGGTGTGGTGCTCACGTCGCCAAAATGAGATAAGTTGAGTTACGTGTTACAAATTCACTTTGACTGCTCTAACAATATGGCCGAGTATGAGGCCCTGCTACACGGATTACGAGTGGAAAATGAGATGAACATTAAACGCATAAGATGCTACGGAGACTCGGATCTCGTGGTACAACAGGTCTCAGGTACATGGGACAGAAAAGATGCGACAATGGCGGCTTACCGCAGAGAGGTGGACAGAGTAGTCGGGTCTTTTTCCGGGTATGAAGTGGAGCACGTTGATCGGCGAAAGAATGAGGCAGCAGACGCACTTGCGAGTCTCGGTTCGCGTCGAGAGCCGTTTCCGCCCAATGTTTTCCTGGATGAGTTATGGCGGCCCTCTGTCAAAACCGAATCTGAAGAAGAATTAGCACATCAAGACCCGGATTCAGAGTTTGTGGCCGCAGTACGCGCTATTCCGGAGTGGACTGAGCTGTTCTTGGCGTTCTTATCACGAGGTGAGTTACCATCGCAGGAAGTACTAGCCAGGAAAACCCTGAGACGGGCCAAGGGTTACTCCATCATTAACGGTGAGCTCTACAAGAGAAGTGCTACATGTGTGTTTTTACGCTGTGTAACCCCAGAACAAGGACGTCAGATATTGAAGGAGATCCATGAAGGCGATTGTGGACACCATGCCTCCACAAGGTCCCTTGTGGCTAAGGCATATCGACATGGTTTTTTCTGGCTCACGGCTCTAGTGGATGCGGAACGCTTGGTGGCAAGATGTGATGGATGTCAAAGGTACGCTCGTCAAACACATGTGCCGGCTATGGAGCTACGAACAATCCCATTGACTTGGCCATTTGCGGTTTGGGGTATGGACATGGTAGGCCCCTTTCACATGTCTCCTTGCAAAAAGACTCATCTTTTGGTGGCTATTGATAAGTTTACCAAGTGGGTCGAAGTTATGCCAGTTACAAATTGTGAAGCAGCTATAGCTGTCAAGTTCTTGAAGAAAATCATCTATCGGTTTGGGTATCCTCATAGTATAATCACAGACAATAGAACTAACATGTCCTTAGGAGAGATGGAGAAATTTTGTGGAAACAATGGTATCCGGCTTGATGTAGCCTCTGTGGCCCACCCGCAAGCCAATGGGCAGGTGGAAAGAGCAAACCAATAGTTACTTCGAGGATTGAAACCACGACTACGAGTCCCGTGTCTCAGAGCTGCTGGAGCGTGGGTTGAGGAGTTATCCTCCGTGGTTTGGGGAATTAACACCACACCTAACAGATCTACTCAAATGACCCCATTTTTTATGGTTTATGGTGATGAAGCAGTTCTTCCGAGTGATATCATCCATGATTCGCCACGGGTGGCGGCCTACGTGGAAGTTGAAAACGAGAAGACCCGGCAAGACGCTATGGATATGCTAGAGGAGCACAGAGAGCAAGCATTGGAGAGATTCGCCATATACCAGCAGGACTTAAGGCGATACCACAGCCGCCGGGTCAAGACCCGGGTTTTCCAGGAAGGAGACCTAGTGCTACGCCTGGTGCAATCCAAGGAGGGAAAGCACAAGTTATCTCCCCCATGGGAGGGTCCCTTCATTATAAGCCGGAATTTGCACAATGGATCATATTACTTGATAGATGCAAGGGAAGAGTCGGATACCGTCAATGACACCACCCATACCACTTCATCTATGCAAGAGCGAGAAAGACCATGGAATGTGGCTCAGCTACGTCCCTACTATACTTAGCATAGACTCGGTTTGCAAGTTGTATTGCACGATGTAACAGGCAGCAGGTTTCAGACGGACTCTTTTCCTATCCAGGGTACCTAAGGGGACTGGAGGGTTTTTAATGAGGCGGACTGCTGACCTAACCTTTCATATCAATAAAAAGATGGTTAAATCATTATAGTTCTTGCGTTTCTTGTATTTTTTATTATTTCTTTTGCATGATTTTTCTATGTTCAATCACGGTTTATATTAGGTAAGTATATTACGTTTAGTTAATTATAATTACCCAGTTATGAGAGATATAGTTTCAAGTTTACACTCCTTTTGGTTTTTATTTTAAGTTATCTGTAGAACCCAGTATTGCATAGTATATACCTCGGTCTTGGGGGCTGATTGCTTGAATAGCACAGTTACAAACTCAGACCCGGCCATGATGCCATTATGGTATGAGGGCTGATTACTTGTAATAAATACAGTCGCAATCTCATAACCTGGACAATAGAGCCAAACTTTTCTTGGCCTTCCTTGTTTAAGCTCGATGTGACTCGCAACAAAGTGGCATGTTTGCTAGCCTATAAATTCAATCAGTCATGATGCCCATGGGGACTTGCCTGGCCCTGTTTTCATAGAGTTATAAGAAACATCGAGTATCCACGCGAAAGCTGGCTTACAACAAAGGGGGTTAAAAGGGTCATCTAAACCACAAGTTATGCGGAGTAAAAGGCAAAAAGCCGGAAACTCATAGTGTATTAAGCATAAACTCAAATAATCTCGTAGTTGGGGACTTAGCAAGACATGGAGTTTCCTTAAGCCACAAACCCCTAGACTCCAAAGTCCGAGTCTTGGGGACTTGGGGGCTTAAGAAAGCAACAAGTTATCTAGCTAATGAACTCAAAATTCAAAAATCCGAGTCTTGGGGACTTGGGGACTTAAGAAGCAAAGTTCACCCAGTCAAAAAATCCTAAGACCCGGAAACCGGGTCTTGGAGACTTGGAAGAAAACTTTGCCTTACCCCAAAACCTGAGAATCGGTACTTATTGCAAAAAATGTAGAAAAGCAAAAATATGCAAACACAAGGTTGAAAAGTGCATACCGAATGGATGACCAGAAGGGCCATCAAAGCCATAGAAGTTTAAACGTATTACAAACCAAAGGAGTAGTATCAAAAGTGCACAGGCGCACTATCAAATAAACAAGTGTAGCAGGCATATTACAAATGCCCATTGGCTGAATGAGTGTTTGTTGATAACGACGAGAAAATCACTCGGCGTCCATAGCCGAGTCATCATGGGTGGTCTTGGCAGCCGGGTCCTTGGTGTTCTCCTCTGCAGCTTTCTCTGCCTCCGTATCTGGGTCAACTGCGGAATCAGCGCGAGCTGGAGGAGGGACAACTGGAGTCGATGATGTTGGCGCAGAGCCGGCCTCGGCTTTATTCTTGGCAACCTCTTCCTTGTACCGAGTCAACATATCAAAGGGAGCAGGAAAATCAGAGCGCACCGGCTTATCTTCAGCATCATATGGAGGTGTGAGCTTGTTTACGTCAAGCTTCTCGGCAATCAGGCTGGCCGAGTGACGAATCTGAGTATTGATGACTTTGAGGTCCTTTGCCGAGAACCTCGAACCATCAGTGTTAAACTCAGGAAATCCGTTCACAAGCTTTGCCGGCTCAAGTTTCGGATAGTAGGCTTTGGCCAACGCAAGGCCACGGATCACTCCAACTCGGCACGCCGAGCGCTTCCAAAGATCAATCCAGGCAGGGATTGTCGAGTACGCTTCAAGCATCTGGGATACGCTGCCATAAGTGCCGGTCCACTTAACAACTTCGAGGGTCCACTTTGTCCCACCGAGAATTGCCGGATAACAGCCTTAAGTGTCTTTAGCTTTTCGATATCATCCTGTTCCTCAGCTTTTTCACCCGGACCTGCAGCACAAAAAGAAAAGCAAGGTGGTGAGACTCGGGTTAAAGACCCTACAAAATGAGAAATTCGAGTGATAATCAAGAGGATAGGTGTGCCTTACCAAGGATGGAGCTGTAAGTATCGGCAATAAAGGTCGAGAATTTTTCAAAAGCCCCTCAACGTTATGGAGTTTCTTCTTGTATTTCTTGCACTCCTTAGAAAGCTCTTTGACCTCGGCCTCCAGCTCTTCACGAAGTTTGGTCTCAACCCGCAGGAGTTCGTTGGTTTTCGCCAACACCTCATCCGTCCGGGTCACATAAACCTGAAAAAAGACAAGGAAACATCAGTCGGCGGTAGGATAAAGTTGCACACGAACGGTTATATAGCTATAAAAGTACCGAGTAAACTGATGACAGTTCACCCGGAACTTGGGGACTAGGATGGGTATGTACATAGTATTAGTTAAAGCTACCTGATGCTCAGCTGCCAGAGACTCGATGATATCTTTTTCAGTTGCTTTAAGGGAGTAGTACTCCCAACACCTTTTCAAAGTCAAGGCCGCTGAGAGCCGGCCTGGAAGAGCTGGGGTTTTGGTTACCCGGTAGTAGGGTCGCCTCCTGTTTCAGTGGGTCGACTCTGGTTGCCTGGGTGTTGGGAGCAGGAGATGCCCTTCGCGTCCCAAGAAGCTCGACGTCGGGGTCAGTCGAGTGATGCGTGGGCGGAGGAGACTCGGTCCTGGGAATGGCCGTGTCTTCCGGCTCTTGCTCTTCGACAAATGGGGGCTTAGTGGCACTCTCCGGTTCTTCCATAGCCGGGTTATCAGCAGGGGTTTCCTCTTGGTCACTAAGTGTAACCTTGGCTCTAAGGAAAGGAAAACAAAAAGTTAGTGAACAATAAAGGGAAATGCGCAAATTAAAGGATATTGGCACATAAGGTATGCGAATTACCCGGTATTCACGACAAAGTCGCTTGGAAGATCATTACTGGACCCGGAACACATTGATAAAGAATCGGAAAGTGAGACTCGGAGCTGTCTGGCTAACGGATGATTTGGAGATGGATATTTTCGAGGAATATGGACAGAGTAAGTTGAAGGAGTACCGGCTCGGCGAGCGGGCGACATAGGGATCCCAGGATGGAGGGGATCGTCACCCGAAGAAGTCCGGGTTGCCCGTCGCTTGGCTGGGATTGTGTCCTTCGGAGATGATGTAGTGGTTAGATACCTGTTAAGTTTGCACATATTGGCATAGGAGTACGGCTCTATGGTCATGGAGGAGTACGGCACCTTGAAGGTAACTCCTCTGGGTTTCCGCTTCTGGCCAACCTCAATTTCCGGCTCTGCCTCGCTCTCCTTCGATTGAGAGCCGTCCTTATCAGCCAGCGCTGGTGATGGTGGTGCATTGTCGGAAGGAGGAGAATTTTGGTCTAATAGTTCAACAAAGTATCTATTGAGTAGAGACTCGGAATTACCTTCCTCGCTATCACTCGGTTCTTCTTCTTCTTCCGAGTTTTCGGAAGGAGGCGGGGTAACAATCTTCCAGAACGCGTCGTTTTCCTGGGTAAAAAGCAGCCAAGTTAAAAGTTAGTAAGAGTGTATTTCAAGTAATAGTCGGATAAAAGGTGTTGGCCGGCTCTTACCGGAGGAGCCGGGTTTGCACGAGTGAAGAGGCCGAGTCCGGAGACGCTCTTGATAACGTCAACTTTCTCGGCCAGGAAGTTCTTCATAGTCCGGTTGATATCTCCTGCCGGGTATGACTTCTCCGAGTATCAGAGAGAGTCGGTTAGATGACCGGAATATTCGCAGATAAGCTTGGGCCGGATGCTGTTTGGCTGAATCCTACAGCTAACCCAGTTTTTAACCAAGTTTAACCCGCAGAGGCCATGGGCTGCTAGGACGGCCAGTTTGTGGAGGAGAGGTTGGATAGCTTGTCTATCGGATTCTGACGCAAAGGAACTAAGATTATCGGAGAGGGAGAGAGTCTCAACAGAGAAACCCGGCAAAGGCTTCTGGCCGGGTTTCGATGTGTCTTGGCAGTAGAAAAAGGTCTTCTGCGAGTGCTTCACATGACTGTGAAGACTGAGAGTCGGCATCAGAGAATTTTTGCGTCTCTGAATGGATACCCCCCACAGACGAGGAGGGGCCCGTCCGTGCTCTCCCGGCAGGGCTTGCATTGAAATAACTCCAAAAACAGGGCAAGATTTGGGAAAATGCAAAGGTAGGCTTCACAAAGAACGATGAAGTGGCAAATATTTAAGATCGAGTTTGGCCCTATGTCAAAAATTCGGAGTTTGTAGCGGTCCAGAAGATCGCGGAAAAAAGGGGGACCCGGGGGCGGAAACCCCGGATCACGTGCTCGAGGAAAACAACTACCTCATCTGGACCAGGTGAAGGCAAGGTTTCTTCCCCTGGTGCCCTCCACGAGATTTCCGACTCTGCGGGCAGAACCCCAGACTCGGCTAGCTCATCAAGTTTCGCCTTGGTAACAGTCGATTTCGCCCAGTTGGAGGAAATCGACTGACCCGGCTTTTGCTTCGAAGCCGGGTTTTTTCCCTTGAGCTTGGCGCTGGCTTTGGGTGCCATGGAAATGGATCTAGAGGAAATTAAATACGAGTGAATATGGATTCAAAATTCAGAAAAATGCACCTAAGTTGTAGAGCAATGGAGGAAAGTTATAGGCAAGATGGAAAAATGCATCTAAGATGAACATTGACTTAAGACTGGAAAAAGTAAAAACCTAGATCTGAAGGTTAATGGAACTTACCAGTGGAGACGGTCTGTTGACGGTAGTGTGCGCGGCGGCGGTGTTCCGTTGACGGTGGCGTGCGCGGCGGCGGCGGCTCGTGGACGGTGGTGCGCGGTGGTGGCGGTTCGTTGACGGCGGTGAGCCACCCCGAGCGCTCCAATGGCACGGACGGAGGCACGAACGGAGGCGCAGGTGGAGATGCGGGCGGCGGTGAGCTTGGCGGCGCGCGCGGGAGAGTCCGGTGGCTAGGGCTCACCTCTGTGATTTGGGGCGCAGGAAATGGACAGGAGGAAGAAGAAGGGGGAAAGTGGCGTTTGGATTTGTAGGGTTTTCCCCCTGGGCCTATTTATAGGCGCAGGGAAAACCATAGGTTCCAAACGGTAAGGTTGAGCTATTTTCGGGAGGATTTGATCCGGCCCGTGAATTTGGGGATAAAGATCTTGGTGATTATCGCGTGATATCCGGATTAATCAAGTTGTCTAAGAGAGTCGGATTTGAGGCGTTGTTACTCGGACTAGCTGATAGAGAAATGGAGGCCGGGTTTTATTATGTTTTCTTGGAGTGTTAACCCGGGAAACAATATTTTTGCCCGAATGAAGCTGGGTTATTATATGGACTGCCCAAAGAGCAGGCCTGGCTATAGTTAAAGCAATCTAACCCGGCATGTTATGTGAATGTTTGTTGTTTTGCAGGGAATAGCGTGCGCTTCATGCTTGATCCCAAGATGCCCAAGCTATTCTGGGGACTACTGTTGGGGGGATGATAACCCGGTAGGCCATGCCTGGACGAAACCCGGCCAGAAGGAGATCGCACGAGACCCGGCCAGAAGGAGATCGCACGAGACCCGGCCCAAGAGGAAGGATATTCTAGGAGGCCCAAAGGAGAGTGCGGATCTTGTAATCCATGCCTTGGGGGCCACGGTTAGGAAACTTAGGGTTACGTGTGGGTTTCGGGTAGGATTCCGGGTGTGTCTTGTATGGGAAGCCAGAGAGCCGGGTAATATATAAACCGGCTCCTAGGGCAAAGAAACCAGGCTTTTTGGAGATATTCGAGTATTCAGAGTCTCGAGAGAAAGAGGGAGATTCGAGTTTGTAACCATAGATTGGAGTTTCGGCGACATTATAGTCAGAAACCCTAGATTGCTAGTTAACATGATTTCTTATGAGCTAAACCCTCTCCCAAACACTAGAGTCGATTCTCCCCAACCTAAGTTACCCCCGGTAACGTCTGCCGTGAATATCCCGCGACACCCAAGGAAAGCCATATGATTGCGGTCAAAAGGATTCTTAGGTATTTGGTTGACACTCCTACACATGACCTTTGGTATCCATCAAACACAATTTTTGATCTTGTGGCATATTCGGATGCGGATTGGGGAGGTGACAAGGTGGATAGAAAATCAACCTCGGGTGCTTGCCAATTCCTTGGTAGGTCACTCGTGTGTTGGTCTTCCAAGAAGCAAAATTGCATTGCCACCTCGTCCACGGAAGAAGAGTATATTTCCGCCGCTAGTTGTTTCTCTCAACTTTTATGGATGAGGCAATGTCTTAAGGATTTTGGAATTGAGATTAAGACAATGCCTCTTTTATGTGACAATGAGAGTGCTATAAAGATTGGTCACAATCCGGCACTTCATGGCAAGACCAAGCATATTGAGATTCGGTATCATTTCATTCGAGATCATGTGGCCAATGGAGATATCTCACTTTCGTATATCAACACCAAAGATCAACTTGCCGACATCCTTACAAAACCTCTAGATGAGAAGAGATTCAAGCAATTAAGGAGTGAGCTCAATGTCGTATGCGCAATCAATTTTAGTTGATTGAAAATCTTGCATACACACCTCTACTAGACTCCTATTTGGCTCTTAGATGTACGCATAGACATAGGGGGAGTGTAGCTCAATCAATGAGTCAACACTACTCCTATAATGCATAAATAAACAAATCATGCATAATGGTCATTCCAAATGATATAATGTGCTTCAATGATTAGTCTCGAAAGTGCACCCAAGATATATCTTCGCGGTGTCATATCGAACATACTCATACATGGTGGCTACGGCCACCGCCCAAATTCAAGATTCGAGTGTTGTTTGGTTTTTCATATTGATAACACATTTTGTGTTCCACTCATATGCATTCGTTCTTCATATTTCATATTGCATCCAATGTTGTTTGATTCACTTTTTATTTTTTTCCCATTGGATGCATATGGAAACCATCATGTTTATTTCATCTCATCACATTTGTGCACATGGTCGAGTAAAACTTTCTTACATAAAAAAAATTACCTTTGTATCACTCGTTTAAAATAAACTTTCATTCTTTTAAAAAAATCCGGGGAGGAAGTATGCCTATTTTTTAAAAAAGGGGAAGAAAAAAAATTCCCGGAATCGGCCTGGACGGCCGGCCTGGCCGGCTGCCTCAGCCACCCGGCCGTCCTCGCACGCACCCCATGCCGGCCTCAGGCCGGGTCGCCCGGCTGCGCGTTTGGCCCCGCTCGCCCCTGCGCCGGCCTCAGGTCGGGACCTAGGCCGGGTCGCTCGACCATGCGCCCGGCCCCGCGCGCCCCCACGCCGGCCTGGCCGGCACCCCAGGTCGGGCTCCCGCACACACACAACACACAAAGGGGAGGGGACACGACCCCATCCCTAACCTCCCCCTTTCTCCCCACACACCAATACCATTAGAGCCCCCCTTGGAGATCTCCTTCCCCCTCTCCCCCACACCCTAGAACCACCCTACCACCCAAATTCACAGATCTGCAAGCCCTCGGCCTCCTCCACACTCTCCTCCCCGTGGAATCCTCTTTGGTGCCCTCTTGGGGGAGATCCTCTCCTTTGATTTTGTGGAATTTTTTCAACATGACCTCCAACTCGGGTAACCTCTAGGGCTCCTCTTCTATATCGTGTTTTATTTGCTCTATCTCTCTTGGTATGATGGCTTAGTTCATTGTTGTTGTGGCTCAAATCGCATCTAGTTTCTATACTATCTCTCACATAGGGTTCCTCATCTAGTTCATATGTCACTCTAGCCATAACCTAGGCCTATCACTTTCATCTAGTTGTGATACTCACGATGTAGCCCCATCTTGCCATGCTAGGATGTAGTCCCAACTTGCCCTTGTGATACTCACAATGTAGTCCCAACATACCACTCTACTCTTGCCATGCTAGGATATTTTTTTTACGTCTTATTACTCACTAGATGATTTTTGTTCCCGCTCTTGTCACTTTAACTCATCACCATGGGAAAAAAAATTAACACAACAACGACCATGTGCACTTACTATAATTGTCCATATCCATGCATCATTCCTCTCAGGCGATGCGAACGCACCAAGTGGCAAGGGACCACATGCTCTTCGTCCCCGCAAGAAAAGTGTTGCTACTGTTGCTGGCTCTACTCCTTCTCAGAGATAGGGTGCTCCACTTCCTGTCAATCCAGCTGAGCTGGTGGTTACTAATTGGGGAGGTCTGAGCGCCGATGATTTTGAGTCTGCTCGTTTGAAGTTCAATCCTTATGATTTTGGGCAGAGTACTTGTGCCGATCCCCGATTCTACTGCAAGATGCATCAGGTTATGTATGAGTTCATCCTTGGTAAACTTCAGAACAATTATGTTGATCAACACTTCTTTGATGTGGAAACAGCCCGCAAGCATTGGCCAGGGGTTATGGAGCTTATGCATTTTCCTGGTATCACTTCTCTCATGGGGACTACTAACTCTCGCCCATTTGCACCCGAGCTGCTTAAGGAATTCTTTGCCACTGTTCACTTCTCCACTGAGGGCCCTCGTACTTTGACTTGGATGAGTGGTGGTGTCCAGTGTACCGCCACCATGACTGAGTTTGGCTCCCTTCTCGGTCTTCCGCCGGTTATCTTTGATGCCATGAACTTCATTCGCATCCATGGTGATCCGAAGTACCTTATGAAGGCTCAAGATGGTCTACATCATTGCTACCCGCAAGGTACTGGATCTCAGCACATTCCCAAGGTCAAATACTTCACTGAATTTTGGTACATTGTGCACAGAATTCTATGGAACACTATCAATGTCAAGTTTGGTGAGAAGGGCGAGGTCCGCAAATGGTTGGTGAATCTCCTCTTTCATATTGGCACTTCTATGAGGAGCAACAAGCCTTTGGATATTCTGGATTACATGTGGCATGAGATGAGGACTGTGGTTCGTGATAAGAGGGTACCCATCTATGGCTCATACCTTCAGATACTCATTGAGTCTAAGATCCCAGTTGGTCTCATCAACAACTACTCCAAGGTGGCTCCCAAACAGTCTGTTCTTCTCTCGGCTGCTGAGGCGGAGATAGCTGCTACTCAACGGCACAAGCGAACCCGCACATTGTCCACTGGGCCTAGTACATCTCATGGTATCCCCAGCTCTTCTTCTCCAAACCCTACTGTCCTAGCTTCTGGCACATTCAGCATCAAGAGGACTCTTCAGAAGATGAATTGCTTCTTCATTGAAAAGCAGAAGCAAGACTATCAATCCTATAGCAAGGGCAAGGCCTCTCGTCGCAACCAGCGGGCTATCATGACAGCTCTTTAGCTTCCACTCGGCTCTTCTAGCTCGGAGGAGCTCACGGAGGACACATGGAAGTCAAAGCACACCTTCTGGCTTGGTGGTGATGCTAGTTCTCTCGGCCTTTTGGGGCCTCCTTTGCAACTGCAGCTAGTTCCAGTCAGGCACCTACTGAGGAAGTTCCAGCGTCGGATGCTGAGATGGATGATGACGAGTGATTGGATGTGCACCATTTTCTCCCTTTTTGGTGTCTTGATGCCAAGGGGGAGAAATATTAGGATCCTCAACGCATTGCATTGCATATCATGCATCCATTTGCGTTTTTATCATCGCTATTGCTTTCCTTGATCTTAGTTTATCTTACTATTTGTGTGTTTTGTTGAACTATGTTGCTATTGTAAGACTATGTCTCTACTATCTATCGTACTATCTATCTATCTACTATGTGATGTGATATTTGATGTGATGAAGATCATAGTAAGGTTATCATACTATCTATCTACCCACTACTTGATGTGATGTAGACCATAATGAGGTTATTCTTTATCTATCTATATACTATGAGATGAAAGCTATGGTGAGATTTTTTTGTGTGCAAAACAATCACTTATATAAGATGTCATCATGCCTATACATGTATTTTCACTACTTGGTTCAAAGTTGATTGAACAAACTCATAGCTTATACATATCCATCTATAGTGCTAGATCATTCTCAAATCATCTTCACATTTCACATATGAATATCATGTTAGCATCACATATCCTATTGACCTATAAAACATAAAGGGATATGAGAATCATAATCATTGCACTCCATTTGTTCATCAAATATATATCTTATGACTGGGCACACAAATAGGGGGAGTACCTCTATAAGTCTTTATCTCCTTTCAAATAGCCATGATAAATTATTCGTAATGCAAATCCATGTGTTGTCATCAAACATCAAAAAGTGGGAGATTGAAAGGACATTTGTTCCTAATCTTGTTTTCGGTGTTTGATCACAACACATGGAAGATCTAATATTTTCCCTAAATATGTTCAGAGCCTATCATGGAGAAATGCAATCATACACCTCCTTGGACATTCATGTGATTGGCAGCAAAAAATGAAAAAAAGAAAAGGAAAAAGTAAGAAAAAAATGAGAGAAGGAGAAAGAGAAAACAGGGGAGCCGGCCCCATGTTGGCTCGAGGCCGGGGTGGGATGGTGGCGTTGTCCTGGCCGGCCTGGCCGGCCCCCTAGGCCGGGGTGCACTGCTGTGTGGAGGATTCCCCCCAACGACCGTTTTTCCCTCTCCGATATAAAAGGGGCTTATCCTCTACCTTTAGCTAGTGTCAAACAAACTCACTCTCTCCACCATTGTTGACCACACTCAAGCTCTCCCCAAATCCCCAACCAAAGCTAGTGATACTTTGGGATTTGGAGGAGACATCCCCGATCTACAACTTCACCAAGCCGATTAGAAATTACCTCACTCATCCCTTAGGGATCTTGTAGTTCTTAGTTCATCGGAGCCAAGAACCTTGTTGCTCTTAGTTCATCGGAGCTCGGAGCCTTGTTGATATCCTCGGAGCTCTTGTGCTCGTGGATCTTGTTTCTCGGAGTCTTGGTGGCTTTCGGGATTTGGTGAGGACCCTCCAAAGTTGTGGAGTGTGCCTCATCCTTGTAAAGGTTCTAGTTGTCAACCTCAACGGCAACATAGTGATTCGAGTCTCTCCATATCGGTGGAAGGACTCAAAGGAGATACGGTGTGCCATTTGAGGGCTACTCGGTGTTCTACATTGGTGGCACCGCACCGCTCTAACGGAGATTAGATTCCATTGGGAGGTGAACTTCGGGATACATCTCCGCGTCATTGTGTTCGGTTATCCCTCAACTTACATTTACTTGTTGCTACTAGTTTAGTCATAAATATACCTTGTGCTAGTTGTACTTGCTCAACATATAAGATTGTTCTAGTTGCATAATCTAGTTAATCTATATTTGAGCACTATCTTGTTAATTCGAAAAAGAAGTTAAAATTTGTAGTTAACCTATTCACCCCCACCCTCTAGTTAACCTCTCGATCTTTCAACATCTGAGATTGCAAGGTAAATGTTAGTTAAATCTCATTAAGTAAAACCGATTATTTAATCTTCCCTATAAAAGTTACATGGGAGGAGTGAAAGTTTATGAAAGACATAAAAGTAATTTTGTCATGAAAATTGTCTTGGACAAAATCAATATGTTGACTGCACAGATATGCTTGAGTCTGTTTGATTTGTATTAGCAAAGTACTAGTACATCGTAGTTTAAATTTTCGACTTGATGGACGATCAAGAAATTTTTGGGCATTAAAATTATCGGAAGGAATTGCATGAAATTGAGTGGGAGATGAATAGCTTGCCTAATCGAATATGTAGATGTCATATTTGAGTGGAGTTGAATAGTTTGCCTAATCAAATATGTAGATGTCATATTTGAGTGAGATTTTAATCCTTGTATGTGAATGACATATCATAAATAGTGCTAGTGAAATTAATTAGGACTAATTAGGGGAAGGTAATGAAGTTTGAATAAACAATAAAAGTCGAGATGTTTTATATCAGATTCTGAAGAGTCGGAATAGAGCAAATCAAGAAAGAAGGTCTTGATTATATATCTATATAAAACCGTGGTCATAGGTGGCAACATATAAAACCATGTTATGTGCTCGACGTGATGTGACTCATGCTCTTGTGAAGAACATGTGATGAGAGTAATTTGATGAAATTCGCTGATTCTGAAGTTAGGTATATCTTTGAGTATTTAGAGAAAACTAAGGAAAGGCAGATATGTGAATCAAAACTTGCAAGTCGGTCCAAATTATGTACTCCCTCCGTATCAAAATATAAGTTGTTTTAATGTTTTCTAGACAATACGTATCAAGACATGTTTTAGTGTGTAGATTCATGTGTATCGTGCACTAAAACATGTGTAGGTACGTTTTGTTTAGGAAACGTTAAAACATCTGACATTTTGATACGGATGGAGTACAATGTATGTAATGTAATAAACAACAACTGCATCACAATGAAAATCTTATAGGACTAGGAATTAGAAACAGCCGTCATAGTTCATATATGAATGGTAAAAGGCCTTGCAATGTACAGTCTCGAGAATGAGAGAAAAACAGACATGAGGTATGGCTTGTCCCGGGGGTTTCTTGTCATAATCCAAGTTCCTCACATTACAAATGATTTATGGCAGAAACAGAGGGGCATTACATCATAATCTGTAGCTTCATTGCTGACTTTATCCCACACCTCTATATATATCATAACACCGTGGAGCCCTAGCTTGCCAAGACCTTTGGAACCTGCACATTTAATGGAATCAATCAGATTTTTCAGCACAGCCCACAAAACGGAGGATCAATATTATTTAGTTGTGCCGAAGTTGAGAAGAAAAATGCACACCTGGCCTCAAAGAACAATTGTATTCACCCATCTTTACATTTCAAGCACAATAACTGCAAAGAATGGAAATACCATACAGAGTTACTTCAAAGGAAGCAGTGGATAAAAGGATGTTCAGTGCAGGACAAAATTTGCTTGTTTGGTATCAAAGTATGCAACTTACAGTCTGAATCAGTTTTGACCCATTTAGCGCCATCATCTTCTAGGTCACTGAGTGCGTCTTCGAGGCATTCGTTGATTTCTTTCTCATCTAGCCTCCAGTCCAAATGCCTCTTAGGTGGTAGCGGCGAAGAATTTTGTGGATGTATTTTCGTCTGCAGTATTGCCTTGAGCAGCTGAAATGGAAAACGAAATCGCATATAAAATGCAAGTAAAGAAGGTCTAATCGGCTATAAATTTTCACAAGGATGTAAGTGTACCTTCTCCATTCTTGATTGGGGGAAAGAGTTCCTTGGATCTGGAACCGCAGAGGCAAAGCCACCCTTACACATGAGTAGTTTGAGGAGTGCAGCAACTGATCTCGGCTTAAGTGTTTTTCCTTTCTTCCTGAGTGAATCGTTTGATTTACTTCTGATTATCTTCTTGTTCGTCGACTGCTCCATCTGCTTCTCATTGGCCTTCTCATCATCATGGGAATCATAAGCTTCCTTTTGGTCTTTGCTTGCTAGTATCATTGCAAATTCTTTCTGTATCTTGTCTACTTCCTCCTCTGTAAACTTGACAGCGTCTTGCATTGACTCCACACCCTCGGAAGGGTTCTTCGCTTGCGCTACTTCCTCTATCTGCTTATTTCCAAATGTCCCAATAGCAAGCAATGATTGGGGCCAATCGCTGAACTCGTCGTTTCGACATTCTGACACATTAGCACCTGCACATTAGGACTAAATTAAGTGCTGATTACACAAACAGACATAAAGGTATGGTCCTAAGTTCATATTAGCATAAACTGAGTGTCTCACTGCAGCATGGACCACTAATTTTAAATCCTTAAAACCCCCATGGTTCTTATCAACTTATCACTGGTTAGATATATGTTTGCCCATGCTTACTCCACATCCTGATGTTCTCTTTCCGTTTTTGTATGTCGGCAATCGCTTCATGACATACATAAAAGGCTAAATAATGCATTCCTCCTCCAAATTATCAGTCCGCTTATGTGTTCTTGACAGAACAACAGTGTACTATTTCAACAGGATGAGTTCAGTTCAGATTGTTAGAATGAAACCATTCGAGATCAGGGTTCTGTCCTGGAATAAGTGACACCATATTTGATCAGAGGTGGAGAATTGGGTCTATGGATTAAGCAATCCATCTTTCCACAGAATAAAAAACGTTAGAAAATCAAAGTGTGTGGAAAAAAAAATGCAGTTCCTCGCATTAGCAAAGAGTTCGTCGATCCATGCTGTCTAGTTGGACTTTGAGTATGACTTAGCTGCATAAATCTCTTCAGTTTTTTTTTTCTAGAAAACAATAAAATAAAGAAACACTGGAGTTTGTGCAAAGAAAATAAAATAAAAATTCACACAGGACAAGCCACAGAATGTCGACATTGCAAGCTCACAGCAATAAGAATGTCACTGCACTGCAATCTTTTCTCATGGCATTATCGTAGAAGGCAACTTCGTCGGCAGATCACTAGATCTAAAGACAAATTGAGTGCAGGAGAACTATGAGCCAAAGTGTTGGTAGATTCGCAGTGATAGGCGTGCATGACCAACATAGAGCGTGCTACCATCATCAGAAAAGAAATCTGAAAGACTGAAACCGACTATCGTGAACATCACAAAACAGCAAGTCAGATGGCCGCCTATTCGAGAAGCAAATGTACTGTTGTTGGAAAACAGTAACTTGTTATTTTGGGCGAGAAATAAAAAGCGTTTTCATGACTTGAGCTTAACTGCACAGTGGAAACTGACAGCAAACAACTTCAAAAATAAAACATTATCGTCTTCGATTCTTCTCTATAATCTAGAACAGACGCTGTCTGTTCAACGTCTACTACTTGATGATTGCAAGTAAGTGAAAGTTCGAAGGTACACTCACGAGAAGGCCCGGATGAACTGGCCGGGAACCGGCTCGCTTCCTGCTTCCCGCCGATCTTGTTCGCCACCCAGCTGAAAATCTGCAACCAAAACAGAGGTTCCATCCATCACCATAACGCCACCACGAGAACGAAACACAGTTTCCATTTTTCATCAACGATCACCATGGATCCAACACCTCAATTCAAGCCCAACATAAAGACCATAACACTTCTGGAGAAACCGAGAGCCTCTCCTTACCTTCATATCCCGTTCTGGGGAGCGAGCAGTGAGCCGATGCAGGCACCAAAACTGCAAGAGAGGATCCTAAAGGACGATGGCAAGAGGGATGTGTGAGCGAGAGAGATGTGGAAAGGCCTTGTACTTGAAGGAGCGTGGCGTTGGTGGCTAGCTGCTACTGTCGATGGAAGGAAGAACTGCTGGCCAATAGTGAGTGGCACTGGGGCACTACTAGTAGCAGCTAAGCCTGCTTATTGGAGTGTTCTGAAGCGGGTGGCTCAAGTTTCGACGCTCTGGAGCGTGGTGGCGGAGAGGAGGGTGCTGCTACCTATACATATACACCACTACTTCATTTGGCATGTCACTTCCAAACCTTTTTTTCTCTTTGAGATGTGACCTTCCCTTTTGGGAGGAGGAGCATTGTGAGATGGCGCCAGCCAAGCCAGACTTGGGCTTACCAACTCGAAAGAATCTCCACTGTTTGCATCGTGATTTAGTACTGCTTATGAGATGGAGTATTTCTCGAGAGAGATTTACAGTCCCCGTCAGAGGCAGTTGAAAAATGATCTGTCAACGCTACAGGGCCGCCAGAGTACAAAGTAACTTGTACTCTCGTTAGCAGAAGTGCAGAGTAAGAGCATGTCTAACAGACCCCCTAAATGGCCCAAACCCGTATAATAACCGCCGATATACGGGTTTGGGCTCTACCCGGCCATCTAGCACGCCCCGTAAATGGACCACCCCGGACGATTTTTTACAAGTTTGGGTAGGGGGCGGCCCGTCGACCCCTACATGTGCGGGTCGGGAGGAGATATAGAGGTCCAACCCCTCACCTTTTCCCCCACTGCGCGCGAAGCTCCCAACCGCCGCCGCCGCCGCCGGAAATCCGCCTCCTCGCCCTCCCCGGCCACCGCGTCGCCAGATCTCGCCGCCATGGACTCCTCGCAAGCCTCTCCAACCGCCGACGGCGCGCCACCCATGTCTGACGTGGTCAATGTCACCGTCGACATTGACCACTCGTAATCAGGGTGTGGGTGTGTTCCGATGTCTGACGGAGCAGTCCTAATCAGGGTGTGGGTGTGTTCCGATGGATGATTTGCGGAGCGGCATTTTGGACCGTTTGGACCACTCGTAATGACCTAGTCTTTAACAAAAAAGTGTGTTCTTCACCGCTAAACTTGCTTTTCTCTGTGAATTCGTTGCTTAACCAGTGGAAGCTCCTCTTGCCGGCAAAGCTTAAGGAGAAGTGGGACCTGATTCTGGAGAAGTTGAAGATAAAAGCAATGGAACTGAAGACGTTTTCTTCGCGCAGCGGGGTTGGATAACTCCGGCGATTACTATCTTTTCTAGTCTTTTGTTTTTTTCTTTTCCTGTCTTGTTCCCCTGCGAGGGACTCCTTGTTGGCCTAGTGTGGGGCTGTGCTCTGTTGCTAGTTTTTTCCTGGTTTGTTGAACTTACGTCTTGTTAAACCTGGGTGGTTGGTGGCTGCTTTCCTAAAGCAGGGCATCCTAATAAAATGCCTTTTATCTAAAATGTCACCGTCGACGCCGCGGCCTCCGCCGATGTCGCGGCCATCATCTCCTCCACCATGCCGATGAAGAGGAAGAGGATCCCGAAGCTCTTCTTCGACACACCGCCGGGGCGTGCGGTACCGGCGACGGCGGCGACCACTACTGCGCCCGTCGTCGCGAAGAAGGTGAAGTCATTCGCGACGAGGGGGCGGCCGCCAAAGGTGAAGAAGGCCGCGACGCCTGCAGCGGACGATCCGGCCACGCAGGTGGTCGCCGAGGTTCCTTCACCGGTCCTTCCGCCTGCTCCCACGCGCTGTCCCACGCCGCCGCCGGCTGGTGCCCGCCAGGTGCTCGACGAAGTGCCTGCGCCTGCCGCCGCGACATCCTACATGGATATGCTCAACGATTCGGCGGTGGACTTGGATTCGGGCATTGATGGCTTCGAGGACGAGTACGCTGACTATGGCGAGGAAGAAGAGGCGGACGAAGAGGTGGACGACGACGTGGTTGAGGTCGACGAGGCTACTGCGCGGCGGTGCAAGTCGGGGAAGCAGCCCAACTACACCGAGATTGAAGATGTCACTTTGGTCCGTGCGTGGGGCAAAGTGTCCATGGATGCTGCCACCGGCACCGATCAAACCGGCAAGCGCTATTGGCAACGCATTGAGGATCTTTACCACAAGCTCAAGCCTCGCACGAAGACTTTGGCGGATCGCTCCTACCGCTCCCTTGAAGGCCGGTGGAACGCGATCAAGCCAGCTTGTTCCCGTTGGAGCGCTGCCATGGACCAAGTGGCGGATAATCCACCAAGTGGATGTGTGGCATCGGACTACGTAAGTTTTATGACAGATTTCTTGTGCAAACTGTGTGGTCTTGTGTAAACATCACACTACATTGTTGTTGTGCAGCCCAAGTATGCTCAATTGCGGTACAAAGACATGGCCGGCTCCAAGAACAAGGAATTTCAGTTTGAGCATTGCTTCAACTTGCTCCAACACCTTCCCAAGTGGAAGTTGAGGGACGAAGAGCCAAAGTGCAAGAAGGAGGCAATGCTCAGCATGGATGATGAAGAGGAAGACATGGGTGGTCGCAACGTAGGCAAGCCCGAGGGCACCAAGAAGGCGAAGGAGAGGCAGCGGCTAGAAGCCGAGGCAGCTAGCTTCAAGGACAAGATGGATCAACACATTAGGGCAAAGGAGGAAATAGCATTCAAGACATTGGAGACCAAGGTCCTCATCACCGAGAAGAAAAAGGAGGTCAAGCTCGCCAAGGTGGCTGCAAAAAGAGAGGAGGCTATGCGCAAGGCCGAGTTGGATGCCCAAATGTTGGCTATCAAACACACCAAAACCATGAAGGAGCTCTTGGCCGAGGAGAAGGAGATCATGATGATGAACACCAAGGACATGGACGAGGATCAGCTGCTGTGGTGGAAGGAGAGCAAGGCCGAGATCATGGCGAGGAAGTTGCAGGCGCGTCAAGCTCGCGAGGCATCCAACCGTGGTGCTTCAACTTCGGTGAGTGGTGGTGCCGACGGTGGGCTCCAAGATTGATGTGGATCGCGGTGGTGGTGGCAGTACTTTTGGGAACCTCTATGCCTAGAACATGACCTATGAACTTGTTGATCTATTTGTGATGTAAAACTATGGATTATGCATCGCATTTCTTAAATCTGTCATAGTTGATATGCTTGTGTAGTTGTGATAAACCCTGCAAAACCCTGTTTTGTGAGGGGCCAAAAGCTCGTGCGAGCTAGCAGACCCCCTACCCCCGCCCCGTAAAACATTCTGTTTTACGGGGCGGGGGTAGGGGGTCTGCTAGCTCGCCCGAGTTTTTGGCCGGCGAAATGCGTTTACAGGGCCCTCTACACGCGTTTTAGGGGGCGAAAATATAAGGGGTCTGTTAGACATGCTCTAACTGCGGTGTCTGCAGCTAAAACTTGACACTGCTACCGAACCAGCGTAGATGCAGAGCGACTACTCCGGCCGCCATTGAAGGCAATCAAGGTTTAGGTTTGTGCAGTTTAACCCAGTTTCAAACATCATAAATTGTACTGCGTGTTAGTACTAGGTAACAGTACTCTGCATTGCGTGTCCTATGTGTTGTCAGATCTGGTGTTCTCTTGAGCGTCTCGTGTGCATTTCAACCCCAAGGTATATACAGAATACAGTGAAGTTTGCCGTAGATGGTAACCTCCGCGATGAACTAAAATAGCAAATATTTTCCTCGATCCCAACGTGTGGACTTTTCAGCGGCTGCAATTTGCAAGCACAAGTACAGACGTACCGCATTTCTTCTTCTGAGAAACAGACGTACCACAATTTACAACTTTGCAAGCACACCAATTGATGACATAGGAGACTTTGGAACAGCATTTTTTTCCAAAACAGAGGGCGCCGTTGTATAACCCCAATTACAAGTAAAAAAGACACTTAAAAATGTAGGGAAAATTGGCTACCTTTTTTTTTTTTGAAGACACCGTTTTTTCATGTCATTTTGCTCAAACACACTGCTTAATCATGCATGTGCCCGGTACCATTACAATTTTGGGTATCATTTGCCGCAACACACTCTGCCTTTAAAAAATATATTCTAAAGCATGTGCCCTACTTGTCAGCCAGTACCACGGTCCGCATCCATGTGTTTCTCCATCCCTCGTTCAGCGGCTCCATTTCCATGGTGGCTGTGCTGGTGAGCCTCGGCCCCATCGCGCCTGCGCCATTCAACCAACCTACACCGGAGGTTGACCACCATGGCGCCATGTCGCCAAGAACACACAGCTGTCCACCCCCCACCGCTCGAGCTCTGGCCCAACTCCGCCTGTAGTACTCGCTTTCCTCCTGACGGCTGTTGTACTGGATGTGATTTTCTCCCCAAACAGCTTCATCTTGACAACCTTGCCGACCGCCGTGCTCAATTTGCAGTGGTCGCGTAGTGGCGTCGCCGTGTACCACATGGGCCCACAAAGACCATCACGCATGCCGCATCGAGATTTGACATTAGTGGTCTTCACCGGGAAGCCGGAGCAAGGATGGGGATGATCGGAGAAGGAACAATGTGTTGTGGCAAATATACCTAAAATTTTAATGGTACTAGGCAAAATCACGATTAAGCGGTGTGTTTGAGCAAATAACAAGGAAAAACGGTGTTCCCAAAAATGTAATACTCACGCCGTTTCATATTAGATGTCGTTGGTTGATTTGTATTAAATTAGCGACGACTAATATGGAACGTAGTGAGTATTACATTGAAATCAATCAGCAACGACTAATATGGAACGGAGGGGGTAACAAAAGAGTGTAAAATGGTTCCCCGTCATTTTGCCCTAGGGGAACCCAGAATAAAAAAATGATTCAAATGCCTTGCGAACTCCAGTTCGTCTCCTTAAAAGCAGCTGCTACTAGCTGGTAGTAAACCAAGTTGAGAAAATTTAACCCTGAATTTGCCTTGACCGTTCGAATCCCAACCCAGGAAGAGCACCAAGTGTCACGACCGGGCGGCAACGGATCCCATCGCGCCTGGTCGGACCCGACGCGTGGTGTCTTCGACTTGCCCGAAACAAACGTACTTATTCTTTAATCCACGCAATTAGCGTGTAATGGAGTACTCCTAAGTAAAGGCGCCCCTCTTGGTTTGCTCACACACGAGGTCACTAACACCAATGCTAATCACGCTTCAATGCCTTAATCACGCCCCCACTTGATAGCTGCCCAAGAGGATCCCGGATCCTATCTCGGCTGCTTTGCGCGGCTGCCTTAATCACTCTCTTTCGTGGTTCCTTCCTCGCGAGGTTCGGTTCTCACAAAATACTCTAGGATCTCTGCTTTCATTTGCCGGATTCCTAAATCGTAGAAATAAGAAAAATGTAAAATTGCAATGTCGCGTCTGTTCCAATCCTATAGGGTTTTATGTGCATAGAAGTTTGTTTGATTTCGCCCATAGTAGAAGCAAATCGTGCGTAAAAAAGGTTAGAGTGGATGTTAGATTTTCCATAGAATGTAACACAAATGATTTTTTTTCTTTTAATATGGGATCCAATTTTACAAATCAAACAACCATCATAGAAAATTTTCAAAGGATTTAGGCGAAAGCAACACTCTACTCAATGGTGAAGCTTCAAAGGAAATATTGAGGGGGGATGGACAACTCATACATATAAATTGTTTTTTGTTGTAAAAACAACGACATAGTAAGGATATCTCTTTGTAGGTAGTCGCAACATAACATGAGTGGAGGGCGTGTATGCCGGTCTTATGGTGAAATTCATCATACCGTAACAGTTTTTGCCCCAACGATATTTTTAAATAGGTTCGGGCTAATTTGGGTTGAACTCGTCTTTCCAAATTGATCGTTTGTCACGCTTACTCAACATCGTTTAAGTCGCACTTGACTTATTGGATCTGATACTAGACTCTCTTAACTTGCCGTGGAGCACTAGCACCCTCCACTTGATTGAGAATTAAGCGAGTACATACACATTGTATTGGTGTACGTAGCAGAATTTAAAAATTCTCGTCCAACGTCGCACACATGATCTACTATGCAGGTAAAGGCGTGGATAGATCTGATTCGTTACCGACACGAAGCGCGGAAGTAGTGTCGATGACGATGTCGGAAGAGTCCCATGGTTAAGCCTAGCGGTGGGGTTGTTGGCGATTCCCCGTATCCCACCTTCTGGATCCAACAGAGTGAGTTTATCACGCGTTACCCCTCTGAGAGCTCGCACACATACGTCCATCAAAACCCGACAACACTTCGCCGTTCAGAATTAGCCACCTCAGGTTTGCAATTGAGGTAGAGAAGTTCTCAACACATGGGAGAGAGGGAGATAGTTTAGAGCTAGGTCTAATCGGGAGAGGATCACCTCAACCTAACTAGAAGAACCTCTAATTCTATTAGAGGAATCTCTAATCCAATTAGAGGAACCTCTAATCTAATTAGATGATGTTCTAATCCAATTAGAAGATCTCTAAATCAATTAGAAGGGCTCTAATTAGATTGCTCTAATTAGTCTTCTAATTATTAGAGAGGTTCTAATCCTATTAGAAGTGGTCTAATTAGAAGATCTAATTAGTTCATCTAATTATTAGAGAAGTTTCTAATTCAATTAGAAAAGCTTTATTGAGAAGTTATAATTAGTTCTCTAATTCTTCTAGAGAAAAAGAGAGGCCAAAGGCTCAATTGTGTGTCTAAAAGGTAGGAGGGTGAGATTATATAGTGGGTTAAGAGAGGAGACCTGCCAAAGGGAGAGGGTCGGTTTCCCTCTCCTCTCCTTGGCCGCACCAAGTCTCCTAGGAGACTTTGGATTGGACTACCTTGTGGAGTCCAATCCCACCTCCTTTTTTTCTTTTTTCTTTTTTCTTTTTTTTCTTCCTTTTCCCACTCATTTATTTCCCAAATAAATTCAGGAAAATTCCTACGGAAAGGTTGTGCACTTTGTGAGACCATGGGTCCCACCTGGCATTCCCTAAAATAAGTTTTTGCCCATAGGAGGAAACCTGCCCACTCCAGCAATGCTTCCATATAAGGAAAATCTCTCGGAACTCTTCTGGAACCCCGTTACCCGTATAGATAAAATCATAGATATTATCTAACGATGTCAGAAACCTATTTCTGACATCCAAGGACATCTCATATTCTCTGTTACATATCATATAACATTTTGTCTACACCGGCATTATTTTACTCTTATGGTAACTTTCCCGAAACGACTCTCATTGACACGGACTTGTTTCTGTGATATCGTAATGACATCAACCATTACCTATTTATGTTAGAAACATATTTCCAACATCTCTGTACATCTTATGTCCTCCATAATCTCTCTTGAATATGAAGGGAATATGCTGAGAGGCAATAATAAAGTGGTTATTATCTTATTCCTTGTTTATGATAAATGTTTATTTCTCATGCTAGAATTGTATTAACCGAAAACATTGATACATGTGTGTTTAATAAACAAACAATGGTTCCTAGTAAGGCCCCTCTTTTAACTAGCTCGTTGATTAACCGATGATCAATGTTTCCTCATCATGAACATTGGATGTTGTTAATAACGAGGTCATGTCATTAGGAGAATGATGAGATGAACATAGACCCAAACTAAGTATAATAATATGATCAAGTCATTTAGTTTATATTGTTATGTCTTACATACGAAGTAACCTTATTCCTTAGACCATGAGATCATGTCTCACTAATACCGGAAGAGTACTTTGATGTCATCAAATGTCACGCCGTAACAGGGTGACTATAAAGGTGTCGTTGGGTATTCAGAAAGTATTAGTTGAGCCTCATGGATCAAGAGTGGGATTTGTCCATCCAAAATGACGGAGAGATATACTCTGGGCCCTCTCGGTGATATCACATCGACACCGCTTGCAAGCACGTGACTAGGTCACAAGGATGTCATATCACGGAAAGAGTAAAAGAGTACTTGTCCGTAACGAGATAGAACAAGGCATGGTAGATACCAATGATCGGATCTCAGACAAGTAAAATATCGTGAGACAAAGGGAATTAGTTACGACGTTGATGGTTCACACGGTCACGAGATTCATCTTTGAATATATAAGAGTCATCACGGATATTGAGATCCCGTTGTTCATTATTGATCGGAGAGGTGTCTCGATCATGGTTGTATTATTCACGAACCGTAGGTGACACACTTAAGGTTCGATGAGGCATTTGAGAGGATACAGAATATCGGAGAATAGTTTGGACAACATCGGAATTGTTTCGGGTAAATTTGAAATAGTTCAAGGGTTTTCCATCGAATGGTTGTTAATAGAATTAATAAATGATTCGAGGTGCTATATGCAAATTTTTGTTAATAGAATTAACAAATGCTGAAATAAAGAAACAAAAATGTTTTATTTATTTATTAAAGAAAAACCTTTGGGATTTTTTAGTGGAGTTTAAGTCGAGGATGAGTGGGTGTGAGTGGAGAGTGCACTCACATGATGAGGGGAGAGGTGGGGGCACCACCATGCTTGGCCACATGGGGCCTTTATGCTGCCCCCTCCTCCTATAAATAGAGGGCATGAGCTCCCTCTCCCTCACACACTTGGTGTCATCTCCACCTCCCTCCTCCCGCTGATCCACCTCATGTTCATGCGCTTGGCAAAGCCCTAAACAAAATTTTCTCCACCACACCAAACCGTCGTGCTGCTGGAGTTCCGAGGATCCTCTACTTTCGCTGCCCGGCTGGATCGAGGGGACGGAGGTCGTCATCAAGCCGTACCTATGACCGATCACGGAGGCACCGCCAGATTGTGGTGCACGTCTTCTCGGTCTTGAGATCGGTGTGAGTACGACTACGCCAATAACGAGATTCGATCTCGTAACGCTTAGACTCTTCGAGGGTATGTTTTCCTAAGACTCTTTCTCCATGTTGCCTTTCATCTTCTAGATTAGATCTTGGCCCTTCGGGTTTATCTCGCGTAGGAATTTTTTTGTTTTCTATGCAACGTACCCTTCAGAATATTTATTCTATCACGTCGGAATTAGCCGAATGATACCCTATTATCCTCTGGACCAATCCAATGCAAACAACAGTCTTTGGCGACTTAAGTGTGTGACCCCTACAGGTTCGATAACTAGTATACATGATTGGAAAACATATTTGCCAAACAATAATCAACATCGGGACCTTGAACGTCCATATTGATTCTTACAAGTTATACGAAGAAAGCTACTGAACTTGTTAATTGTTAAGTAATTTTCTATTATTTCACGATACCAATCAATATCCCGGGATGAGATAAATGGTAAGACCGTGATTAAACACTTTAATCACCTTATCAATTTATTCCCGATATCCGGTATGATTCCTTTTACTCGTTACCTTGACATAGTATCCCAATGACTAGTGTCATGTCCTTGTCTGCGCAGACTTGTTTACCGATACTATTTCACCGAGTGGATCCTAGATGTATCTCTCTATTAACTAGAGGAGTAATTCCCAATCTTGAATTATCACAATAAATGAATACTTTTGTGACCACTCAGTGTTAGCCTTTTTGATCACCCGGTTTATGGTGTGATACTTGACTATACCAAAATGATATTACAGTAAACATCATTGAATATTCTCATGGTTTAAGGAAGCAAACAAAATAACCATTCTATGATGATACTATTTAGCAAAACTAATCTCGTAGTATCTCAACTACTTGGGGTCTACCCAAGTACAATGTTGAAACAACAATGTGCTCCCATTAATATTGACATAACATATGTCCATGACTAGAAAAATATGGTCATCTAATATTAATTAGTTTGTTTGTGAGACATGACAAAGTGTTATAACGATGTGTTTATATTTCTACACGTGCGTCTGAGTTTTCCTCTGAATCTCATATCCAGTGACCATAGCAGTTATAGCATAGAAACATAATACATTAATCACGAAACTAATGTATTTTATTGTCTCTTGGGCATACATCCAACACATTGGGCATACTTTTTTTTAGAAAAATGATCAATGGTACCCTTAAGAGGTAGGCGGGACGAGTAGTTGAGTTAATTTTTGGTCCATGAGCCATGTTGAACTAGCAAGGGGATGTAGTGCATGGTCCGTGCCATGATGGACTGTCCCACATGTCCATCAACCTAATTGGATTCTTTGCTAGTGCCTTCATGTTTTTGACGTTTTCCTTTGGTATTTCTCCTTGCTTTGACTTGTTTGACAATGAATTGGTTCTTGGATCTTTTTTTACCTATCTTTACTTCATCAACTTTTCATATGGTTGTCATGTAGGACTTGAATGGGACCCTCACAGGATTATATGTTGAGCGCTACTTGATATCTTAGATGTACAATTAAGGGTTTTACTTAGACTATGTAGTGAATAAGGTACATTGTGGTCCTATAGATGCCCGGACCATTTATCTATCAACCCCCTGTGGCTGTGAGGCATGTCAACTCTTCCCTTGCATTGAACGATGGCATTACGTATTCTTGCTTAAGGCCGTTTCTTCGAGAATTAGAATCTGGACCCAACACGCTTGTCCTCAAAATTCGGAGGATTGGATCAATTTCCTTTGGGGGTTCGTGCCAGAAAGAATGAAATTACCTCTCGGCGAGTTCACTATGTAAAACCTAGCAACAATCCTAATGGTAAATTTGAAAAATTCTGGAAAAAAAACACATACTGATACATTGAGTTCCAACGTACTCATGCAATTATTTGTACAATAATACTATCATTTGGTATGTTTCATGAAAATAGGAAAGCTGATAAGTTTGAAAAAGGCTATAGCACTCTCGTTTTCTGAGTTGTTTTTTCTAAGATTTAGAAGCGAGTTTACATGTAGACTCCAAAAATCCACTCGCCTAATTAAACCACCAAGTACTACAATGGATAAGACCTTGTGAACATGCGTCTCTAAGTTGCAATATCCGCTCTACTTTGTCTTGAAGAGTTGCAATACCAAATGCTCTTTGCATGATATGATCGGTGAACTACTCGTCCACAATGATAGTTTTAATGTTTTACATCGATAAAATTGATGTAGTTACCTTTTTTTTTTGCTTTTTGACCCCATATTATAGTTTTGTCATTTTCATAATTTTCTAAACAATTTTGAGTTTTAACTTGAAACTTTGCATGTCGATAGAGATCTATCTTTCCAATCGTATGCATTGTTGTTGATTTTTTTTAACTTTTAACATATTATTTTCGTGATTTTCACTGGCTTTCGCTCAAAGTTGATTTTCATCGGATACTTTCTCCCACATCATCAACCTTCCTCACATGACTTGTCGTGGTGGTATCACGGCAGATGCCATGGGATGGCTAAAGTTGGGGCCGATGGACGCTGGAGGTGCTCGGGGAGGGATCACACGGCGAGTAGCCGCGTGTAGTAAATCACAAACACTCCAAACAACAAGATCTTACCCAGGTTCAGGGTCCTCGTGTGGAGGTAACACCCCTACTCCTGCCTCTCTCTGTATATAGTGTTTACCGAGTAGCCACAGTACAGTTCAGGCCTTCAGCCGAGTAGCCACTCTACGCTCTAGTCCTCTCTGTGAGTAGTGAAGCAATCCAGAATCTCGACCCTCGCACAGCAGGAGGCAGGGCACCTTATATACTGGTGCCCAGCCGGATAGAATAATATAAAAGGTACAGCTCGATGGAACAGGATCACTGCAGAACCGCGCACGCCTCCGGGTTCCCGCTGACGCTTGCCCCGTAAGTCGTCGCGCCGTTCGGAGATGGGACCTGTCCACCCTTGTCAGTGAGATAGGGTAGTCTCCTAGCCCTGTCCTGTCCCCTCTGTCAGTGACAGGACTAGACAGGCGCCTACCGTACTGTAGCCACGCCGGAGCGCGGATAATCACACACTCCGTAAGTTGAACCGCACGCCGTACGGATGCAGCATACGCGGGATCCTTTGTCAGAACGGCTCCATTGACTTCTGGCCCGAGTAGGAATCCACTCCCTCTACTCGGACCACTTCCTCTACTCGGAAGAATACAACTTCCTTGATTCTTCCTCCTGGCCATTGGTGGGTACGACCGGTTAGCAGTCTACCGGGTAGCAAGTACCGGGTAGCCAACCTACTTAGTCAAAACAGCCTCTTTGCTCTTGTCTTTAGCACTGGCCTTACCCCTACTCGGGGGTAACCCCCGGACATTAGTCCCCGAAGCTGGTAGAGTCCTGCGAACTTGTTCACTGGGCTCTGCCAGGTTAAGAACAAATCTTGTCTTCATACTGTAAAGGGCCGAGTAGCCTCTCCATGTAGCCCTTAATTCTTGCCTGAATCTCTTCTTCTCCGAGTAGCGCTGTCTTTATTCTCTGATGCCGAGTAAAATGACTTAGCGAAATCTCGAAACGCAATCCCGCTCAAACGGTGCAAATCCACCTCTGCGTGTTGCTACAGGGCACGTGTCACGCGCCCGTACCCCCGACGCCTCGGTGCCTGGGATGCTGCCGTCCACGCGCTAATAACTGCACCCCAGACCCGCTAGCCTGTCTTGTCACTTCAACCACAGGAAATTGCCCACGATCTCGACGTGGGATTAACTGCGCCCGTTACGCGCGCAATATGCGTTGTGTGCGTTTCTAACCGGTACGCATCCCACGCCGCACGATTTCCGCGCACGATCGATCCCACTTACTCCGCTGGTAACGACAACTCGAGGGGAGAGATAAATACCCCCTCGGTGCCCTTTTTTCTCTTTCCTGCTCACTTCAATCCCCTGCCTCTTCATCTCTCCGCCGCCGCCGAGCGCTCCGCCACCGCAACTAGTTGCTGCGCCGCCGCTCCCCGCGCCGCGAAAGAGATCCCGAGAGAAAACTCCTCCAATCAATCCGCCACTCCAATCTCTCGCCTTTCCGCCTCCATGGCTCGCGGAGAAGATGATGCTGCCGCCCGCGCCGGATGGGAGGGTTCCGATGTCACGGCGGAGGACTGCCAATGGCTAGTCAACACCCGCCGTGTCCCTCCCGGCGTGAGGTGCAGGCAGCCGGATAACGAGATTATCCCCACGCCGGAGAAGGACAAGTTTGTCGTCTTCCTCGCGCACTTCAAGCGCGGATTCGGCCTCCCCATCTCCGACTTCTTCTCCGAGTTTCTCAAGAACTTCGGACTCCAACCTCATCACCTCCCCCCAACGCCATGGTGATGCTCGCCTTCCACGCGGTGGTCTGCGAGGCCTTTCTCGGCGTGTACCCAACTATCCATTGTTCGGCGCGCTATTTCTTCTTCCGGAAGCAAAGCATCCCCAACCCGGGACACACGGAGAGTGCCCGCTTGATGACGCAGACGGGGTGCACCATGATGCTGCAGCGCACCACCGGTAGCCACCCGCGCGTCAAGGGATTGGAGACGGTGCGCAAGTGGCAGCGCAGCTTTCTCTATGTCAAGAACGTCCCCACCGAAGAAGGGAAGCCAATCCAGGACCGGATAGGGCTCCCTAAGTGGAAGAACGCGAGGCCAACCCAGCAGAACTGGGGTTACAACCCGAAGAACAAGATCGAAGATATTGTTCAAATCAAGGCGCGCCTCGCCGAGTTGAAGGAAGAAGGATTCCGCCGCGATAATCCCCTCGCGTGCTGGATCTCATGCCGAGTGCTCCCGCTCCAGCGTTGCTCCCACAAGATGTGCTACATGGGAGGAAGTCGGGACTGCACGAGGACCACCACCTTCGAGCTGAGCACTGTTCACGTAGCCATCTGGGCGAGATCCATCGCGCAGACGACGCTCTCCGACACCTGACAGTACGGCTTCGTGCCGTACAGTCGCCTCAGGCGAATCGAACAGTTTAGTCATTTGTGCTTTATCTCTGCACTTTGATACCGAGTAGGTGGCTTTCCAGCTTAGTATGCTTAATCTTTGCATGCTGCACCGAGTAGAACATTACAAACATCCTGTTGGCTTTATGTGCTTTGTATTTGCACGCCGTGTCGAGTAGAAAACCTTAGCAGAATATGCTTTGTGTTTGCATGCTAAGCCGGGTAGAACTCCTTAGGCTAATATGCTTTGTATTTGCATGCCATGCCGAGTAGGATCTCTTAGCCTTAAATGCTTTGTGTCTGCATGCTACACCGGGTAGAACTCCTTAGTTTAGAACTCAACTTACTCATGCCATTTATTTGCCTTTCCAGCACATCGATCGCCAGGCAGAGGAGGATGTCGAGGTCTATGAGGGCAATTGGTCAGACGACCGAGAAGAGGATGAGGAGACCGCCTACGACACCCAGGACACCCTCTGCATCCCTCACGCCCACCAGCCTGGTAAGCACCAAGTTGACGCGTCTATCCGGGACTGGTCCGAGGATGACGAAGGTGACCAAGTTCGCCTCTCTGACCACGAGTAGCGCAATCACACTTCCTTTTCTGCTTCTCAATATTTTTTCTCTTCTACCCTGCAGAGGATCCTGAGCTGAGCGAGGAGGATGAGGAGCCCATGGACGTCCATCCCCTATCCGTGGCCGCTCCCACAATTCGGAAGCGGACGGGCAGTGGTGCCCAAGAGCCCGCCGCCAAGAAGCCGAAGAAAGTGGCTAGCAAGAAGCCCACCACCAACAGAAGGCCACCCCCTACCCGCAAAGGGTAAGTTGTTTCATACGAACATCAATTTGCTACTGCTTCTCGCTGTTCTGCTTCTTTTTATGCCTTTCTCCTTCTCCTTCTCTGAACTCTTTCTTTCTTCTCATCCAGCGATCCATTGGATGCTGATGCGGCCGCGGCCCCCACGCGCACCAAGAGAAAATCTGTCATAGATATTGAGAAACTCGTCGATCTCTCCGAGGACGAGGACGAGCCAGCACCGCGGGCTAGGGAGCGTGCGCCCTCCCCGGTGAAGTTAGAAGAAGAAGATGCCGGCGCCGATAACACGGGCGCCGGTGACCAAGATTCCCAAGACCTGGAGCAGCCAATCCACGCGTACCAGAGTACGCAGGACGCTGCCCAGGATGAGACGCCTCCCTCTCCCCCGGCTACCGCAGCTGGGGAGAATGTTGAACAAGACCCCGAGAACCAGGACCGCGCCGCCCTTGAGCGGCAAGACGAGAACCCCGAGCAGCAGGGAGAACACGCTGCAGCTCATGAAGACCCCGCGGCCAGGCCGCGGGTAGAAGAAGTGACCGTGACAACACCTGATCCCGCTGCCGAGCAGCGGGTTGAGAAGACTGTGGTGGAGCCTGCGCTCCTGAGCCAAGCGCAGCAAGACGCTGCGCAGGGTAGCCGGCCCCTTGTGCCGCCTACCCAGCAGGCTACTCCACCAACCGCACCAAGTCCTCCCCCGAAACAGAAGACCACCAAGACCGCATCCCAGGCGGATGCCTCCTCCTACGTCACGCCAAGCGCCTCCGTCTGCTTCTCGGGCGGACACCGGCAAGAGGGCTGTCAAGACTGAAGCCACCACTGTCCGCAAGAATCCGCCACGCCATGCCGTGCAGGATGTCGGTCTGATGCCACCGCCCAAAGCGCCTACTGCGTCTACCGGGAAACCGGCCGCGAAGAGCACGCAACTCACCACCGGCGTTGCTAGTGGATCTGCTGGTGCAGGCGAAGGGTCAAGTGCACAAGGCAGCTGGCCATCATACGTGCTGTCTGGGTCCAGGCAATACGGCATTTCCTTGTCCAAAGGCGAGCAGCGGATCTCCGCTCTGAAGGACGGCCAGGCCAAGGCAGTGGACGCCAAGCTCAAGGCCAAGAAACCCATCGAGATCTACTCGCGCGAAGTCGGTGAGGATGAGATCCAATCAGAAGGGCTGATGCAGGTCGTGGACCGGGTAGGCTCCATCGACAGGGTTTGGGAGAGTGACGCCCACGGCGTCGAGAAGTGGAACGGCAACATGCTGGGCGACGTTGACCATTATCGCGTCGACTGGAACAAGGCCGATCTCGGCACTAATCCAATGACCATCGCCTCCGACACCAGCACGCTGGCCGCAAAGCTGTTCGTCCTCCGCAAAGCCGCCGAGGACGTCGAGCAGACATACGCTGTAAGTTTTTCTTGCTTTTTCCGAGTTGCGGTATCTCTTCTCTTCTGTTCTTCTTTTTCTCCTTAGCCACTACCCAGTCCCCGAGATTCGGGCCGAGTAGACGGGTACTTAACCGAGTTGCTGTCTTCTCGGGCCAAATCTTCCAAAAAATTTCTAACTCCTTTTCTTCTCCTTCACGGAATAGCCTCCTGAAGAGGACCAACCTGTTCCGGCGGTTGCTCTGGAATCACAGCATCGCCAAGAAGCGCATTGCGGCTCTTGAAGCCGAACACAAGGATGATTCCGCGTTGGAGCGGGCGGCACTGGACCGCGCTCTTCAGCTCTCTGGATCGAAGGTAAGCTTTTAGCTATTCGGTTTGTGCGTTTTGTGTTTACGCCCGTGTTTGCTTTTTGCTATAACTTTGTTTACTCTGCAGGCAAATTCAAACAATTGCAGGAGCAGCATGAGCACTGCCACGTCTTCTCCTCCTCTGCTGAGAGCAAGATCAAGCATTTGGAAGGTGAGTTGCCAGCTTCTCGGTCATTGCACCTTCCTTTACTTGGTTTCTCTGCTAACTTTGCTGTTATCTCTGCAGAAGAATATAAGAAATTCCGGGAAGAGCATCTCAACTACCTGATGCCTGCCGAGGTGCAGCAGCAGCTGGCCACCCGAGACGCAGAGCTCAAGAAGGAACGCGACGCCGAGCGCACCGAGTTCGAGGAGATGCAAGTGAAGCTGAAGGCAGCTCTTGAGGATGCCTTGGAGACCAGGACAACAGCCAAAGCCAGAGAGAAGACGCTCGAGGCGGAACTCGAAGTGCTGAAGCAGCACAACGTGCAGCTCGCGCAGCAGGTTGCCAACGCGCGCAGCATCGAAGACAGGCATATTGCCGACGAGGAGGATTGGAAGATCAAGCTGGACGCGCTGCTTGTTGATCTTAGAAGTAAGTTTCCTCTTCCCGGCACTTATCTGTTTCTCTTCTTCGCTACCTGGCTTGCTTTTCCTCCCACTCTTTCCTCTTGGTTTTATCTCTTCTCTGCCTCCCTATCTAACTTTTATTGGTTTCTCTCTAGATGTATTCCCTGATCTTCGCGCCGCGAGCTTGCCTGCTCTGGCAAAGGCGCAGCAACTCCGAGCTGATTCCGGGCTGCCCATCAATACCAAATCCAGCGTCAATGACAACCTCCTAAACATCAAGACTCAGCTTCGCAAACTCAAGGGCCTGGGCACCACCATGGTGTCCACAGCGTACAAACTCCACGATCTGTTCTGGCCGGACCAATCTGCGCCCAACAGCTTCGTCGAGCTTGCCGAGAAGTTGGACGGTGTGAAGACCGAGTTGAAGAAATGGCGCGGCTCGGCAGCTCGGGCAGGAGCGGATGAACTTCTCCACTTCATTTGCAGCTGGTATGAGAACCTCGATCTTGCCAGGATCATTGAAATGCGCTAAGACTCCAAGTGGAGCAAGGATCCCGAGTGCATCGCTCGCCGGAAGGCGGCAGCCTACTACGCGGACACTGCCACCTTCATCGACGGCCTCCCCGAGCCAGATACGGAAGCTGAGGGCGAGGACAACGATGACGATGAGGACACCGAGTCAGATGACTTGAGCTTCTTCGACGAGGGTGCCGCGGAGGGAGCTGCCGAGAAGGGGAAGGGCGGAGGGAGCTGACGATGAGGACACCAAGGTCGATGCCGAAGTCGAGAAGCCGGAAACCCACGTCGAGGAGCCCACCATCACCATCGAGATGGTGATCCAACAGGCGGCTCCCGAGTTGGGCGCGACCAGCAGTAGCTTCCAGGCTGCCGCATCGACCTCGGCCACGGATCTCATTTCCGTCGCCACAGCAACCTCAGAGCAGGCCGCCAACGCCAACACAGAAGCTGATGCCGAGAGCGCCGACGCCGAGAAGACTGTCGCGGACAACACTGCCACAGACGACACTGCTGCTGCCTGAAAAACTTATCTAAACTTTTTATCAGATCCCCGGGATGCCGGGTGCACATGTATCAAACTACTAAGTCTTTCGTTGCTACTCAATTTTATCTCTGTTGAAGTTCTTAGCAACTCTGGCTCAATGCCGGGTTGCGTTAATATGCAAGTCCCCGAGTTGCATTTTTCATCCGCTCTTCTTTTTTATCTCAGCTCTTACCTGCAACTTGTTGCTTTGTTGGTAGTCGAGTCACAAGAGTTCAAAGTAGGAGTTTCAAATACTTAGCCACCTAGAAAAATCATAGTAACGCTGCCCACCACTTAGCCGAAAAGAAAAAACTGGAAAAAACACTCTACTCGGTTGCCACGCGCTTCATTTCCTTTGCAATTTTTCATGTGTTCATTGACTCTTTGGCTTGTTCTCTGGCTTGCCATGAAGCCGGGTTGCGGACAGCAGCAGAGTCGCAGAGTGTCCGGTGAGTTTAAATACACTACTTTGTATGCTTTTGAAATTCTAAGTGGTTCAACCGAATAGACAAAGTAAGACAAAGTAAAACACAAGGACCAATTTTGACGAGGGCAGTCCCCGAGTTCAATTTCAGATTGCCGATTACGAGTTTTAACTCGGATAAGGGGATACATACATAGTTTGCTCAAGAGTGAAAACGCCAAAGTAGAGCTACATTCCAAGGGCGCTTGGATTCCTCTCCAGCCCTATCCGGCATGTTCTTCTGGGGTGGCTGTGCGTCGATAAGATAATATGCATCATTGTGCAATGCCTTGCTCACAATGAATGGCCCTTCCCACGGAGGAGAAAGCTTGTGCATCCCGGCTGTGCGCTGCACCAGCCTAAGCACCATGTCTCCTTCTCGGAAAACCCTTGGGTTCACTTTCCGGCTGTGATAACGCCTCAAGTTTTGCTGGTACACAGCTGAACGTGATAGAGTTAGCTCTCGTGCTTCTTCCAGCAGGTCAACGTCATTTTCTCGAGCTTCTCTAGCCTCTGCCTCCGTGTAGAGCGTTACATGGGGCGAGTCATGCTCTAGGTCAGTGGGCAGCACGGCCTCAGCTCCATAAACCAGGAAGAATGGCGTGTAGCCGGTTGACTAGTTAGGGGTAGTCCTTAGACTCCACAACACCGCTGGCAACTCGTCTAGCCAGCACCCAGGTGTTTTCAGCAGCGGCTCAATCAGCCTTGGCTTTATGCCTGATAGCACCATGCCATTTGCTCTTTCCACTTGCCCATTGGAGGCGGGATGCGCGACAGATGCAACATCTAGCCGAATATGCTTATCTCTGCAGAACCTCGCGAACACACCCTCAGCAAAGTTTGTGCCATTGTCAGTGATAATGCTGTGCGGGTAGCCATACCTCAGGATCACATCCTTCAGGAAACTCACAGCAGTGACTCCATCACATTTCCGAATAGGCTTCACCTCGATCCACTTTGTGAACTTGTCAACCATGACCAAGATGTGAGTCATGTTGCCTCTAGCTGGCTTGAAAGGACCCACCATATCCAAGCACCAAACAACAAATGGCCAAGTAATGGGAATGGTCTTCAACTCGGAAGCTGGCATATGAATCTTACTTGCAAACCTTTGGCAACCATTGCACTTTCTCACAATATCTTCAGCTTGCTTCAAGGCAGTGAGCCAAAAGAAGCCATGCCGAAAGGCCTTGTTGACCAAAGCCCGAGAAGAGGCGTGATGTCCGCATTCTCCTTGGTGTATCTCCACCAAAATTTCTTCTCCTTCTTCTGGCTCTACACAGCGCTGCAGCACACCTGTTGGACTTCTTCTATGCAACACATCTCTGAAGATTGTATAGCCCTTGGATCTCCTCTGAATTTGCCTCGAGGTAACCTCGTCACTCGGCAAGGTGCCGTCCCTTAGAAAGGATAATATGGGCAAAGCCCAACTCGGTGTCCCCCGGATGGGAAACACTGGTTCGTCCACTTCCATTGGGCCAGCCACCACTTCTTCTTCTTCTGGGGCGGGGACGAGTCCCCGAGATCTAGTGCACGCAGCAAGAACTCCCTCAATGAATGCGACAGTCCCCGAGTTAGGAGAGGCAGTCCCCGAGTAAGGAGGGACAGTCCCCGGGTTGCAGGCGCCAGTCCCCGGGATGGAGACGGCAGTCCCCGGGTTCTCCTTTGCAACCTCCCAGTCAATCTCCATGGGAACATCCTCCTCACCAGGCAGAGAAGGAACGAATATAGACTCCGAGTTGGGGGATGGCTTGATAGATGGCTTTCTCAAATGTTCTAAGGCAACCCCAGCCGGGATGTATTGCCGAGAAGACCCCAACTTGGACAGCTCATCAGCTGCCTCGTTCTCTGCTCGGTGGATGTGCTTGAACTCGCACCCTTCAAAGAATCCAGTCATTGTCGAGAAATCGTAGTAGTTTTCATAGACTGGGGTGCCATGAGACTACGGTAGAGACGTGGGGTAACGGAACGGCGTAGCAACACAGAACACGGGATTTTACCCAGGTTCGGTACGTCGCGACAGTACGGCGTACCTACTCCTGCCTTTCTCACTATAAGGGACTAAAGCCCGTGATTCTGGGTTTACAGTGTGAGGGAATAGATCTAGCTTTACTCGGCGAGGATCAGCTTCTCGGCGAGATAACCTAGAACTTAGAGCTTATTCAACTTAGAACCTTTTAAATCTATCCTCTGTCCGGCTTTATATAATAGCCGGACTAGGGCTTACAGATTAGGAAACCTAGAAGACTACGTTTAACTTGTAACTTGGACGGTAAAGAATCCGTCTTCTCCTCCAAGCCAGATCACGCGGGCCGTGATCCGGGTTCTTCTAGAATCCGGCTTCTGCGCGTCGGCCTACTGGGCCGCCCAATGGACCTAAGCCCACTACCGCTTGGGCCACCCTGGTAGTCCGGCACTTTTGTCTACCATCTTCTATACCCCTATTCGGTATATATCCGACAGTAGCCCCCAGGAAGGATCAAAACTCTGAAACTCCGCCTTTCGTCAAATACATTTTGTCCGGGAAACTTGATTCAGCAGTCTTGATTCTTTCTTCTTTCCTTTCAAAGGAGATGGTAACATAAAACTCGGAACTATGAAAATCCGGCTTTTCTTCTCGCGATCCTTCGCGGAAAAGGAACACGTGACATCAGCGCTTTAATCATGCTGACGCAAGCGCCGCTTGGTTTCACGCGGGAAACCCTGCAACGTATCTCTGACAGATTCTCACGAGAAACGAGGAGATAGCCATCATTCCTCTGTCGTTCCGTTTCCCGGATTTTCCGGCGAGCGACACGCGTCGAACATCCAACGGTCAAAAGAGCCGTTGGCGCGTATCTAGAGGATTTCCGGCTATAAATGGCTATCCTCGAGCCCATCGGCAACCTTCTTCACTTCCCTCACTGCCTTCACCATTGGTACGAACGCAAGCTCGAGAGCGAAAGCTAGTTCCTGCCCCGACGAGCCCTTGCTACGCCGGAGCGCACCAGCACCACCAAGTACGATGGCGTCCCCGAAATCATCACCGGCCCGCGCCTCCATCGACGAACTCCTGGGCGATCTAGATCCCCAAGTTGGGTCGCCCAAGCACGCCGGCGGCGAGCCAGAGAAGAACGTGGCGTCCGCGGCGGGCGGCGGAGGAAATGCTTCCGCCGCCGCAGATGTTGCGGGGTCCAGCACCAAATCGACTCCACCGTTCGCTCCCGAAACGGTGGAGGAGAAAGTAGAGCTCCTTGACGAGCAGCTCGCCGCCGCAAGGGCCGCGTCCGCTGCCGCCGCCGGTGGAGACGAAGAAGAGGAAACTGCAGGCAACTGGAGTGCCTGCAGTATTCCTCCGGCTCTTCTTCCTAACTTAGAGAAGGAGGGCCTGGTGCTGAAGAAGAAGTGGCGGGTCCCAGAAGAGGAGACCGAGCCTACGCCCCAGGAGAACGAAAGAGTGCTCCTTACCTCCCACCTTCTGCGAGGTATGGGGCTTCCACCCTCTTCCTTTTTTCTCCAGGTTTTATCCCACTATAACATCCAACCACATAATCTCCCTCCCAACTCTATTCTGTACATGGCCGGCTTTCAGGCCTTGTTTGAGGGTTACCTAGGAATAGAGCCTAGGTTAGATTTTTGGTTGTACTGCTTTGGGGTTAAGCGTAACTCTTCGGAGGGCGCACTCCCAAATTGCGGAACCATTTCCTTTACTCTTCGGAGATTCCGAGAGGATTGGTTCCCCAAAATAAAAACCTCGGAATCCGTCAAATTCTGGACGGGTTCCTTCTTTTATCACCCCGACGTGCCTTTTCCTAAAAAAGCCGTCGGGGTTCCACCTTTCGTGAACTCCGCCGCTGTTCCCCAGGATAACTGGGTGACAGAGGCCGTCCAGGTTCTGCCTCCTGATCTACTAAGGATCAAAAGGCGCATCGCCAAGCTCACCTCCTCGAAGCCTCCTTTGACCGGTATGGACACGGTCTTTTGCTGGCTGAATAGGCGGATTCAGCCATTAGCAAACCACGGAGGCCGTCTCCTGTGCGAATACACAGGAGCCAAGGATCCAATGCGGACAACCGACAAGGATTGGCCCGCAAAGGAGCTCAGGCGGCGCATCAATCAGTTGGTCGCTTCGCGCGACCAATACACGGAGAGTCGGCCAATGTACACGGCCGACAACCCCGCTCCCAAGGTAAATTTTCCGTCATTTAGGTACAATCTCAATTCTTGGATAATCTACCTTTTGATTCTGATTGATTTTTCCGACAGCTTGCGGATCTTCCAGACTCGGAGTTAGCCTCCGAGGCTGAGCTGGACGCGCTGCGCACCGCTGCTACTGGTGGCCGCAAGCGTAAGAAGATAGTTTCCTCTGAGGAAATTATCGATCTTGACGGCATCCCCGTCGCCACGTCCAGGTTAGTTCTTCTGGATTTTTCTTTCATGGGAGCTTTTTTCATCCATCTTCGGTGTTTTGACTTTTATCCGGGTTTTGGTTTTTAGCTTGCCCCCCTCCACCTTGAAGCCGAGGAAGTTGAAGAAGCTCAAAGCTGCTTCCAACCGAGGCAGCCAACCATCTCCCGCCGTCGCCCCGGATACGCCGCAGTCAATGGCGGAGGAACTTACTGCCACCACCACCACTACCAAGCCCCCAGAGCCCAGCCAGCCCGTTGTGTCCGAGTCGGACACGAGGGAAAGGGCGGCTCCAAAAGTGGGGGAATCTTCTCGGACATTCGACGAGGAAATCCCCACTTTTGACAAGGATTTTAAAGCTATAAATGATGGCTTGAACGCGGCCGAAAGTCATTTCGCGGAATACGCGAAGGAATTCCGGGAAAACTTAGCAGGTTTGCAACGCATGAGCCAGGTATGTAACTCTAGCCCCCAAGCATTAAACAAAATGCATGCTTTTTTGCTTTGATGTTTTTTATTAACCATACTTTTCCTTGCTGTGTTTCAGCAAACCTCCGAGGCCATAAACCTGGAAGTTTTCCAGAAGCTCACTATCAAGAATAAAGAAGTTCGAAGTCTTCTTTCTATTCTTGAGGAGAGAGAGGCGGAGCTGGAATCGTCTCAGCTTGCTTTGACGGAAACGAAAGGTAGGCTTTTTCGTTTTGAAATTTCCGACTTAAAACTTTGCTGTGGTTTTCTTCTCGAGGAAATTGATCAACTCGGATTTACCCTTTGCTTTTTCAGCTGCTTTAGCTGAAGCTAAACAAGCAGCGGAAGATTCCGACAACGCCGAAATTCTCCGCAATGAGAATATTGAGCTTCACAAGAATCTTGTGAAGTCTCAAAAAGACCTGGAAGCCAGCAATCTGGCCCTTGGAGTGGCTAACTCCAAGGCTTCCGAGCAGGCGGAGAAAGACAAATCCGCTATCCAGGATTTGACTGAAGCTCTGAACCTTCGCCTGGAGGAAGTTTCGGAAATCGATAAACTCATCGGTAAAATTTTACCCTTATCTTCGTCTTTCCATGTTTTGCTTTCTCTGTTTTGTCTCCTTAACCCTTTTGTATGCTTTATCGGATCAAACAGGAGACACCCCAGATGGCGCTCGGGCTGCAGGCATCCGAGCTTTCGGGGAAACATGGAACTTGATGAAGGCTGCTGCAACGCAGTTGGTAGGCAAGTTTCTTCCCGAAAAATCTGGGGAGTGCTCGGAAGTTGAAAAACTTCCGGGTATCATCATGGAGGTGGCGGAGTCCAAGGAGTCCGTTCTTCGCTCCGCTGCACGGGGTGGTGCGCGTATGGCCTTAGGCCTTATGCGCATGCACTACCCTAGTGCCAAATCTTGGCGTGTGGCCACCGGTGTCCCTCAGGGATACACGGATGCACAACGATCCACCATCTTTGGTGAAGTTAAGGGCCACGCCACCCAGATTGCCGCCATGGTGAATGTCGGCGTCCACTATCCAGAAGAAGAAGCTCCTCCGATTCCCGATGAAGAAAGCAGCGAGGAGGAGTCGGATTCTTGAAGGGTTACCTGGAACCTGGATAGAAGAATTAGAGAATAGGAGCATTACTGTTCTTTCATTTGTAATCCAAAATGTAATGCTTCTATGTATTAATGAAAATTCCGCCTTTTGCAGTTTAAACTACGAAATTACTTTGCAAGTTGTTTGAATTTTATCATTCCTTTATCTTCTAAGTTCTCTGGTGTATATGCTTTAACTGTCCTTAGTGTTTGAAATGGCTCAAATAGCATTATGACTCGTTATGCCGAGTAACTGGGGACGAACCAAGCAGTTTTGAAACTCGAAAACATGAATCATGCTAAAGGCATTTTTACTAACTAGTTCCAGTAACCCAGCATACGCACGATCAGATAAGACTTAGAGAAACAAGGAAAGTTTTTAGTGAAACTTGGGCACGCAGGCAATTCAAGTTTCCTTTAGCCGTTAAAAGGCTGAAAAATCATTCAGTTATGTAACGCCGAGTACGCAAGCACAATTCGGGTTAACATTGAGAAATTTGTAAGATCATTGGGAAATAGATGAGGCGGAAACACTTTGCACTTATAAGAAATATGGATGACAGCATTCCGACAACTTTATTTCATGATCTCAAAAGATGTTTACATAGATTTGAACTAAGTACAGAAGGGGACATAACTTGTAAGGCGCTTCCAAGCTTCTGTAATCCACTTGACTTTGTCGAATTTCTCCAGCAACTTGTAGATTTGCAGGGTTTTAGCCCCCAGCCGATTAATAGATCTTTTCACGGCTGTGGCATAACCCAGCAATTCTTGAACACCTTTTCCATGCGTAGGATTTGAAATGTCCGAGATTGCTTTGATCTTTTCCGAGTTTGTTTCTTTTCCTCTATGAGAAGTGATGAAACCCGGAAGTTTACTTGAGGGAACCCCGAATACACACTTAGATGGATTTAACTTCATCTGATAGGTGCGCAAGTTATCGAAAGTTTCTCGCAAATCCTCAAGGAGTGAATCTTTTTCCTTGGTTACGACAGCAATATCGTCCACGTAAACATGGACGTTTTTTCCAATCTGACTATGCAAACAACGTTGCATGCAACGCTGGTATGTTGCACCTGCGTTCTTCAGGCCAAAAGGCATGGTTACGTAGTAATACGTCCCGTACGGGGTTATAAAAGAAGTCTTGATTTGATCCTCCTTTTTCATGCGTATTTGGTGGTACCCGGAGTATGCATCCAAAAAGCATAAAAGTTCAGAGCCTGCAGTGGCGTCTATTATTTGATCGATTCGCGGCAGCGCAAACCTATCTTTCGGACATAACTTGTTCAATCCTGTGTAATCTATACACATTCTGAGTGCAGTTGTGTCTTTCTTCGGTACTAATACCGGATTTGCGGACCAGTCAGTATGGATTACCTCCTTGATGAAATCCGCTGCTAAAAGCCGGATAATTTCCTTGCCAATAGCCTTCCGTCTTCTTCCGTCAAATCGACGGAGACCCTGTTTGACGGGTTTTGATCCAGGAATAACCTTGAGTTGGTGCTCAGCAAGTTCCCTGGGTACGCCTGGCATGTCAGCTGGACACCAGGCAAAAATATCCCAGTTCTCACGGAGGAACTTGATGAGCTCGCCTTCCTATTTGTCGGTCATCCCAGTCCCTACAACGACGAATTTTGTCGGATCTTTGGGATCTAGGATTACCTGTCTTGTATTCTCGGATGCCTTGAAGCTATCAGTTGGCTTCCGGGTTTCTTTTCCTGCCGGCATTTCTTTCGGCGATACCTCCTTGGCTAACTCCTTCAGTTCTTCCTGAGCTATAACTCTTTGAGCGCAAAGGGCGTTTTGCTTCTCCAACTCGTTTGCCAGCTTGAAATCACCGGCAATGGTGATTACTCCTCCCTTGGGTCCTGGCATCTTCAGCTTGTTGTAGATATAGCAAGATCTTGCCATAAACTTGGCGAAAGCCGGACGTCCGAGTATTGCGTGATACACGCTCTCGAACGGCACAACTTCGAAGGATACTTTTTCCTGACGGAAGTGATCTTTATCTCCGAAGGTGACATCTAGGGAAATTTCTCCTAGGGAGCATGCTTGCCTGCCAGGAACAATGCCATGGAAGCGTATATTGCTGTAATTGAGCTGGGACTCGGATATCTTCAAGTGTTTCAGTGTATCCAGGTACATTATGTTGATGCTGGATCCTCCGTCCATCAGCACTCTTCTTAGCCTAGTGTTTTGAACAATAGGGCTTACGACAAGAGCTTGTGTGCCGGGTTCCGGGATATTTCCAGGATGATCAGACTGATCCCAGACTATTGGTGTATTGGAGTACTTCAAGAATTTCGGGGTTGCAGGAATGACTGCGTTTATCTCCCGGAGTGTTCTTTTGGCCACCTTTGCTGATGGAGTTGCTAGGAAAGTTAACATTGCTTCTCCATCGAGTCTCGGAAATTTGGGTTCGCCTTGCCGCTGTTGTTCCTGGATTTTGTTATCAGTGTCCGATTCACTGTCTTCTTTGTCAGCTTCTGGCTTTTGTCTGGCGGGCTTCCTCTTGGAACCCTTCCCCTTATTCCCGGATCCTGCATTGCCTTTCATATGCTTATTTAGCCGGCATTGCGCGTTTGTATGGGTAGGTTTGCCAAATTGGGAGTGGTGGACGCAGGGTTCCGACTTAATTCTCTCCCATTCTTCAGGAGTGTAATTGATGGGATCCGGACTGCGGCCTTTCCACTTGTTCCCTTTTTCTCCTCCAAAGGCTAAGTTGACCTCCTTGGGCTTTGTTGTTGACTCCGGGGTTCCTTTTTTATCAGAACGAGGTGTTTTCTTGGCCAGTATCAGTGACTCAATATTGCCTCCTCTTGCTCTGATATCGTCTTCGGCTGCAGCATGCTCATTAGCGGTTGTAAGCATAGATCCGAGATCTTTGTGCTTTTTAGAACCAACCATGAACGGTACAAGTCCGGGTTTTAGGCCGTTGACGAAAGCATGCATTGCTTGTACGTCAGTTACCCCAGAGCAACTATTCTTCATTGCAGTCCATCTGGAGATGAAATCCACGTATGGTTCGTCTTCAAATTGGGTGCAACGGTTCAGCTGGTTGATGCTATTTGGGCGTTTGTATGTTCCTCGAAAATGCTGAGTAAATACTCTCGCCATATCATCCCAACTGTCGACAGTTCTTGACGGTAAACCATTAATCCAATCTCTGGCTCCGTCTAGCAACATTAGGGGAAGAAACTTGACAGCTTCCAGGTCTGTCCCGTTGTTGATCTGGACGGCTGTGTAATAGTCTGAAAGCCAGGTATCCGGGTTTGTACTGCCGGTATATTTTTGGTAGGTTGGACCAACTTTGGCAAAGCCAGAATGCAGGGTTATCCTTCGGATCCTGTCAGTGAAACACTTAGGACCAAAGTATAGATCATCCTTTTCTGCTCTGTCAATATGCGCAGAATATCTCCCGGCTGAATGGACAGAAGGGGATCTACTCCTTTCTTTTCCATTGTTACGCGGACGCGTTTTTCCGAGGTTATCTCTATCTCTTCCGTTGTCACGCCCTCTGGGATTAGGTGGAGTCCTGCTCCTGTACCTTTCCTTATCTTTGGGCGGTGTCCGAGATCTTTCACGCCTGTGAGGTGTATCGTATCTTCCAGCTTTCTCAGCTGGGTTTCTCGGAGGTGGCATTATTTTGCCGTCGTTCCGGTGTTTGTCTTCCCGATCGTGTGGTTTATATCCATCTTTCGGGAGATGAGGTCCGGTTCTAGACGCTGCGTCCCGGTTGTCGGGGTTTTTCTTGTCTTTTCTCGGATCCTCTTTTTTATCCGAATTTCCGGGTTCTTCCGGTCCAGGTGCTCCAGCAGCGCAAGTAACAGTTTTGCAGAGGGCGGAATTGTCATGCAGCCTCCCTGATCGCTCTTGTCCTCGCTGTTGCTGCTGTAATGCTTTTCCTAGGAAAGCATACACCCCTTGGAGTTTTTCCCCGTTAGAATACAGATCATTGTTCAAGATGGCGAACGCTGCTTCCGCATTTTCAGCTGCGGTTTTGTATATTGGCTCGCCCTTAGCATCTTTGCCGTTTAACTGCTTTTGCCAAGATGGGTTATAGAACCTTTCTTTCGGCGGCAGTTCTTCCGGTTTTGTAATTCCGGGTAACCTTGTAGGTTTTAAGACAGATCTGTGCTTTCTCTCGTACTCCTCAATTTCTTCCTTCATAATTTTGATGTCATTATGGGTTTGTTGGAGGTGTTGCCGAGATCTAAGCAGTTGTTGCTGTTGCCGTTGGAAAGCTTGTCTCCTGGCTTCCAGCATCTCAGGGGGTTCATTGGGTCCCACTGGAGTTTGTAATAGTTCTTGCTCTTCCAGTTCTGTCATTGGCGGAGCAGTGATTTCCTTAGATTTCTTTTCCGTAGGCTTTGTGCCACTAATATCTCCAACTTCCAGGTTTTCATCAGCGAGATCAGCTGACTTTTTCTTCCGGAGTTTGTACTGGAGTTTTTTAGAGGCACGGTGCTTTTTCTTGGAAGATGGAGGTTTTTTGACAGGTTCATCCTCTGTCATCTCCTTGACATTAGGAAATATCGGAGAAGTTTCTCCGTCTTCCCTCTCCTCAGCTGGCGGAGGGGTTTTAGGGCTTTCCTGGCTATCGGCACCCGTTGTATCGGCTGGTTTTGCCATTAGCACTTCATGGAATCCCTCTTGGAAGGATTTAACTTTTCGTACGAAGGCATCGTCATCTTCGTCTTCGGAGAAGTTATCCGATCCGGTTTCCGACTCCAATCTCGCCTCAATGGCGGCAAGCACGGACTCTGTTTCCGAGTTCATCGTCTGGTTGACAGATGTCGGATCTTCCGTCTCTGTGACGGGTATTGGTTCTTCCGTCTCTGAGACGGGTGTATTGTTGTCTGCCTCTTGCACGGGATTTCCGTCATCCGTGTTTTCGGCGATCTCGGATTGCACCATGCCGATAAAGTGGGTATCACTGTTTTGTCGGCGATCTGAGCAAAATCCGGCATCATAGTCGTCTTCGACTGGGTATAGGGCGGGTGGGAGATGATTGCTTTCACCGCAAAACCCCATTGCTTCCGCGGTTAATCCGATAAAGATATTTGCAGATCCAATCGGTAAAACGCAGGCACTTACCAGATGGTTTTGCGCCGGGATGTAGGATCCGTTGTCGAGGAAGCGCCCGACGTCGTTGTCGAATTCCAAGCTTCCGACAGTGATCGATCTTCCGATTCCGCCTAATATCCCAGATCGGAACTTCACGCCTGACGTCGTCGGCCCCACGGTGGGCGCCAACTGTCGAGACATCGTAGTAGTTTTCATAGACTGGGGTGCCATGAGACTACGGTAGAGACGTGGGGTAACGGAACGGCGTAGCAACACAGAACACGGGATTTTACCCAGGTTCGGTACGTCGCGACAGTACGGCGTACCTACTCCTGCCTTTCTCACTATAAGGGACTAAAGCCCGTAATTCTGGGTTTACAGTGTGAGGGAATAGATCTAGCTTTACTCGGCGAGGATCAGCTTCTCGGCGAGATAACCTAGAACTTAGAGCTTATTCAACTTAGAACCTTTTAAATCTATCCTCTGTCCGGCTTTATATAATAGCCGGACTAGGGCTTACAGATTAGGAAACCTAGAAGACTACGTTTAACTTGTAACTTGGACGGTAAAGAATCCGTCTTCTCCTCCAAGCCAGATCACGCGGGCCGTGATCCGGGTTCTTCTAGAATCCGGCTTCTGCGCGTCGGCCTACTGGGCCGCCCAATGGACCTAAGCCCACTACCGCTTGGGCCACCCTGGTAGTCCGGCACTTTTGTCTACCATCTTCTATACCCCTATTCGGTATATATCCGACAGTCATGGTTTGCACCAACAACCGATATGAAGCCATGTTGGCATCCAGAGCATCCCAAGTGCCTGAAACTTGCTGCACAACCAGATCCGAGTCGCCATAGCACACGATGCGTTGCACGCCAACCTCCTTGGCCACCTTCAAGCCGTGTACCACGGCCTCGTACTCTGCTACATTGTTGGATGCCTTGAAGTGAATTTGCAGCATGTACTTGAGTTGATCACGCTTGGGCGACGTGAGCACCACGCCAGCACCCAAGCCTTCCTTTACCTTGGAGCCATCAAAATGCATCTTCCAGTAGTTGGCTACCGGAGTAGGAGGCTCATACTGCACCTCAGCACAATCCACCAGAAAATCTGCCAGGATCTGAGACTTGATGGCTTCTCTTCTCGCATACGAAGGAGCGTACGCGGGCAGCTAAATTGCCCACTTGGCTACTCTGCCACTTGCCTCCTTGTTGCCCATGATGTCCGAGATGGGAGCAGAGCTCACCACAGTGATAGGATGCTCTTGGAAATAGTGCTTTAGCTTCTTGGCGCCCAAGTACACACCGTAAGTCATCTTCTGGTGGTGAGGGTAGTTCTGCTTGGAGCTGGACAGCACTTCACTGAGATAGTATACTGGCCGCTGCACAGTCTTGCCTTCCTCTTCTCTCTCCAGCACAATCACAACACTGACCACTCGGTTAGTCGCAACAATGTACAGCAGCATTGGCTCTTTGGGTAGCGGACTAGCCAAGATGGGAGCCCTACCCAGCATGGCTTTCAGCTCCTTGAATGCCACATCAGCTTGCGGTGTCCAGACGAACTTGTCGCTCTTCTTCATCAACTGATACAGAGGCAGGGCCTTCTCGCCCATTCTGCCCAAGAAGCGGCTCAGAGAAGGCAAGCAATCAGTGAACTTTTGCACATCCTTCAGGGATCTCGGCAAAGACATGCTCTCAATAGCTTTTATCTTTGAAGGATTGGCCTCAATGCCCCGACTGGATACCAAGAAGCCGAGTAGCTTGCCAGCCGGGACGCCAAAGGTGCATTTAGTCGGATTCAACTTCATCTTGTACTTGCGTAAGTTGGCAAATGTTTTCTCAATTGCACTAAGCAGAGTATGTGTTTTATTCGTTTTGATGACAATGTCATCTACGTACACCTGCACATTTTTGCCAATTTGATCATGCAAGCATTTCTGCATGCATCTCTGATAGGTAGCCCCAGCATTCCGCAACCCAAAGCACATGACACGATAGCAATAAGCCCCGTACGGGGTGATAAAAGTAGTCTTTATTTGATCAGCAGGGTTGAGAGCTATCTGATGAAAGGCAGAGTAGGCATCTATGAAAGACAAAAGCTCACAACCAGCAGTGGAATCGATCACCTGATCTATGCGGGGTAGCGGAAAGAGATCTTTGGGGCAGGCCTTGTTCAGGTCGGTGTAGTCCACGCACATGCGCCATGCGCTATCCGCCTTGGGGTCCTCCTTCTTCTTCTCAACCATCACCGGGTTGGCTAGCCAGTCCGGATGCAAAACCTCCATGATAAAGTTGCTTATCAGCAACTTGGTGATCTGATCACCGATAGCCTTCCTTCTCTCATCGCCAAAGCGGCGCATCGCCTGCTTCACTGGCTTGGCATCATGCCGCACATGTAGCGAGTGCTCAACCAACTCCCTCGGGACGCCTGGCAAATCCTCATTGGACCAGGCAAACACGTCCCAATTCTCACGGAGGAAGTGGATGAGCTCTCTTTCCTATTTCTCTCCCAACCCGGCGCCAGTGATGGCAACACGGTCTGGGAACTCAGGGTCAACCTGGCCCTTCTTCGTCTCCTGGGACGCCTGGAATGCAGTCCCGTACTGGGAACTCGGCATGCCAGGCGCGCCACCTTGCGCTGCTTGCGCTATAGCCACCACCTCGTACATCTTCTTCTTCTCGGCAGCAATTACCATGGATTCCGCCAGCTGGGAACCAGCAGAGGCACACTCCATGGACTTCTTGTAGTCACCCGAGATGGTGATCACTCCATTGGGACTAGTAAGGATGTTAATGAGTAGGGTATGGGGCGGGTAGAGCAATACCATATCCATACCCGTATAGTCAGCGGGTAGAAAAGTCTGCCCATATCCGTACCCATGGGTATAATACTTTACCCACACCCATACCCGGTGGATACCCAAACCCATTGGGTACCCAACGGGTAGATTAAATTGTACACAAGTTTAAATTCATCGATAGCATATTCGACAGCAAAATCAATTACCTCAACTCAGTAATAGATAGGTCATCACATGACAATTATCAAATTTTAGAAACTACAAGCTCACGACACATTTGAAAAAATAACATCCAACAAGTAACATATAATAAACATCCGAAGCAATTATAAAATTTCATATGCACTGAAGCTATGTTCTATCACTATTACTTATAAATTATAAGTAGATGTACTGCGTTTTATTTTTCTGTATGATTTGAGGATCGGGGAGACGAGAGAATCACAAAATTAATTGGAGTGCACAGCTCATTTGATCCTTTGACCGACACAGACCCGTCTCTAATACATTATACCTAGGTGTGCTGGTCCACGTGTCATTACTAATGGGTAGGGTATGGATATACCCACGGGTATAGGATTATACCCATGCCCTACCGGCGATTTGACGGGTAGGGTACGGGTACTGCCCATGGGTACAAAAATATACCCATACCCTACCCAGACGGGGCGGATACCCGCAAATACCCGTGCCCGCGGTTAAAATTGCCATCCTTAGGGACCAGGGATCTTCATCTTCAAGTATGCAGTGTGGGTTGAAGCCATGAACTTGCTGAGAGCAGGCCTACCGAGTAGGGCATGGTATGGGCTCTGGTGGTCAACCACCTCGAAGGCCAAGCTCTCAGTGCGGCTGTTCTCCCTGGTGTCGAATAGGACGTCTATCCAGACGCGGCCGATTGGAGAGCAAGACACTCCCGGCACAATGCTATGGAAAGTGGTCCTGCTGGGTAGCAGCATGTTCTCGGCCATCCCGAGCTTCTCGAGTGTGTCTCTGTACACGATGTTGATGTTGCTGCCGTTGTCAACCAGTACCTTGCTGAATCTGATATTCTTCTGAGCACCCAAGAAAGTGGGATCCACCACCAAGGCGTAGCTACCCGGGTTGGGCATCACCTTAGGGTGATCAGCTCTGGACCAAGTGATCTCTTGGTTGCACCAGTGCAGGTAGTGGGTCACAACAGGAATCACAGCATTGACATCCATTGCACGTCTGTGCAGAGACTGCTTGTCGGAGGGCTCAGAGGTGAAGATCATGTAGCTCTCGTGGTGTTCCTGGTACTGGTTGCGGTCTCCACCGTCATTGTTGCCGTTGTTGTTGTTGTTACCTTGGTTGTTGTTGTTGTTGTTCCTGTTGTTGTTGCGGGTGTAGAAGTTGCGGTTGCGGTTGTTGTTGTTGTTGCGGTAGTGGTCGTTGTTGAAGTTGCGGTTGGCTCCTAAAGCCACCTGGTTCACGTTCTCTCTTCTCGGGAAGACTGCAGGCCGAGGAGCGGGTGCCCGAGCTGGCTGCACATTGGCATTCGCAGCTGGCAGAGGAGGAGGAGGGGGCAAGCCCTCATTCTTGATCTGTTCCCACCAGCTGCACTGCCGAGTAGTGTGGTTGGCTGGCCTGGCAGTATGCCGAGTATGGAAACTGCACGGCCCATCCCTCATGCTGCCAAAGACAAAGTTTGGAGCAGGATCCGGGTTGCCGCTACCCTGCTGGGGAGCATTGTACGGCTTCTTGATGCCTTGGCCCTGATTCTGGTTTTGCCCGTACTGGGCTCCAGCAGTTTTTTGCCTTTGGCTACTCCCAGCAGCCGTAGTCACAGCATTCACCTCCTCGGGATCATACCGAGTATCAATCCGGTCGCCATTGCTCTTGTTGCTGTTGTAGTTCCTTCTCGGCTCGGGGGAGTCCATCAGAGGCTGAGTCGGGTCGCCGAGTGCATACATGTCCGCGATCTTGATGGTCTCAGCGAGAGTACTCGGCATCTCGCGATGCAGCTTCTGCCACAACATGCTGCCATGCCTGCAACCCTGCGCAAACCAAGTAATGGCCTGGGCCTCATTCACACCTTCACAGGTGTTCCTCAAGGTGCTCCACCGAGTAAGGTACTCGCGATCGGTCTCGTCTTCCCGCTGCTTGCACGCGGACAACTGCTGCGGCCTATTCGGCCTCTTGTAAGTGCTGGTGAAGTTGCTGATGAAGGCCTCCGAGAAGTCCAACCAGCAATTGATACTGTCCTTGGCCAGGTTTTTGAGCCAAGTCCGAGCTGGACCCTCAAGCATTTGCGGAACATACCGCACAGCCCATCTCCGGTTGCCGCCTGCAATGTGCACGGCTGTGACATAATCACTCAACCAGTCTTCTGGCTTGGTGCTGCCATTGTAACACTTGGTCCCCCTGGCCAGCTGGAAGTGGTTCACTGATGTCTCGTTCATGATGCGAGGGCCAAAGCACTCTGGACCAGGCGGCCCTTGTTCTCGAGTTGCGCGGACAGGTTGATCCGGTCCAGCCTGAATCTGGCATCACTGGGCTCCAACATGCGCTCACCCAGGCGATCAGCAACATTCCTTGGGTCAGCATAGCCGGCTAGCCCCATTGCCGAGTAGCCATCACCATACCTGTTCTCCTTCACAACAGCGGGTTGCACCACAGGGTTGGCTGCTGGCGCAGCCGCACGCGGCTGTGCTGCTGCAGGCTGCTGCGTCCTCTGCCGAGTAGGCTGAGCAGCAGGACGCCGAGAAGGCCCCGCGTTGTCTCCGTCATTCCCCTTGCTCTCAGCTTTATGGGCTTGATAGCCTGCTCCTGCAGTAGCGTGTTTCTGACCGGATTCTCGTGGCACAACGCGCTGTTTCGCGGCGAGAACCGGGTCGTACACCTGCATCTGTCTACTCTTCCCAGAGCGCACACTCTGGTCCCTCTCGCGGCTGGGATGCGGCGATGAGGCCTGATCCGTAGATCTAACCGCATGCGAGTGCACGGCCTGAGAAGCACCGGCACCCGGATTGGCTTTCCGGAACTCCTCATTCTGCCTAGCAGCCTCTAGCACTAGCTCATTGAGCCTCTTTTGCTGCCTAGCGCGCGCGTCGCCGGCTAGGTTTGGCAACTCAGCAGCTACAGCCTCAACAGCTCTAAGTGTTTTGGCGGGGGTGCTGTATCTGGGCCTGGTAGTGGTGTTTGCGGTGGCAGACTGGCTAGGAGCCTCTACAACTGTCGTCATCTCGGCGCCCAAGTTGCGACGCGTAGCGCCTACCTTGCTAGACTTCCTAACAACAGGCGTAAAGCCGTGGGCCTTGTTGTACTCGTTCTGGTCTAGGCTAAGCTCGAGCCTAACCTTCTCAAGCTCCAGGTGCTCAGCGAGCAGCTCCTGGCGCTGCCGGTCGAGCTGCGCCCTCATGGTCAGGAGCTCGGGCTCGGTGGGAGGCGGCATGCCCATCCGCGCAGCGGATGCCGGTATCGTTGGTGTAGTGGAGAGAGGGATGTTGGAATCCTTCTCGTAGGGCTTGTGGACCCTCTGGCCAACACTCGGGCCAGCGAGATCCTCGATGACCTCCGCGGCAGCAGCCGCGCCCTTCCCGGCATCGGTAGGCAGGCCGGTCATCATCACCTCCACGTTGTCCGCGGAGCAGCCCACCGGCTTCCGCGGGCAGCGAGCACGGTAGGAGGATCCTCCGCGACCAGCACCTCCTCTGGAAACTCGCGGACGACGGCGGTGGCGACGTAGACGAGGTGCGAGCCGAAGGAGAGCACCGAGCCGCCTGCCGGAATGGGCCTCCCGCCGAAATCTCCGGCGTTGTCGGTGACGAAGTCGAAGGAGCCGAATCTGTGGACAAGGCCACAGACTACGCGCTCCCCAGTAGCAGAAATGAGTCCCGTCCGAACGTGGACTCCAGCCACCGCCTCTGTCTGCCCCACGGTGGGCGCCAACTGTCGTGGTGGTATCACGGCAGATGCCATGGGATGGCTAAAGTTGGGGCCGATGGACGCTGGAGGTGCTCGGGGAGGGATCACACGGCGAGTAGCCACGTGTAGTAAATCACAAACACTACAAACAACAAGATCTTACCCAGGTTCAGGGCCCTCGTGTGGAGGTAACACCCCTACTCCTGCCTCTCTCTGTATATAGTGTTTACCGAGTAGCCACAGTACAGTTCAGGCCTTCAGCCGAGTAGCCACTCTACGCTCTAGTCCTCTCTGTGAGTAGTGAAGCAATCCAGAATCTCGACCCTCGTACAGGAGGAGGCAGGACACCTTATATACTGGTGCCCAGCGGGATAGAATAATACTAAAAGGTATGACTCGATGGAACAGGAGCACTGCAGAACCGCGCACGCCTTCGGGTTCCCGCTGACGCTTGCCCCGTAAGTCGTCGCGTCGTTCGGAGATGGGACCTGTCCACCCTTGTCAGTGAGATAGGGTAGGCCCCTAGCCCTGTCCTGTCCCCTCTGTCAGTGACAGGACTAGACAGGCGCCTACCGTACTGTAGCCACGCCGGAGCGCGGATAATCACGCACTCCGTAAGTTGAACCGCACGCCGTACTGACGCGGGATCCTTTGTCAGAACGGCTCCATTGACTTCTGGCCCGAGTAGGAATCCACTCCCTCTACTCGGACCACTTCCTCTACTCGGAAGAATACAACTTTCTTGATTCTTCCTCCTAGCCATTGGTGGGTACGACCGGTTAGCAGTCTACCGGGTAGCAAGTACCGGGTAGCCAGCCTACTTAGTCAAAACAGACTCTTTGCTCTTGCCTTTAGCACTGGCCTTACCCCTACTCGGGGGTAACCCCCGACATGACTATATATGCATGCACAATTTTTTTTAGCAAAGTGCATGCATGCATTAACCCGTCCTGTCATCCGCTTACCTATGCATGATTTTTTTTTGCAAAGTGAATATGACCTTATTCAGACTATTCTTTTTGCATGTATAGAAATCATCTTATATTCACTTAGAGCATGTCTAACAGGCCCCGTATCACGCGAGCACCCCGTATAATTCCGGCGGCATACGGGGCGCGAGCCAAAACGGCCGTCTAGCAGGCCCCGTATGCCGCCTGGCCCGTAACAAAAATTTACGGGGCCTGCTCCACCGCCCCCTCCGCCCCGTACATATAGAGGGTGAGGGTTCGGGTGGGGGTCCAACCCCCCACCCGCAACCCTAGCTCCGCCGCGCGCCGCCGCCGCATTCGCACTTCCGGCGAGCAATTACGCACGCTTAGCCGCACAATTAGAAGCTCCACCACCGCCATGAGCTCCCCCGACGCCTCCGGCTCCTCCACCGCCCGCTCCAAGCGCCGCCGCGAGCCGGAGACGCTCGAGGAGGCGTGGCGGCTCCATTGCAAGCACTCTGTTGCAGGGAGCCGCCGGAGCGTGTGGAAGTACGTCGCGTGGCCGGAGGCAATGCCGGACACGCTGAAGGACTACGCCCCGGGAGGGATTTACTACACCGTCGACCCGCCGCCGCGGCCGATGAGCGGCCGCAAGTTCGAGAAGTGGCTCGCCGAGAGGGAGCTGCTGCAGTCGTGCAAGCGCGGCGGCGACGGCGCTAGCGGCAGCGGAGGAGGACGCGCGGCAGCGGAGGAGGAAGCGCTGCCGGCGACAGAGGAGGAGGAGGAGGAGGCCGCCTTCGCGGCCGCGCTCGAGCTCTCGAAGCAGGAAGCAGAGGCGCGGGCGCGGGCGGAAGCGGAGGAGGAGGCGAAGGCCGTCGCCGACGTCGAGGCCTTCAAGGAGATGGAGGCGAAGGCCGGCCCCGTCGTCTTCCTCGACTAGTTATAGGTTAGATTTCTAGCAGTTCTAGCAGTTCTAGCAGTTCTTGTAATGGTGATCTGAACGAATCAATGAAATCAAGCTTCTTCTTCTCTCCCGCGTAGTTCGAATTTAAATATACGGGGCGGATTTAAGGGGACTGCTAGACGAACTCGAAAAACTGAGCAAAGATTTTCCTAATTTTCCTATACAGGGCCCTCTACACGCGATTTAGAGGGCCAAACTTTACGGGTCCTGTTAGACATGCTCTTAGCACCGCACAGGATATCAACTAGTGTACACGACTGAGACCCATCTGATATAAGGATTTTTGTTTTTTGTTTTTTTGCCATGGGTGATCAGGATATCTTATAGAAGTATAAATGCGGAAAAAACACATGCTGGATTACTTCGTGTAAAAACGTGTGAGTGTTGGGTATAAATTAAAGTTCACTCTATATTTTCACCAATGCTGACCACAGCGGGTTTCTTCATTTGCAAGTCAACATACGTATGTGATTGCTCAACCCTCTTCAAAAGTTCCTCTTGGAAAACCACATTTCTTTCGCCCAACACATTTTTTACTCAACTGGTACGGTACGTACATTTGGATACGTATCACAGAGTATATTCATACCAATATGTCCTCAGTTGCTCAATGTGGCTAGAAGATCCGGAAATGTCGAGTTCCAAGGGCTAGCTAGCTAGCACCGTTGAAGATTCTTCCCCGGAACAGTGTCGTGTAGTACAATGTATCGCACTTCGCAACAGTTGCAGCCTTGAACATTCTTCTCCGAGTAGAATTTTCTGGCGACCCGCACACTATTAGTCTGCAGAAGCGATAGCATCCAGCCACAGAACTGGACGGGACACCTTCACGGGCTCACGGCTTCACCGGCATCTTCAGCTAGCAATGCCGCATCATCAGTTCACCACCTCGATCGATGATACTTTGCACAATTGTCCAGTTCCCTACTGTTCCTGATATAGTCCCCGACCTCACTGCTCCCCTGTTCATCGCCTTCGATTATTTGCAATTAATGGACACGCGCGTACAAGATAGATCCGACAATAAACATCTCTCTGTCCAAACGTGTTGAGGGAGACGATAGACAATGCGTATATAATGGACAGCAGGGGCCTTGGCCCACCTATGATATGATACATCAAGGAATAGTTACTGTTTTAGGGTAGATTATGTGGTTTGATTGTAAAATATTAGCTTGGCCTGACCCCTAATAGGAAAATCACGTACCTTCAGTGCCCCTTGGTGCTTATCATACTTCCGCCCCTACAAGAACATCATGAGTTGGTGCTATGACATAGCTAGACTCGATTTAAAAAAAAAAAACCAAATAAGCTGGGATGTTTAGATAGTAAAAAAAACCACTTTATGCGATAGAAAGGGAAATAACAAGACAGAGAGAGCACCCATCAATTACAGAAAAATAATTTTTAAAATCTTATTTTAGAAATTTGTTAGTTAGCGCCATTCCTTGCAGTATCCTCCCTACGTCCCAATGCATGTGACACCCTCATATTTATTTTTAATAATTTGATCAATGATACACGTGCCATTTTTTTCTAAGATTTTTTTTCTAGAAAACGTCTTGAAAGGTGTACTACATACAATATATAAAAGAAGTGCAAGAGGAAAATTTACAAGATATAAAAGGGGTGGCAGCTCCTGCACAGAAAATACCACTCTCCATCTATCCACTCCTCCGCCGTTGGCAAAGGAAAATCAAATGTCTCGCCTCTAAACAAACCAGGTAACAACCACGCCTCATACTACTCTCTAACTCTCCTAACGAAAAGTGTGACGAATAATAAAATCCCCCCACAAGGATGTCGAGGCCTAGTTCAGAACCACGTCATTATGATGCCGCCAAAGCCACAAGAACACCGGGGGATGGCTGTCCAAATGTTTCTCTCATCGTCACGAGGAGGGGTCCTTAACATCCACCAAGCTCCACGCCTTCTGCGTTCCCGACAAAGATGGCTCGATATGCCGAGCGAGAAGAGAACTAGTCATCGTGGTCCGACCTCCAAGACATGGTGTCCTCCACTAGCAGATGAAGCTGGATTTTTTATAAGAAATTATGTCATTAAAATTTTATTCGATTACAAATATAATGGTATTTTTTTCTCTTTTTAGAGCAACAGTATAACTTCTCTAGCATAGTATAATTTATGTTTTATTTGTCAAATTGATAGTCAAGATTAGATCTTAAAAATATGCATGTGTGTCACTTAAATAGGTACGGAGTTACTACTAGAACCAAGTTTCCCATAGAGATTTGTTCTGAGTATAGGTACCAGCTATTTTAGAACATGTTGTAAAAAAGAACTTTGTTAGAACATGCATTGTGCACGCTCTCATATGTAGTTCATCTGCCCCAGGGCACCAAGTGTCACGACCACGCCGCGACGCGGTCGGGCCCGACGCGTGTTGTCTTCGACTTGCCCTAATCATGCGCTTATTTACTTTAGTCCTGGCATTAGTCGCTAACACCAAAGCTAATCACGTTTCGAGGCCTTAATCACGCCCCCACTGCATTCTTTTCACACAACTCGCGCTAACATATTGGATACGTATCGTATATCCATAGGCTCACTACCAGAAGATTGAGATTTTCCATGCCCGAATGCGGACAAATGGTGGCCGAATTTCAGGAGCCCTTTATTTTTCAAATCCAGAAATCACATTTACAGGTTTCCAAAAAATTTAGAAAATATTCTTAGTGTTAGATAACGATGTATCCTAGAAGTGTGAAAAATCTCAGTGTGCCAAAAAAAAAAGTAGCCGCTTTTTCCTCCCCGCCGGCAGGAGAGAATTTTCTGGCAACCCGTGCACTGATCTGCACAGAAGCAGCAGTAGCATTCATGCAACTGCCGCAAGCGGCAAGCCGGGACCCCCTACACCTGCGACGCGTGCATCATCGTCGTCTTCGGCGACACTTACTTTCGTTCAGTTCCATACAGTGATCTCTACCCTCATCCCCTTATCGCTCTCCTGTTCATCCCCTGCACAGCTGCGTGCGTACGTGCGAGCTCCGACAATGGACAGCTCGTCAGAGAGACCCTCTCGCGGACGTGGCCGCTCGACGTTCTTCACTTCTGCTTTTGCGTGCCCGGTCTGCGGATGACGGTCTGTCGGGCGAAGCTTCCGTCGATGCCTTACGCCAGTGTATGTCCACCGGATCGCGGACAAGATCGTTCCTGGTGAAGTAGCCACTGGGATGGGAGGAGCTAGAATATCTCGCAAGATCGACCACACAGCCTGCACTGCACTGCTTGACACGGACAGTCCGATCTACGCTCGGTCTTTCTGGCCAGCTTCGTTCCTTCGCACTGTTCGCCAGACAGACCACATGAATATCAATCTACATCTATCTGTCTATCTAATATCTTTCTCTTCTTCTGGAAAGCGAAAAATTATCTCCATTTTTTTTTCTCCTTCACGATATTCCTGGTGAGCTTCACACATGCCATTCAGGGAGCAAGCTCAGCTCGGCCTCTAAACAAAGGGAATACCAGCTCACCGCTCTGTCTAGAACACTAGCTAGCTACTGGCTACTGCCAGTGCAAGCAAAGGAGCCAATCAATTAACAGCGTCGTACTTACAAACAATAATGGTACACCGATCCCCAGGGCACAGAACGAGGCGATACGATAATATAGGAAATGCGCCCGGCCTTGGCTACAGAACATCTCCCGGCCGGATCGAGCTGATTCAGGGAGCCTTTTCCCCCATGTGGTCGATGCGTGCCTGGTGTTTGCCGGAATTGACGACGAAGCCACCAAGGGATAGCGCCGGAATTGGCGTCATCGAGATGCATGATCGATCGATCGAGAAGCGCCGGCTTATTTCCCGCTGCCTCAAACACAAGAAGCTAGCTTATACTAGCCTGGAATGGAATATATCACTTCAGGGAAGACCTCGAGTGTAGCCCACACGTGCTCCTCGACCTAACCTGAAACTTGCATATGTCGACCGTTCTTGGAGGACCATGCAATGCGCAATTGGGAAAGTCTGCTATAGTACCTGGGTTGCTCAGTGGATTAGTGTAGTATTCTGACGGCGAGATCAAAAAAATGATGGTCCCGTGGCTAGCTGTAGAGGTCTAGCTAGGCTAGCTATTTTTGTACCAAGCAGGGCATAGTAAAAACCTAGAAGTATATAGTACAAGCTTGACGTGTGTTTCAAATGCTCAAAGAAGGGTGGAGATCTATTGGTGGTCCTGAAGGAATGTTCACCGCCAAGAGCATTTAGTATGACTGGTGATTAGATAGACAAGTTGTTATGTATTTGTATATTGTTCTTGCTTGTACCTTTTTTGCCATTGTGGATGGCATGTTGTACAAAAATAGAAATAAAAAGCTTTGACTATAACTATTATCTCTAATGTTTAGTTGAGAACTTGTAAACCATAATTTTAGATTTGCGTGGATAATATGTTTCTACTTTTTTTAACAGGGACAAAAGCTTTGTCCTTGTATATTAATTAAGAAAGAAGAGTTTCCCGGTTAATTAAAAGAATACGGGCGAACACTGGTAGAAAATAGGCAAACCCGGTTCGCCAGGGCCAAATCCCGGCCGCGCAACCGGGACTAGCTATGCGCGACTAAAGACCCCCACCCTATAGTCGCGCCGATTACGAACCGGGACTAAAGGCCCGGCCACGTGGGCGGTGGCGGAGCCGGGGGGCGGAGGACCTTTAGTCCCGGTTGGCCACCTGAACCGGGACTAGACTTTATCGTTATTTCCTTAATTCATTTGGTTTTCTAATTATTTTTCACACCAATTTTTCTCTCCCTTTTTTTCACTCCCCTTTTTCACTTTTCACTCCCTTTTTTTTTCAGAATTTGTATTATTTGCTTAGCGTCTAACTACAATTATCTCTAGTCAAATTACTTACTCATGGTCAAACTTCCCGCTCGGTCACCCATCCTCCCACTACTCTAGCACTAGCACGCTTAACTTCCGAGTTCCATACCGTCCCGCATCCAAGTGTTTTGCACGAATGTATGTGATAGTAGTATCATATCAATCTTATTAACATGTTGGTCGATGCCACATTTCTTTATTGTTTGAATTTTAAATAAATCTTTTAATAAACAAAAGTAATGATGTAATTAATAATTTTGAATAAATAAATAAACATTAACTTTTTAATTTGTATTATTTCTAAAAAACTATTAATATATCAAAATATTCAGAAAAAAACTAATTCATTTTGAAATCTTAAAAAATACAAATAATATATCAAAATATTCAGAAAAAATACTAATTCATTTTGAAATCTTAAAAAAACAAATAATATATCAAAAAATTAAGACAATAATACTAATTCATTTTAAAATCTTAAAAATACAAATAATATATCAAAAAATTAAGAACAATAATACTAATTCATTTAAAATCTTAAAAATACAAATAATATATCAAAAAATTAAGAACAATAATACTAATTCATTTTAAAATCTTAAAAATACAAATAATATATCAAAAAATTAAGAAAAAAAAACTAATTCATTTTTAAATCTTAAAAAATACAAACAATATATAAAAAAACAAGAAAAATAATACTATTTTAATACTGGATGAGTTTATTTGACTAGATATATGTTTTCCTGGCTTAGATTAATTTTTGGTGAACAGATATATAGAAACTGTAGTTTTGTCTGTTTTGTTTTCTTGATGTGTTTTTGTTTGTTTTCTTGATGTGTTTTTTTTTGCTTTTTGAAACGTGTGTTTGACATAATATAGAAATAGTATAGCTAGGAATTAATATAGAAAAAATCCATTACACTTTGCAACACTTTGCAAATTTTTCCAAGTCATTTAAAACTAGAAAACAAAAATAGTTTTATGAACAACAAAAGACAAGTGATAATTAAATCACAAGTAAAATACGAGTAGAGACATCACAATCATGAATAGAACACAATCATATCACATTCATAACATAGAGTCTTACGATCACACATAACACAAACATAAGTCTCACAATACTAAGATATCCATTACATACTAAGATACCCATTACATGCATATATATCGAA